>VDFB02000020.1:44047734-44232765 GCA_007258455.2 Sequoia sempervirens
TCCTCTCTTGCTCCTTCTTCTGCTCTTTTTCCTTTCTTTGCAACTGTTTCAGCTACTCTCTTTCCTTGCGCTCAATTTCCTTTTCAATTTTATTTTGTTCCTTCTGCTTTAAGGCTCGAATTTGTGCTGCCTTTTTGTCCTTAGTTTGTTGCCTCTTTCTGATTTTTAATTCTTCCAGTTCTTTTTTTCTTCATTCCTGCTCCATTATGAGATTCATGTAACTGTTAGTAGTCAACAACTAAGACTTTCAGCTCACCCGAAGAGAACCACCAATAGAATTTCTCATTCTTCCATTCACTCTGTGAGTTGGTAGCTTAAGGAAGTTACTGATCTGAGAACCACTTTGGGTTTCAATTGTTTCATTGACTTGGGAGTCAGTAAACTCCTCCTGGTCCGGTGTACCCTGACTTTTGTTGCTTCCATCTACATAATAGTGCATTGTTTGTTCTAGAAGTCTAGGTGTTGGAGATGGGAATGTGAAATTCCCCATGTCTTCTTGTGTGGGCTAGTTGTCCATGTCCTCAAGTTGTTGCTCTGCACCTTCATGCACTTGATTATTCGTTGGAGTCTACAATGTTTGTGAAAGTTCATTTGTTGAAACATCAAGTCCCAAAAGACTAAGGATGTTATGCACTACAGAAGTATTGTCGGTGTCATCAATCTCATACATCTCGCTACGACACATGTCGCCCACAAGTGCATCAAAATTGAGGGGCCATATCCTTGTCCTTTTAAAGCCAACTTTTATGTCGGCTGGAGTCATAGCTCTTCTCAGTGCCTTGCTACCTAACTCTACCAATTTTGCCCTTCTAATATCAATATTGGGGAATCTAGTGAGAAATTTTGCTCATTCTAATTTGAATTATTGCTTGAATGGTGTCAACATGCTAACATCCAAAGGTTGTAGCATGTGAGAAGTATGAGCAGAAAGTGTAAGGAGGTCAATGCCTAATCTCCTTGCCTCATGGATAGTTGACAATGTAACGTGACTTCCATGGCCGTCAAAAATTAGCAGGTGCATATTAGTAGGTGCCACACCCCCAGGAACTGACACACGAAAATGTTCCAGCCAGTCAAAGAAGAGATCCTTCGTCATCCAAGCATGTTCTTGGGTTTCCATAGTTTCATGTGGTTCACAGTTCACAATGTAATTATCTATCTCTGTATTTCCCTTGAACAGATATAAATCAAGTATGGTTTGGCCAAATGCATTAACACAGCATAGAATTGTTATCCATTCTCTACTTTTTGGAATGATGTAGGAGACATTTATGTTGCCTCATCGTTCCAAGACCCTCATAGTTCCATTTTTGCCAGCTTGAATGCCTATTTCATCACAGTTCCAAATTCTATCAGGACCGTATGGGGTACTTTCATATGTTGTTGTCAGTGTTCTAAAAAAACATGCTATTATTTCGGGTCTAAGGTTTACCACCCTATCTTTGTCAATACCTTCAGTTGTGTTCAAGGTCAATTCTGGATTGTGCCTCTTGAATCTAGTCCACCATGATTTTCCAGGCAACCCCTCTGTGAAAGGGTTGGGTCTAGTCTGGCATATCTGAGCAACCTCTTACTTGAGATTCATAATCTCAAGCCTGTGGCCAATATCTACCATATATGTGCACCACTTCACAATCAAACACTCCTCTTCTATCAGGACTATTGGTGGACCCTTCTTTGAAGTAGTGCTCAGGCTGCCTAACCAATTGCTAAGTGTTGAAGCTGGGATTTTCCACTTCTTCGCAGCAACTCTTGTGGACATCCCATTTTTTTCAACATCCTCCAGTGCCCTGTCCATGTCCTGCGATGACCATTCCCTTTCCTTTGATGCTCTTGCCCACCTGATTGTTGGTGCAGAAACCTCTTGGACTACCTCAATAGGTTAAGGAGTTGTGTTTATAGTGTCTTATATGTGTACGATACGTCGTCTTTACAGTTTTAGTTTTTGGTTTCGACCTCATTTTACCTTTAGATTGCACCTGCGGATGTTAAAAAAGATGTTTGGAGGAGTTAAAAAAAAAAATTAAACATTGTTGAAGTCATAGTGATGCATGAACAGTTTGCATTTCTCTAATATGCATCTTGAAATTTTGCAATTAAATGATCTAGTTCTTATGAACAGTTTGTACTGTAATTGTTGACAGTTTGTAATGCAATTGTCTTTATTGTGCATGAACAATTTATTTTTATTGTCTTTATTTTGCTTGGTTTTTATGAACAGTTTGTAATGCAATTGGCTTTATTGTGCATGTTGACAGTTTGTTTGATTTTATTATTTGAATTGAAATGACTTAGAGCAGATCTGTTTAGTGAGACATGAACAAACATTGGTTAAACATTGTCAAAATGAAATACAATGGTATAGGCATAGTGAGGTAGAAAACCTCAACTGAAAGAGAAAGGGAGCTTTCTTGAGTGCAGAGCCGAATAATGAAATGTGGAGAGCCGAACATAAATATATAAAACAAATTATACAGTAACAATGACATAAACAATTACATATATATACATATACAAATATATATATATATATATATATGTGTGTGTGTGTGTGTGTGTATGTATGTATATGTATGGGAATGTGTAATGCCCCATCTTGTAACCTAAGGAATGTTGCAATTGTCTACAAAAGTGTAATAATTTTTTTTTATAAAGTGTTAATATTAACTTTATTAGTTGCATACATTCTCTCAGTTACACGACGTCACACTACTTGAGATTCCATAGACGACTTTAGTATTTAGCATTGCATGTATTTAATTAACATAAACTTAAAAGTAAACATTGCATAACATTTGAATTCCATTCATGATAGTATAAAGTACAAATAAGATTCTTACATTGCATTTGAAATAACATTACAATACTCATTCTTCAAATGAGGTAGATCAAATAATAGTTTACAATTACATATTTCAAATGTTCACCTCATAACAATTGAGGGATGTTACCAATACAAGATTTCCAATGACGCAATAAAGGAAGTACATATATATCCAAGTACGAGCTCTCCATCCATGAAGCTCTCGTTGCCATGATCATAAACTGGGGACCCAACGGAGTAAGGTGCACGTTCCACCCAAACATGTGGTACCCGTAGGTCCACCCCCCATGCTAGAAGATAGTAATAAGGTTACCTAGACATAACCTACAAACCCTAGACACAAGTACATACTTAACTAATGGTTACATTACTTCCAGAATTAAGACAATCAAATATTCTAAGTTCACAAAGTAATCTGTTATTTTAGGTGGAGTGTCATCACAATGTTGCATAGGTTACCCTGGTGTTTCTTCCTAGGTTCTGGCCCCCAACTTGGGTTACCCTGGTAATCTCTTACGAAACCCGGCCCCACATGCAAACTATTGCGGAATCAAATATCTTTTAAAGTAACAAGATATCGATTTGCCATTCCAGGCCTTCTCTACTTAATCTCAAGACTGAACTAGCTCTTGAGTCTTTAAGCGTGGCATATTAATCTAATTAAAGATTTTAATCTAACTAATGTGTTGTTTAGTTTTCACTGACTTACTAACTCTTTGTAAGTTACCCTGGCACCACTTTGTGTGTCGGCCCTCACACAGAGCCACTCCCCTAAACATAACATAAGGAATCTAAGTTTCCCTGACTAAGGTAAACAAGGTGCACAAGAATCAACATATAATACCAAACAACACACAACGGTCATTAAATATTTGTTCATAAATCCAGGTGTCAAAACACCATACTATAACATGTGCACTACCCTAGTCAACTCAAGGATTGCATTTCAACAATAATAACACCCTTAATATACAAACTAATCTAGAAGACTTGTTCATCTAAAACATTCCCAATTTGCCCAATAAAAGAAACACAATTTAAAATAAATCGAAAACATTGGGAATCTACATTAGGATTTACTAAATCCAGTCAAGCAATAATTTGAAGTACAAAATTAATCTTCTAGGATTTAATCCAACTTCCATTCAATACAAAAATTAAATCTATAATTTTCTCAATTTCATAACCACATATTATAATGAAATCTAAATAAACTCAAGAATAACAGTTTAATCTAAACACAAATAACTTTGTTATAATAAATTGATTACTAAATGTTTATATCTAAATATTCAATAAACTATTTTTAAATATTCCATTATTAACATAAATATTTTTCCAAATTTTCTTAACATTAAATAATTATACAAATTATAATTATTAATGCTAAATATATTAAATTAAAACATATAAATCAAAATTCGCATGGCATTTAAAAATAGAAGTTAAGGGTTTAGAACCCTATCCGTACCGCGGGTCGCGCTGTGGGTAGGGCTACCTTCGCAGCCCACCCCACAAGGCTCGGCCGTGGGCAGCTGAGCCAAGCGCTGCCTGTGAGAGCAGCGCTGGGCTTGGCCCTCACTGTCGTCCCCCTGCGGGGTCGACCGTGGGTAGCCCCGCCCAGTGTGCTTCGGCTCTCTCTGTTTTTTTTATATATTTCACAAAATAAAATCTAAATTAAATAAATAAAAATGGACGGCGATTTCATACGAATTTCGTCCGTCGAAATTTTCTTTGTTTATTCTAATTTATCAATTTTGCCTGTATGACGTTTCTTCTCCTAATTGCACAATCCAATTTATATATGAAATTATATATATGTATAAAATATATATATATATATATATATACATATATATACAAATTCAACAGGGTTTTCCTACGAGGAAATTTAGAAAATTCTACAGGGTTTGTATTGGGGAAATTGAGAAATTTCTATAGTACATACAAAAAATTTCCCCATTAAATTCCAATTTATTCCCAGAGGTTTAAATTTCATTTTCCCATACAAATGATTTCCCTTCACAAATTTTACTCAAACTTATTTCCTACAGGAAGCTCTTAACAAAGAAATAATAAATTCTCTACAGACTAATTTGCAGAGAAGAATACAGAAGTCACAAAACACAATAGTTTACTCTGCAAACTTCTAAATTCATAATTTAACAAATTTGCACAAAAGTAACTCTTAAACAAGCAATCTTTCAAAAAGAGACAAATTAATTAAATAGAAAAATACCTGTTTCTCTGTAGCTTGTAGAACTTGGTTGGTGAAGAGTAGCTTTGCCTGTAGCTTCCAAAGCCCTTCCCGAACACAAAATCCCAAAATATGCCAAAATCTCAACCAGAGATCTTCTAGAAATATACAACAATTCACAAAGGAAATCACAAATTTTTCCCAAAAACAATTTTTAAACAAAACCCTCTTCTTTTCATTTCCCGTAAAGAAGTAATCTTCTATTTTCCCCAAATCCCAAATAACATCCGAGAAAATTCTCAACAAGAAGTAATTAATTCCACTGCCACACATGTCAAGAAGAAAAAATATCTTTCAACAACCTCACGGCAATCTTTTATTTCTTCCTTATCAAAAATTGAATGCATTTCTAGATTTAAAGAATTCAAACTTAAAAAATGCAATTTCCCTTTTCTTTATTTATTTTATTTATCTAACAATTAAAATACCATTACCCACATAACAATTAATTTTAAATTTAAATATATTCACACAATTATAGCAATTTAATTCAATCCATTAATTTATTTAATTAAATGAATTTAATCTCAATGATTAAATTACTTAACCAAACAAACTAATTAATTAATTAAATAAAATGTAAAACTTATTTTTAACATTTAAAATTAATTTAAATAAATAGTAAATTAAAGAATAACAAACTATCATTAATTTGACAAAATTTTCCTTTCAAAACAATAAATCCAATCAGGGACAAACAAGACCACCAAAGACTCCAAACTAAAACTGACGATATGCTGTGACTGGGTTTAAGACTAGACTAGGATAAACCATGTTACTACCTCCCAATCAACATTTTTGTTGAGTCTTGACACACTCAGACCTGAGTAACTAGGTGGAGTCGGTGTCATGTACCTGCAATCCTGCAACCAAACAAATAACATACATATATATATAATCCATTGTACAAACACACCGTGCAGAGAAAATCACGAAAATCACAAGGCACTCGCAAGCGAGTGATGCAACTCCATTCTCCACACCAATACACGTCACATCAAACTGACAAATAAAAAATAGTTAATCTACCAAAAACATATATATAGCAATAACATCTGAAGGAAACATCTACGCTAATACAAAGCATGTCAGAAATTAATTATCACCATACAATGTTTATCATATCACAAAACAAATCCACTGTCACTCAAAATTCAATGATCAAAATATCCAAAACAAAGTACCAAAGTCTAACAGTGTGAAAACATGCTAACAGAAAACACAAGCAAAATGGAGGGGTACTACATCCTCCCCCCCTAGGATCAGGCTTGCTCCTGAAAGCCTGCGAACAGATAGGGATAAAGTTCCCTCATGCATGTCGCATCCTCCCAAGTAGTAGAAGCCTCATGGCTAGGATCCCATTGGACCCTCACCTGATCAACGTCTCGACCCCTGAGACCGAGCGTCCGGCGCTGTAGAATGGCCACGGGCTCCAAAGCCAGCTGCCCGTCCTCTACCTGTAACGCATTCCAATCAAGTATATGAGAAATGTCGGGATGATATGGTCTAAGAATTGATACATGGAAAACATCATGAATACGTGACAAACTGGGTGGTAAGGCAAGTCGATACGCCACAGGACCAATCCTCTCTAGGATCTCAAATGGCCCAATGAAACGAGGTGCAAGCTTAGAGCCTTTTCCATAACGGATTGGACTCTTTCGCGGTCGCACTTGAAGAAACATTCTATCACCAACTACAAACTGTCGGTCTATTCTATGGGCATCGGCATACTTCTTTTGCCTATCCTATGTTGCTATCAAATGTTCTCTAATACAGTCAACCTGTTGCTCCATGTCTCGAAGCATCTCAGGACCAAGTAATACTCTATCCTCAAGTCGATCCCAACTCAATGGAGTTCAACAAGGACGACCGTATAATGCCTGAAATGGTGGCATACCTATGGAACTCTGATATCCGTTATTGTAAGAAAATTCTACTAGATACAGATAATCCTTCCAACATGACTGTTGGTCTATTACATACATTCTAAGCATATCCTCTAATATTTGATTAACTCTCTCCGTCTGTCCATCGGTTTGAGGATGATACGCTAAACTAAAGTTCAACTGTGTACCTAGAGCATGTTGTAATGAAGTCCATAGGGCTAATGTAAATACGGGATCTCTATCAGAAATAATCCTACGAGGAATCCCATGCAATCTAACTATGTCCTCCATGAATATCCTAGCTATGGATGAAGCATTATAAGATGATCGTACTGGCGAAAAATGAGCTACCTTAGTCAATCGGTCAACAGTTACCATAATGGCATCATGTCGACATGATGACGTAGGTAACCCAACAATAAAGTCAACAGATATAATATCCCATTTCCATTCAGGAATGAGATGTGGCTGCAATAACCCAACGGGATGTTGATGCTCAGCTTTGACTCGCTGGCACTCAAGACATCTTGATACATAGTCAGCAATATCACGTTTCATACCAGGCCAGAAATACAATTGCCGAAGATCCGCATGCATTTTCTTAACACCTGGATGAGCTGAGTACGGAGCTCGATGAACTTCAGTCATAATTAATGTATGAAGACCCTTAAAATGTGGTACATAGATACGACCTAAATGTCGTAATATACCATCTGGTTCAAGGATATACCCTGCAAATCGACCTTCTAAAGGTCTACCAGATTCAATCTCCGACTTCACTCCCTGATACAATCTATTAGTAGGAAGTGCTGCTAAAATTTGACCTCTCAAATCTACTTCAAGAGTAGTAGCAGAGATCTCATGTCGACGACGACTAAGAGCGTCAGCCACTACGTTCTCTTTTCCTTGAACATATTTCACTTCAAAATCGTATTCACACAAGAACTCCATCCACCGTCTCTGTCTAGCATTCAAGTTAGGTTGCATAAAAATGTATTGTAGACTACGGTGTTCAGTGTGAAGTTCGAAACGGTGACCCAATAAGAAATGCCTCCATCGAACTAATGCATGCACTACTGCAGCAAGTTCCAAATCATGAGTGGGATAGTTTAATTCGTGATCCTTGAGTTTGCAAGACTCATAAGCAATCACACGCCCATCTTGCATCAGAACTTCTCCCAAACCCTCTAAGGATGCATCAGTGCAAACTACAAAATCCTTAGTAGGATCAGGAACAATCAATATAGGCACATTAGTCAACTTCTCTTTAAGTGTCTGAAAAGCCAGCTGACACTGCTCTATCCAAACAAACTTCTTCCCTTTTCTCTGAAGAGAAGTAATAGGATGACCAATTCTAGAAAATCCCTGAACAAACCGCCTATAATAACCAGCTAGACCCATAAAACTATGAACTTCACCTACATTAGTAGGCACGAGCCAATCTACAATAGCTTGAATCTTTGAAGGATCCACAGCAATACCTTTTCCAGAAATCACATGTCCAAGGTATTTTACCTCAGTTTGAAAGAAGTCACACTTCTTCAGGTTCGCATACAACTGATTTTCCCTTAAACATTGCAATACCTGTCTCAAGTGCTCTTCATGCTCCTTCATGTTTCTCGAATAGATCAAAATATCATCGAGAAATACAAGGACAAAGTGATCAAGGTACGTACGAAAAACACCATTCATTAAACTCATGAATACTGATGGTGCGTTCATTAACCCAAATGGTACTACTGTGAATTCGTAATGCCCATAACGAGTACAGAATGCAATTTTATGAATGTCTGCTTCTGCAATACGTAATTGATGGTAACTAGATTTCAAATCGATTTTAGAGAACACATTAGCTCCCTTGATCTGATCGAAAAGATCATTGATTCTAGGCAATGGATAATGATTCTTAATCGTAACCTTGTTCAATTGACGACAGTCAATGCACAGTCTAAGTGACCCATCCTTCTTCTTTATGAAGATGACAGGTGCTCCCCAAGGGAAAACACTTGGACGAATAAAACCCTTTTCTAATAATTCCTCTAACTGAATACGAAGTTCCTCTAACTCCTGAGTTGTCATTCTATATGGAGCTCGAGATATAGGCTCAGCTCCAGGAACTAGGTCAACTCTAAAATCAATATCTCTCTTTGGTGGCATTCCAGGTATATCATCAGGAAACACGTCAGCAAATTCCCTAAGAATAGGATGATCATCAAGAGATATCTCTCGACTCTCACCTTCTTCCAAATTAGTAACTGTTGTGGCAAACAGTTGACAACCCTAACAAAGACATCTCTTTAATTGCATAGCAGATATCATCTGCAAAGAGATAGGTCTTTGTATGCCTATGATTTCCACTTTCGCACCTAAATCATTAATGCAACTATCTTAAGTCGACAGTCAATCACAGCATGATGAGATGCTAACCAATCCATACCTAAAACTATGTCATACGATCCTAAAGGTGTAACATGAAGATCCACTAAGGTAGTTAACATACCAATCTTAAGTTCACAACTCTGTACTAGGTTCTCTACCGCTATTTTCACCCCAGAGGCGAATTCTACCTGCCACTTACCACCTTGCTTTACTGCCACAAGACCACATCGCTCAACGATGGTAGGTGAAATAAAGGAGTCGGTAGCTCCAGAATCAAAAAAAATAGAAACACTAACACCCTGTAACTTACCTGAAGTCTCAACCATTGTGTTCTGGTGATCGGCTTGGTGGTCATTAACCGCAGCATAAAATGTATGTGATCGTCCTGCATCACCCACTGTAGGCTCAGACACTGTAGGTCGAGGCCCAAAACCAGAAGAACCTCTCATTGGACACTGCCTAGCAATGTGTCCCTGTTGACCACACGAGTAACAACCAGTGCCTCTACCGAATCCTCTACCACTTGAAGGTGCATTGGATTGTTGGAAACTACCTCTACTGATAGTAGACTGTGCACTCTGAGCAGGCTGATCATGTCTATTGCGCTTGTTGCACCACCAGTTGCAGTTCTTTCCTGACTGCGGGCTATTACCTTGCTGTGGTTGTGGATTATTATTCTTTTGAGGTGTACGCTGTTGTTGCTACTGCTATCCACCCTTAGAGGGTGTCTGTTCCTAGAGGAACCCCCTGTCTGCACCTATCCACCCCGTGGACTAAAACCTGTTGCAGGAGCACTACCTATATGTACTCCTGTGTGACCACCTAACGCCATAACAAGATTCTCTTCCACTATACGAGCCTTCTCCACAATAACTTCCATAGTCTTTGGCTCAAAGACTCTGACTCCACCACTAATGCGGGCGTTTAAGCCCCTGATGAAGTGCTGAACCAACATAGACTCATCATCACCAACACCTACATACTGCTTGAGTTCATAAAATCTACGTTCATATTTCTCAATAGATAGAGCCAACTGATGTAAATCATAAAACTCGTCAGCCCGTCATTGCCTCCAGTGTTCCAATAGGAATCATGCTCTAAACATCTCCAGGAACATCTCCTAAGACATTGACCCAATCTCTAAGTGGAGCTTCTGCTCCTCCAAGCGCCACCAAGTAGGGACGAATCCTCTCAGATGCATGATAGCGCATCTCGCTCGAGTATTGCTACCGTATGGGTGCATAGCAAAACATCTACCCAAGTCCAATAGCCAGGTCTCTGCCTCTAAACCACCTCCTATACCATCAAAAGTAGGAGGGTGTGCCCTCAATAAATCCCCCATGTGTCCTGCAGTAATAGCATCCTGATGCACTATATCATCTACTCTCCTTGGAGATCTATCACGCTCTAACTACCTCTTGATCAACTTCCTGTCTAGGTCCAAGTCGAGCTAGGACCTCCTCTAATAAAGGGCGTAACTGTGAACCCTCTACTCCTGACTGTTCAGGAATCTGTCCCTCATTCCTCTGATCCAACTGTTCTGCTTGATCACTCTGATGAGGGCTCAGAGGGGGAGTAACCTGAGGGATTGGCCCTCAGCCTCCACCTCGACCTCTACCACAACCTCTACCATGTCGCCTAGGCATGATCCTACACATAAACAATAACGAGTCTCAGATACTAATCAACCAAGGCTAACAGATAGCGACACTACGTACTAGGTCAACCTAATGGGCTCGCGATTACCCAAAGCGTCCAGTGTTAGAACCTTGGCTCTGATACCAATCTGTAATGCCCCATCTTGTAACCTAAGGAATGTTGCAATTGTCTACAAAAGTGTAATAATTTTTTTTATAAAGTGTTAATATTAAATTTATTAGTTGCATACATTCTCTAAGTTACGCGACGTCACACTACTTGAGATTCCATAGACGACTTTAGTATTTAGCATTGCATGTATTTAATTAACATAAACTTAAAAGTAAACATTGCATAACATTTGAATTCCATTCATGATAGTATAAAGTACAAATAAGATTCTTACATTGCATTTGAAATAACATTACAATACTCATTCTTCAAATGAGGTAGATCAAATAATAGTTTATAATTACATATTTCAAATGTTCACCTCATAACAATTGAGGGATGTTAACAATACAAGATTTCCAATGACGCAATAAAGGAAGTACATATATATCCAAGTACGAGCTCTCCATCCATGAAGCTCTCGTTGCCATGATCATAAACTGGGGACCCAACGGAGTAAGGTGCACATTCCACCCAACCATGTGGTACCTGTAGGTCCACCCCCCGTGCTAGGAGATAGTAATAAGGTTACCTAGACATAACCTACAAACCCTAGACACAAGTACATACTTAACTGATGGTTACATTGCTTCCAGAATTAAGACAATCAAATATGCTAAGTTCACAAAGTAATCTGTTATTCTAGGTGGAGTGTCATCACAATGTTGCATAGGTAACCCTGGTGTTTCTTCCTAGGTTCTGGCCCCCAACTTGGGTTACCTTGGTAACCTCTTACGAAACCCGGCCCCACATGCAAACTATTGCAAAATCGAATATCTTTTAAAGTAACAAGATATCGATTTTCCATTCCAGGCCTTCTCTACTTAATCTCAAGACTGAACTAGCTCTTGAGTTTTTAAGCAAGGCATATTAATCTAATTAAAGATTTTAATCTAACTAATGTGTTGTTTAGTTTTCACTGACTTACTAACTCTTTGTAAGTTACCCTAGCACCACTTTGTGTGTGGCCCTCACACAAAGCCACTCCCCTAAACATAACATAAGGAATCTATGTTTCCCTGACTAAGGTAAACAAGGTGCACAAGAATCAACATATAATACCAAACGACACACAACGGCCATTAAATCTTTGTTCATAAATCTAGGTGTCAAAACACCATACTATAACATGTGCACTACCCTAGTCAACTCAAGGATTGCATTTCAACAATAACAACACCCTTAATATACAAACTAATCTAGAAGACTTGTTCATCTAAAACATTCCCAATTTGCCCATAAAAGAAATACAATTTAAAGTAAATCGAAAACATTGGGAATCTACATTAGGATTTACTAAATCCAATCAAGCAATAATTTGAAGTACAAAATTAATCTTCTAGGATTTAATCCAACTTCCATTCAATACAAAAATTAAATCTATAATTTGCTCAATTTCATAACCACATATTATAATGAAATCTAAATAAACTCAAGAATAATAGTTTAATCTAAATACAAATAACTTTGTTATAATAAATTGATTACTAAATGTTTATATCTAAATATTCAATAAACTTTTTTTAAATATTCCATTATTAACATAAATATTTTTCCAAATTTTCTTAACATTAAATAATTATACAAATTATAATTATTAATGCTAAATATATTAAATTAAAACATATAAATCAAAATTCGCATGGCATTTAAAAATAGAAGTTAAGGGTTTAGAACCCTATCCGTACCGTGGGCCGCGCTGTGGGTAGGGCTGCCTTCGCAGCCCGCCCCACAGGGCTCGGCCGTGGGAGGCTAATCCAAGCGCTGCCTGTGAGGGCAGCGCTAGGCTCGGCCCTCACTGTCGTCCCCCTGCGGGGTCGGCCGTGGGTAGCCCCGCCCAGTGCGCTTCGGCTCTCTCTGTTTTTTTTTTATATTTCACAAAATAAAATCTAAATTAAATAAATAAAAACGGACGGCGATTTCATACGAATTTCGTCCGTCGAAATTTTCTTTGTTTATTCTAATTTATCAATTTCGCCTGTACGGCGTTTCTTCTCCTAATTGCACAATCCAATTTATATATGAAATTATATATATGTATAAAATATATATATATATATATATATATATATACATATATATACAAATTCAACAGGGTTTTCCTACGAGGAAATTTAGAAAATTCTACAGGGTTTGTATTGGGGAAATTGAGAAATTTCTACGTACAAAATTTTTCCCCATTAAATTCCAATTTATTCCCAGAGGTTTAAATTTCATTTTCCCATACAAATGATTTCCCTTCACAAATTTTACTCAAACTTATTTCCTATAGGAAGCTCTTAACAAAGAAATAATAAATCCTCTACAGAGTAATTTGCCGAGAAGAATACAGAAGTCACAAAACACAATAGTTTACTCTGCAAACTGCTAAATTCATAATTTAACAAATTTGCACAAAACTAACTCTTAAACAGGCAATCTTTCAAAAAGAGACAAATTAATTAAATAGAAAAATACCTGTTTCTCTGTAGCTTGTAGAACTTGGCTGGTGAAGAGTAGCTTTTCCTGTAACTTCCAAAGCCCTTCCCGAACACAAAATCCCAAAATATGCCAAAATCTCAACCAGAGATCTTCCAGAAATATACAACAATTCACAAAGGAAATCACAAATTTTTCCCAAAAACAATTTTTAAACAAAACCCTCTTCTTTTCATTTCCCATAAAGAAGTAATCTTCTATTTTCCCCAAATCCCAAATAACATCCAAGAAAATTCTCAACAAGAAGCAATTAATTCCACTGCCACACATGTCGAGAAGAAAAAATATCTTTCAACAACCTCACAACAATCTTTTATTTCTTCCTTATCAAAAATTGAATGCATTTCTAGATTTAAAGAATTCAAACTTTAAAAATGCAATTTCCCTTTTCTTTATTTATTTTATTTATCTAACAATTAAAATACCATTACCCACATAACAATTAATTTTAAATTTAAATCTATTCACACAATTATAGCAATTTAATTCAATTCATTAATTTATTTAATTAAATGAATTTAATCTCAATGATTAAATTACTTAATCAAACAAACTAATTAATTAAATAAATAAAATGTAAAACTTATTTTTAACATTTAAAATTAATTTAAATAAACAGTAAATTAAAGAATAACAAACTATCATTAATTTGACAAAAATTTCCTTTCAAAACAATTAATCCAATTAGGGACAAACAAGATCACCAAAGACTCCAAACTAAAACTGACGATATACTGTGACTGGGTTTAAGACTAGACTAGGATAAACCATGTTACTACCTCCCAATCAACATTACGGTTGAGTCTTGACACGCTCAGACCTGAGTAACCAGGTGGAGTCGGTGTCATGTACCTGCAATCCTGCAACCAAACAAATAACATACATATATATAATTCATTGTACAAACACACCGTGTGGAGAAAATCATGGAAATCACAGGGCACTCGCAAGCAAGTGATACAACTCCGTTCTCCACACCAATACACGTCACATCAAACTGACAAATAAAAAATAGTTAATCTACCAAAAACATATATATAGCAATAACATCTGAAGGAAACATCTACGCTAATACAAAGCATGTCAGAAATTAATTATCACCATACAATGTTTATCATATCACAAAACAAATCCACTGTCGCTCAAAAGTCAGCAATCAAAATATCCAAAACAAAGTACCAAAGTCTAACAGTGTGAAAACATGCTAACAGAAAACACAAGCAAAATGGAGGGGTACTACAGAATGTATATGTATTGAAATATGTCTATGTATTATTTTGTTCTTCCATGCACAATATATATATATAAATGAATATATAGGAACAGAATAATATAATTGCATGGAATAATATCTTTGAAATGAAAGCAAGTCAGTACATTTTCATATTTGGGAATAACAAACAAATATTAAAGGAAAATTGCAAAGTTAGTTTGTGCATTGTCAAAGAGAGGAATGCAAGTGCATGGTAGAAAACCCTGTAATTGTGAACCGGTGAAACCATAAAAATGATTGGTAGTAACAATGAAATAAAAATTGCATTTCGCAGACAGAACTATTGTGAATGGAAGAACAGAATAATATGATTGCATACCAGAATATCTTCGAAATGAGAACCAATCATACCATATATATGTATGGAAATATATACGTATGGAAATATGTCTATGTATTATTCTATTCTTCCATGCACAATATGTATATATATGTATGGAAAGACAAATACATATATAAGAACAAAATAATATAATTGCATGGCAGAATAACTTTGGAATGAAAACAAGTGAATCCATTTTCATATTTGGGAATAACAAACAAATATTAAAGGAAAATTGCAGAGTTAAAGTTTGTGCACTGTCAAAGAGAGGAATACAAGTGCATGGTAGAAAACCCTATAATTTTGAACTAGTGAAACCCTTTCCATGTTTGGTAGTAACAATGAAATGAAAAAATCATTTCATAGACATAACTATTGTGCATGGAAGAACAAAATAATACATAAACATGCCAGAATATCTTCAAAATGAAAACCAGTCATACCATTTTCATATTTCAGAATAACATGAGAATATTATGAGCAAATTGCAAAGATAAAGTCTATGCAATGAGGAAGACATGAATGCAAGTGCATGGCAGAAACCCTTGAAATGATAAACATTAAAGCCCTATGAATATTTCCTAGTAACAAGCAAATATATTGTATCCATTTTTGTATTTTGGAATAACAAACACATGTAAAAGGAAAATTGCAGAGTTAAAGTTTGTGCAATGACGAACACATGAATACAAGTGCATGGCTGAAAACCAATCAAACCCTTTCCATATTTCGTCAAACAAGTCTAATAGTAATGAAAAACCATTTAAACCAGTCAAAACCATTTCATATTTTGTATAAGGAAGCATATATGAAAAGCACAATGCAGAGTAAACATCGTGCAATGAATAACACAAGATTAGGAATAACACAATATATTGAAATGCATAATGCAGGGAAACGTCATGCATGGACGAGTATAGAGGAAAGGAAAATTAATGAAACCCTGAACTTGAATTGAAATGATTTGACATTCATATAAACTGTAAGTTGAAACCCCAGATATTGAGTTACAAGTCAATGTGACAATAATTGACATCCCATACAACATATTTGCATTCCCAAGTATAAAGAATTTGTAGCAGTAGAATACATGTAGCTTCTTAGGATGGTTCTACTGTTGCCTCTGGACTTTCTTCATATTTTTGGAGCAAATTGTATAACTGAAAATGAAAGTGGGACCTGCTAAATACAAATTGCAAGAGATTGAGTAATGCATTTTTGAATTTGAAAATATCCTTATATGTTCAATGTTGGTTTGGTGTGGAGTCTTTAATTCCTATCCTTTTATTTTCAAATTTGAATTCTTCATCGGATACCTTCAATTGCAGAGTTTGTATGCATTAATGGCATGCAATCCTTGTTTTCTTGATAAGAGATTTTGGTGGCTTTAACACCATTGTTTTGGTGGTTGCAGGTGGCAAAAAAAGGAGGAACCAATAATAGAGAGGTTTGATTTGACAGATGGGACACATATGAATGATTGTGTTTTGTCTGAGTGTTGTGTTGGTAGGAAAGCGAGATGGGGATTCAGCTGGATTAGATTTGGTGATGGGGACATTCTTGTCTCCTAGTTCTTCTCGTGGCATCCCAACTACCCAAAAGTTGGTTGTGATGTAATGCAAGTGGTGACATTATAGGGGAGCTTGGGTTATACTTATTTTATATTTTGGGCACATTTTTAAAGCTATGGGCCAGTAACAAGCAATATGGCTTGTATGTTTGTGGTGTCAGATGTGCTTTGAATATTATTTGACATGTAAGACTGTGAATATCTATTTGTGTATGGGACAAATATTCTCCGATTATAATACAATTTTGACGGTATAGTGATACGTGTACCCTTGTTGACTTTGTGGGTGAAAATTATTTTACATTTTCCTATTAATCAGCTCTATTGTGGGGCCCACATGGGACTACTTTTGTCCCGAGTATAGGCTCCTTCCCTACTTTGGGCCCCTCTCCCCTAGTAATAATGAGGAAGAAATCTCTATACATGCTCTGAAATAATTCCTCTAGCATAAGTTCAGACAATTTGTGTGAAATGAGCAAGAAAAGGCCTATTTATTCAAGGCAGTGACATTGTGAGAACCATAACTGAGGCCAAGGGTTGCTCCTTTGTGAAAAATAACCAACATTGAGCCCACATTCGGCATTGAGTGGATATTCAATTTCAACAACCAGGAGGAGGAATACTGGGAATAGGTAGTGATATTGTCTAAGACTATACCAGCAATTATGCTTGAATTTTAGTATAAAGAAATTTAGTAGATGCAGCTCAGGTTATGCTTAACCCTTGAGCATATAGTACTATTGTTTAGGGATAGATGGAAGTTTATAGAATGGACAACTAGGGCAGCTCATGCCTGTATTTTGTAAATAAAAGTTGATGTAATATTTTTTTTTTTAAATATCAAGGAGCAGACCTAGTTGTAGCTTATCCATAAAAAAAAATTAGTTTCATAAAAAAAAAAAAAAGAGATAAAATCCTTTTTAAATAAATATTTGTTTATTTAAATAAATGCAATAAATAAGCATATAATTAACTTAGATTACTTAGAGTCGCGATCATATAATTACAAAAATATTTAGAAATGAAGTCCAAGGGTTAAGGTACTTAGCTCTATAACTGATGATGTTGAAATATTGTTAGTGTCATGTTGAGTCCATTCTTTGATGTCCATTCATTTAAATCCCTCAATCTTATGGTTGTGTCAAAAAAATTGTAGTCCTAGAATATTTTATGGTATAATCTCAACCTCCACGAGGTTGATCTCAAGATATGCAAACTCAATTTGATGAATGAGATTGAAATGTGTCATATGGGAAATGATCTAATACAGTATGGATAAAAACGCATGTTTGTCTTCACCTTCCTAGTAGCTAAATGTGTCAAGATGATGTTGGGATGTCATTTGGGAGACTTCTAACTCAATAGGTGATCATGTTCTCTTAGTTCAACCCCCTAGCAAGCTCGATTAACAACAATGAGAAATGTTCAAGATAACTTCCACCAAAATACAATGGTCAATATGCAAATGTAATTCTTTATGTCCTTTAGAAAATCAAAGTGTGATCTAATATTTTTACTTTGTAGTCTCCCATATCCAAGATAAAATTAAGTGTGCATTGGATGTCTTTAATTACCAAAACATAGCAACGTGTCATAGAAAACATGTACCAAGTCAACTAATAATAACTAATAGAAGGGCACAAATCAAGGAATTTAAATTTAAAAGTTCCAATTTAAGGTTCATTCTCATGCATCCCAAGATTGATCACAAGCAACAAGAAAATGAACTAGGGCATAGAAATGATAATCTTAAAGTATGGAACAAATGTATAGAAATTGAGGCAAATATGGGTACAATAATGAGTAAATGACTACAAAGTGGTGTAAGTGGGAGTAAATAGAGATAGATAGGGAATGGATCGTAAGCCAAACCTAGCATAAGAATACTAATTATCGATATGTTGTTGCATTGAGACATTCTACCAAGGTCAACACAAAGTTAAATGATAAATGACATGGGTCTACAAATTTCACTATTATACTTACATAAAGAATAATTTCTAATATATTTATGTTGAACTTTGTTTTTGTAAATTTTTTATTTACATAATTTGAACCTTTCAAAATTATTAATTATATCATTTTCTAACTACAATGACAAATAACAAATAAAAAGTAGATATTGACACAATAAAAAATTGATATCAACAAACCAATTATATTATTATATTCCTCCCCCTAAAATTTCCAACTCAATCTTCTAAGGGAATGACGTGGAAAAGTTGGGAATATTAATGGGATATAAGAAAGGGAAAAAGCTTAATTAAGGTAGGCAACATAATTCAATTCATTCATTTATTGTGATAGATAAAAGACTTGGAATATTGTTATTATTAACAATTTCCAATCACATAAAACTTTCATGTTTGTGGAACTCTTAAGTTCGTCTTTTCGAGAATGCATTATAAGCAATTTTGTACACATTTCTAAGTTTAGGTTTTGTAGTGTATGTGTAGTGGGTAGTTTTCTTTCCAATTTAGCATCAAATGAATTGGTTTAAACTTTACATGAATTTTTATGGAGAAGATTGTTTGGAATAAAGTTTTTCATCGATATTTTATAGAAAGTTTATGTTTAATGAGTTCCAAAGTATTAGATAATAATTTTATATGAATATTTGAGTTGATGGTAAATATTCTCAAATACTTTTGAACCTTTATTGTGTGTAAAATATCATATGATTTTTTTTATTTTTATATTTGTCAAAATGTTTATTTCTCTACTTCAAAACAAAATATTTTATAGAGTTTATATGTATTGAAAATTCACATCTAATTAGTCACTGAATTTTGAAAGCCATTAAACAAGTCAAATTTTATCTTTTTAACTTCTATTTTTTTTAAATAAACTATTATACCAATTAATATTTGTTAGTTTTGTCATTTCAACTATATTATAATAATAGGAACTTTAATATTCTAAATCTACTCACCACTAAAATGAATGAGGTGCACTCCAAATGGTTGATGCATTGCACCCTTGCTAATGGTATGGACCAAATTACTCTTACTCTCGTGGTAAAAGTTAGTTAAGTCATGTTAGAATTAGTAAATTACTCTATTCACATCTAAGGAGAATCTCGCAAGTAGTAGCGGTATGATCATATGGAGTGGGGATCATGTCAATGGGTTCAATCACCTCACAAGGAAGGAGCACCTAGTGGCATACAATGGTGTTGATTTGAGGAAATTGTGGTGGAACTATTGGTGTTGTGGGATGTTCTCTTGTGTCTAATCATAGTGCTATTGTTGTAATTTTGGCATCAATAAGTATGATGAGTTCCTTTAGGAGAGTGAACTCTCTTATGCAAGACCCTTCTATTATGCACCTTCATTTATTATCTTCTTGGATTTATCTAGTAATGGGTTGGTTTTCTTGAATTTTGTTTAAGAATAATGGGTTGGTTCTCCTCCTTTGGATGTTTCTTCTACAGAGGTTGACCCTATTGCTTCCCAGGAATCTTTGTCTACTCCTCTTCCGGTTAACCTTCTTGTGAAGCCACTGCTGGCTTGATCTACTGACACTATTTTGTTTGAGCCTGCCCGAACTTCGTTGCTTGCTTATGATGGTCCTTCTCTCGATCATGTTTCCTCCCCTGCGCTGTTGCTGTCTCCCCCAAAATGTGGTGGCTCTTTGCCCTTGGTGGCTTCAGTTGATCCGCTTCTCTCGCCTTGCTCGGTGGACTTGGATTCTGAGTCTTCCTAGTCTGTTGTGCTAAGAAAGAAGGGACTCCCTCGATTTGTTACAGCTTCATGGCCTAGGGTTAAGAGAGTCAAATTAGTCCCCTCAAATTATGGGGTTGTCTAGTCCTTGTTTGTGTTTTGGCAGCTGTCTATCAGCTGTTTCTGTGTGGTCTTTCCTCTTTTCCTAGTTCATTTTTTGTTCCAACTAGCTTCTTTTATTGGCCCTTTGGGCTTTATGTGTAAAGGGTACAACACCCTATAAATGTTGTTTATCTTATCAAAAACTCAATCCAGTCTTCATTGATTCTATGACATATTGAGCTTGAGATGCCAAGTGAGGAAAAGGAAAATCGGGAGAATTGTTTGTTTAAATGTTGGATTTTACTTGTTTGAAATTCATTGAAATCTATCATTGTTGAATGCCTTATGTTGTGACTGAGGAATTTGGCTTGCTTTACATGTTTTCAAGAATGATGACGAGTTATCTAAATTAATGTGGCTATGAATCTATTATATCACTTTTTAAATTTTCCAAAAGCAAAGTAAGATCTAATTAATCTATTTGCAAAAGAAAATCATTATAAATGAATGTAAGCTAAATAACTTTTAATTGATTTTTTCTAGATTTATTTTCTAAGCTTTGTTTAGAGTTTTTGTGTTGATTACCTCATTCTAGAATTGAGGGTTTTCACTTAAATGCCTTGTGTTAGGATCAAGGGCTTTTGAAGAATAAGAAGTTGATTAAATCTTAATCTAATCTAATCTAGGAAATAATTAAATCTTCTAAATCAAAGAAAGCAATAAAGAATTATATTCTTTAAACCAAAAATTGATAATAAAATGCTACTATCCTCGAGCAATTTTGATTTCCTAACTACTATTTTAATCTACTATAAATAAATGAAAGAATTTTATAAATTAAAATTAAAACAACTTGAACTTGTATGAAGCTTTAAAGCTTCTTTGATATTATCATGAATGATGTTCTCTAAGGAGCCAAATTGATTTATAATTTCTTCTCCTCTTCCATCTTTGGGGTGTATTGGGACTCGCTCTAACACTACCAAAATTTGCTTGAGTCTCAACTCCTTTCTACATTTAGGCCTCTTTTTTCCCATGACGTATAATTGATCTAAGATACCTCCAAATGGTTCCCCTTAGTCGAATTTGCTTAATTGTTGTTCTCTTCCATCCCTCATGTGCCTATCATATGTTGGAAGTTGAAAAAGCTCAATAAATTTCTAAGTCTGAGGTGTTTTTGGTCATTTTTTGGTGTTTCTACAAAGTTGCAAGGTTTTAGTGGATATTTGGCCATTTCTAGTTAGTCCAATATCTAGTTCTAGTGTCCAATTCCACTTAAAAGTTTCATAGGATCTACTGCTTCCTTCATTCCTTCTATTTTCCTCCATTTCTTCCTTTTTGCAAGATTTCAACGTTGTTATGGATATTTGTCTCCCTCTGGTCCGTATATCCACTTTCCCTCCTAGTCTTCACAAACCCCCCTTCTCTTCACCTTTGTGGACTTCCAAAGTGGATCCAAATTTCTCTTAGTTCCAATATCTACTTCCTTGTCTTCTTCCACAAAGTTTCTCCACAATCTTCCATTTCTTCCTTTTGTGGAATGTTGATGTTTTCCCAAATATTTTCCTTTTCTTTTTCCCTTCTTTCTTCATTCCCACCTCTAGATATCCAAGCATCTAATTCCTCTATCATTTCTTGTATTTCCTTCCATTCCCCTTTTTAGGATTCATGTGCATATCTAGGCTTTTGTGCCCTATTCTAATATCCATTCTCACATGGAATCCAAGATTAATCACATCCTTTATTCTTTCCATTTTTCTGCCTTTCTTTCCCTTGTGAAATCCCAATAGACATCTAGATTTGTCTTCCCTTCCTTGCATTTCCCAAAATGTTGGCATATAATAATTCTCTCATATGTCGCACTTTTCAAAAATTCATGAACTTGTCAAAGTGTTGGAGGATTTCAAGATTCACTAATCTTTGAATTAATTGTTGACAAGGTTTGACCCTATCCTAGAATGCCAACAAAGACCCAACAAGCTTTAGCATCAACAAGTTTACAAGTTCACAAAATTGTGGAAATGTTGACAAGGTTCCCAAAAAAATAGAATCACTAACACGCTCACCCAAAGTTATAGATGAAGTTGCATTGATGATGCATTGACAAGTTTGCAATTTCTCAAAATCACTGAAACGTTGCCAAATTTCAAAATATTCAAATGTACATTGGACACTACTACAACTTTGTCTATTTATCTATCTTCAGTCGTGCTCAATCCTATTAAGGATCTATCTCTAGGAATACCCTCCTAGGTCTAGCTAAGCCCAAAGTGAAAGAGAATGTATCCACTCTCAGCAATTAGCCTATCATCACTCACTCCTTGTTGATGAATTGATCTATCCACCCTTCAAGAATGACATTTCCCTAGCCTTGAAGCAAATTGTTCCCTCTAGAATTGTGAGTGCGACAATTTCAAGACTTAACAAGGTGCTCTATTTGATGAAAAGGAAAGATCGAAGATTGGAGAATTATTTGGAAAGAAAGCTTCATGTGTTGTGTGGGTGAGGCTAGAGAGTGGTTATGGGGATTCTAGATTTGGCTTTACAAAGAGGCTTACAATATTCTAAAGTGATCTTGTTCTTAGAGGAAGGGATACAAATCTTCTAGCAAATGTTTGCAGAGGTAGCCTAATTCCTTCTATCATATTCTTAATATGCAAAGAGGGTAGTTTAAATAAAAAAAGATGAGAGCATATCAAAATAAAAATCTTCATCTAGCAAATGGTTAAGAGGATAATATTGACAACTTGAAGGAATACATTGAGTTCAAGACTCAAGAGAATTGTCAATCGAAAGGAAAATTGGAGGAAAGTTAGTCAAAACTAGGAGATTCACACATCTTCCAAAAATGATGGGATCTCCCCTCTTAGATGGTGGATCACCCCTCTTACCAAGGTGGGTTACCTAGATAACCCTACAACTTAACATATGTTGCTTGGGTGACCCTAAGGTCTCCCTAGTGCCCCTACAACTATACGTGTGGGATCTCAATTTCAAATCACAAGGAGGAAGAGCAAGTTGAGATGGTGACTAGCAAGGGTCGCAAACACACGAAGGAAGGTTCTATGGAGACTCAAAAGATTTTCATCAAGACAATTTTTTTTTTAGGAGAAATGAGCACACCACATGAGTTGTGAGCTAGACTGTCAAATCATCATCAAACGTTTATGTTGACCCACACAATTTTGGATGGTTACAAAACTAATCACTACGCTACACTTATTTAATTATTGTACTTATTTATATTTATTTATGATCACCTTTTTATACATAAATTCATTTTATTTCCTTTCAGAAATAAAATAATAAAAATTATGATAGGAGACATTAATAATATATACAAGTGCCATAAAATGATCAGTCCATACCATTATTAATAAAACAAGTACAACATGAACAGACTAAAGAAGTTTGAGCAACAATCAGAGTTTGTGGAAAGAAGAATTCGAGTGCCTAGATTGGCTTGATTAGAAGTCTTCCAAGTTGCAATTCTGAATGAAAGGAAGTGGAGGAACATGCACTTGGTCTCGAGGCCATCAAGTAACCATTTTTGTCGGTGGTGCAGTATCTTCTCTTATGGACAAAAAGTGGGCAGTTTTCGTTTAGGTTTCTTGAAATGGATCATTAGCATACAAGGTTGTGGTTAAGATCATGCTTTGTCTACATTGCCACATTTTGCATACATTTCTATCACGGCACTGTACCTTTAACATCTGACTAAACTCTGTACCTTAAACATCTGATTAAAATGCTTGTCTTTGTTTTGATGGATGTTCATATGCTGTTTAGAGTTAACATTTCAGATGTTATGCTTTTAGCTTTTATCCATTGGAATGTTGTATTCCATTTTGGTACAGGCTTTTAGCTTTTGGCTTTTCCCCATTGGATTGTTGTATTCTGGACAGTTGTACACCAAAATGTCTTGCATAGATGTCTATATGCTATTCTAAAGCTTTTAAATATTCCTCACTGAATTGTTGTTTTGTGCACTGTTGCACCTTTAACATCTTGTCTATGGTATGGTGGATGCCCTTATACTGCTCTAAAGCCCACATTTTGGCACAGTGTTTTAGATATTCCTGTGTTCTGGACAGATGGACCTTTTAACATCTGTCTAAAATGTCTTATCTATGATTTGATGGATGTCCATATGCTGTTCTAAAACTCACATTTTAATACATATTCCCATTCCCCATTAGATTGTCATATTCTACGGTTGCACCTTTAACATCTGAATCTTAACCTATACGCTATTCTAAAGCTCACAATTTGACATAAACTTTTAAATATTCCCCAATTCAGTAAATTGTTGTTGTATTCTTAGATGAGTGTAGAAGTTAAATGCAAAGAATACAGTCATAAAGCTTTTAACAGTCAAAAATCTAATTTTAAACTTTGGAATATTTTAGTGTCTACAGCAAGAAATTGCAGTTCACATAATACATTCTTAGCGAGCAATTCAAATGTCATGCAACTTCATTTGCCGACTGCTCAAATGTAGTTAAGGCATCGAGTATAACCCACCCAAGGAAGCACAAAGTGATCACAACCTCAAGGTGAGCATCCATAGCTGGGAGTAAGATGTCTCAAAACATGTCTCAAGAAGTTTATAGACCGGAGCTTGCAGTCCGCCCACACAATAACAGCCTTTGTTGCACTTTCTCAAAATTATTGATCCATGATTTTTTGGCTGGATCTAATACTTGCTTCGAATATAGGTAGGTCTTGCCACCTCTATTGGCAGCCGACAAGTTCTCAAGCCTTCTTTCTGTTGCAAGTATAAAGGTGTTGTCATTGAAGTCAACAAGCTTGCGTTGTCATTAGTGTAAGTTGTGTAGTGATTGAAAGAGATTGTTGCTTTGATTAGTTGCATTATGTTGTCATCAATTAAGTTACTGGTGTTAACCTCTGGTGTTGCTTTGATAAGCTTTTGGTTATAGTTGTGATATTAATAAAGATGTTGAGGATATTGAGAAAATTGATAATAAAAAAAAGGAAACATAGTGATGCAGAGGTGTTCTGGTTTTACTTTGTATTTCTTCTAGGTTGAAGATCTACTTGTGTGGTTTGGATATGTTGGTTAGAGGTGTTCAGAGTTTCTATATCCAGAATTTGGGTTTCTAGATTGATGTGCAAAAGAAGTTATGTTCACTAGTGTTTGAACTGGATTTGCAATGTTGCTTACAAAGGTGTCTAGAAGAAATGTTTTTGCTCTGTGTTTCTCCGCAGTTGTGATTCAAGTCTTGCGATCTTGAAGGTATGTTGATGGTGTTGGTCTCTTATCTATGTCAAAAGGATTCGTGGTTTGGTGCTTCAGAAGATGGTTTTCAGAGTTATAGTGTTTGGCAGTATTGTTTGAGTGTACTAGGCTTGTACATTCTAACAGTGTGAGTTGGTGTGAAGAATTTGTTGGATCTCAAGTGGTTTGTGGATTATTCTAGATTGTCTAGAAGTGTTCTAAATGGTTTCCAAGTCATCCTTGGATTTGAGGAAGCATGTACTTCAAAGTTTAATGGTGTTTGCGCAAGTAACGATCGACCTAGTGTTTACACTACATTCAAAGATGTTTAAGTATTGATGAAGGTGTATTGTGGCGTGTGAGTGTTGATTCGGGTCCCAATTAAATTTTGTATTGATCCACTTTCATTCCTATCCACCATGGGAATGCGTAGTGTCGACCTATTTTTGAATTGTAAAGTGTAAGGTGTGTGTAGCCGACTTGAAGATGCTTTTCAAGTTGTGGATGGTATAAATGTAAGGTGAGTTGATGTGAGATGGAGAGTGGAATAGATTTGAGTGTTGTGATGCGAAATTAAGTGTAGAGATTCAAAATGCAGTGCGAGTTATAATGCATGATCATTGAATGCAGTGAGTTGAAGATATATTGATCTCTTAGAGCTACGAGTGTTGTTGAAGCTATTGTAGTGGATTCTCTGTTCCATTGAGATGATGTTCTCTGTGTAACATTCTATCTTTTTTCTTCTTTATATTCTGGTAGTGATCCTAGGCTATGAGTCTTTCTGGACAATGTGTCATATTCTGGCAATGAGCCTTTTTGTACCAGTTTTGTAATTACTTATATGGTGAGCTAATCTTCATCATGGTTTTTCCCTCCTAGGGTTTTCCACATAAATCTAGTGTTCTCTTGTGTATGGTATTGTTGTTTCAATTTTTGTTATCTACATTTCATGCTAAAACAATATAACAAATTAAGGGTTTAATGAATGCATGTGGATCTGATTACAATTGAGGGTTTTGATGTTTTAATTGGATACAACTAATTCACCCCCCCTCTCAATTGTCTTGTTGATTCAACACTCCCTTCACTCTAATAGGCTTTAACTTTACCATCGTTCAAACCCACATGGGCCAAAGGAAGCACAAAACAGGAAACCATACTGAAAAGTGAAATGGGAAAAAGAACAAACAATAATGCTTGCAATGGTTGTGGTAGGATCACCACAATAGAAATGAAACCATAAAAGTAAACCTGAAAAGGAAGTAATAATTAATGGTTTTTTATTAAAAAAGTAGAGAAAGGGTCATGATTTCATAAGTTAAAATGGCATAAGACTAAATAGAGAAATAGCAAGAGGGAATGAAGTCCCAACCCAACAGCAAAGGGGTGCGCAGGTCTAGTATAACAACAAAACTAAGGGCATGAAATAGCAAAAAAATAGGTAACCTCGATACCAAAACTAAGTGATAAGACTCTAGTCAGCAAGGAAGGCATCCAGGGATGCTTCTCAATCCTCCTTGTCCAACAACTCCCCATCCTTCGTGTTGTCCTTATCCTGGTTTATCATTTCCTTTAACCATTTTTTTCTTCTATTTGTTGATTTTCAAGTGATCTAAAATCATCCCCATGACAACCTTCTTCATAATGCCATAAGTAAGCATTATGATTTTCAAAAGGGTGGTCTCCATGTGTTTCATCTTGTCGTTGTTTCTCTTGGGTTTCGGCTTCTTTGCCAGCTCCTCCACCTTGACCTAGAGTTTCTTAAGTTCAATGTTATCCTTGCCTCTAATAATCTACACCTTGTCAGGCATAGGTCTCCCTTTCACATTTCCCCCCCTCACTTCCTCATACCTAAAGGAAGGACGATCCAAAGTATCCATATCCATCACCTCCATATCCTTGGCCTCTTCTTGTTCATTGTCCTCATCTAACTCTCCCTCCTTTTCCTCTTTGTCATGTCCATCCACATCATTGTTCTCCTATAGATCCTCCTCAAACTCATTCTTAGAAGCTTCCTCTTCCCACTCATCATTCAATTGAGGAAGAAATTCCTCATCATCATTCTCTTCGTCCTTGGACTTGTCCATGGACTCGTCCAATATTCTTTTACCTCTGGGTTTTTTAGAATTCTCCACTCTTAGGGCTTTGGCCAACCTAGCAGACCTGACACTTGAGTCACTTTGAACAATCTCTACATTATCCTCATCCCCACCATCAACATCAAATATATCAATCGTCCCACTAGCCACCGAGAGGGTAGGCGAGGGTTAGTGGGGCATTTTTTCTTTTTCTGGTCTTTATCCAACTTGACCTCTTACACACCTGGGTCTAGAACCTTCCTTTTTCTAGGTGATCCGAGGGATATTTCAGTGAAAATTGAAGTGTCTCATTTTTCTCCAGAATCTGCAACATCAAAAAGAGTTTGACGTCCTGATTCCAACGCAACTCGAACGGAGCGAAAAGGAGTCCATTTGTGCAAGTTATGGCCAGTCAAACCTTGGGTCAAATTGGGATTAGGGGGCGTCCAGGGGGCAAAAAAAATGATGTCGTCAAAATTTGTCGAAGTTGGCATCATCGCGAAGAGCTCATCGCAAGCTTTCCAACGCAACTCGTTTCGTTGAAATCCGACATCGTAGGCGCAAGATATCATCAGTCAAAGATCGTGCTATGAAGGGTTGACTTTGACCGTACGAATGCTGATGTCAGCATTCCGTACTGTACAGACAGTGAAATGGATACATCTAATCTGACACGTGTCATCCACGTCAGCATTGTACGGACCCAATCATAGACTGACACGTGGTATCCGTACGCCAGTCAGCGGACACGTCAGCACCGTCAGCGCCCAGTCATCATACACGTCATCGTCATCAGCGAATGAAAGCTTGCCACGTGGCACCCTCCTAGTGCGACACATGGCACTCCGGTCTTCCATTTCCACCGGCGGGTTCCAATTTGTTTGTTGGTTTGTATTTTTTAGCAAAAAAATGTTTCAACCACCTGCATGGGACGCGAACTCCCAACCTACGGGTCGCAAGATTTCCGGCTGGCCGGTAGACCAAATCGTCAGCCGTTGCTATACATGATGAGCGGTTTCTTTTGTCATTAGTTTGTTTCAAAATTTGTTTTCAAAAAGGCCGGCGGGGGTTTTGAACCCCGAACCGGCCGGGTATCAAAACGCATACCGACCACCATTCGATGGCTTTTAAATATATATTGCATCGGTTTCTTTTGTTGAAACCACAAAACGAACCCCTTAAAATAAACTAAACTCCCCTAAAATAAAAACAAACAACCTTTTATTAAAAAAATAATCTCCTAAATTTGTAAAGCCCGAGTCAAGAATATAAGGGGCCAAAATATTATTAAAGATTATATGGGAGATTAGGTTGTTTTTAGAGGATTTAATAAGGATTTATATGTAAAAATGGAGATAGGGGGGAATATTGTGAATCTTTTGGTTAAGGGCCAAATTGGGTTAATTTTTTGTATTTAAAGGGGAGAGTGTGAGTGAGTTTTTTACTCATAATTTTCAAGTGTGAAACTCAGATTTTGCAAATCAGAGAAACAGGGGATAGGTGTTTTGAAAGAAGAGTTGTAAGGAGATTTTTGAGCCATTCTTGTACATCGGAGTTTTGTTATGCTGCCGAAGTGCTTGAAGGAATGGTCTTGGTGCTTTGTACTTGATTTTGGAGATTAATCGGATAGGTCGTACTCTATTGGAGCCGACCCGGAGACGTAGTCACGTTTGTGGCGAACTCCATAATCAAACGCTGTTTGCACTTTTTATCTTCTCCTCTCTCTTCTCTCTCGTATTCAGTTTCTCATTTGAAGTTTTAATGCATAAATTTGTTAATGTATGCATGAATTCAAATTTTGCAAAGTTGTTTTAATTTAAGCATTCAATACTACATATAGTTTAGATCCTATACAGATCACTAGGTGAGGTAACCAACAACAACTCATGCAAGGGGGAGGGAGTAACCCCCACAGCTACTTTACCCTTTTTTCTTAGTTTTATTTTACTCACAAAGCTAGGGTTAGACTTGTTCTAAGAAACAAGAGAGGTCATGGAATTTTTGTTCTCCAACAGTTTAATTTTAACATTACTCTTGGCCGAGGGGTTAAGGGTAGAAGTCATAGCAAGATAATACTTGTAAAGGGCCATAATAAGACCTTGGTGAGAGGGGGTAGGTAACATCAATGATACAGGTATCCAGAGACGAGAAAAGGTATAAATGTAAGTAATAAATAATGTTAACTAGTGAGCACCTTGAAGATCATTCAATGATGAATGTTGTCTAGGAGAAGAATCTGGCAATGGGTGAATGATCCACCAAAGAAAGATGCTCACAATTAGTTAAGTTTCTTAGAAATGAAACAAAGCCATGTATCTTGAACTTTCCCCCAACTTTTAAGAAGGTTTTTGATCACCAAACACCAACATAAACTAAAAATCTAACAATGCACTAGATGGCCAACATTCAAGCAAGAGCTCTACAACCTATATCTCTTCCATTTGATTGATTCCATCATAAGGTATTGTTGAGAAGTTGTAGTGAATATAAATGGTGGAAATTATGAAGAGTGGATCCATGATTGTCGAAAGAATTGAAATCTTTCCTGCCAACAAGTAAAAGCTCAAACACCTAACATTTTACAAAGGATTGACTAATATTTCCCTTCATAAACCCTTCTTTGAAAGTGATCCATGACATGAAAAAGCCAACTGCTACTCCCATCCACCCCTTGAAGAGCTATATAGGTGGGCACTACTAATTTTTCTTTACAATTACATAGGTTTCCCTTGTATCACAACTAAGGTTCTTCCATTATACATATTAATAATATGAATAGTCTTTGTCATTTCTTTTCTCTTCTTTTCTTTTTTTTCATCTAGCTTTAATGGATGTGCGGTAAAATAAATCTTATGGTCTAAAACACTAGTTTTGCTTCTTGAACCTTTTTTATCTCAAATCAAACTTAAAAATAAATCAATAGCATTAAAAATAAATTTTAAAACAATATTTTAATTATGTACAATTTTTTGTTTGAACATTAAAAGGATTTGTTCATGGTATCAAAGATATTTGGGTGCTTTTTTTTTACTAAAATAACATCATTCTTTGAATTTTTAGATTAATAACATAAATTTGAATTATGGATTTATGATGAAAATATGGGTTTGATGATAAAATTATAGATTTTTGTAAAGAGGAATGGATGGTTCAAATTTGGTCTTGGATGTGATGGGTTAAGGTGGCAAAATTAGAAGAGTTGCTAATTATTTTAATTTTTAATTAAACTAATGATTATTAGTCAACATGAGTGGATTAGGAGTTAATTGATTGCATGGAAAATAGATGGGTGAGTTGAATGAGTGCATGATGAAATTTAGTGATTAAATGATGGAGTTTATTGAGTCTATGGAAGAGTTAAGTGATTTGATTAATTAGTTGACTAATTAGACTAATGAGTTAATTAATTTTGACTAATTAGTTAACTAAATGACGTGAAATATAGAATTTAAATTATTTATTTATAGATAATGTGAGAAATGATTCATTTTATTTTTTTAAAATAAATGGAAGAAATTAACCTGATTTTATTAAATAATAAAAAAATTATTTAATTAAATGATAATGAAAGATTAACGAATATAAAAATGATAATAGATATCGGAATATGATGTTAATAATGTGATGATAGCAAAGTCAAAATTATTTTAGTGTCTACACATTGTAGCCGACATAATGAGTTTTGATAAATACAACAACAAGAGATTAGACAATGACCCTACAACAGGAAAATATATATATATATATATATATATATTATCAAGTGTACAATGGTTGTTATGGGCCTTGTGTGTTGAGGCTTAATTTTGGGAGAAGCTCATAAGCTATATGAATAAGAAATATAGGTTGTAGACCATGATAAGAGTGAAAGAGGTATGTACTATAAAAATATGATTGTGGTAAATTAGGTATAGAGAAAATCAAACTTGCAAATATAAATGCAAGATCCCAAAGAAGGAAATGAATCTCTACAAGCAATTTGGGCAACCAAACAATATATATCAAAGTACCTTAAATTTTATTTATTAGCTCTTGAACTATGAGAGTTTGGTGCTAAGCCAAAAATATGAGTAATAGATACAAGAGACAATAGTTGACCATTGTTTTGTTTTATTAGTTGAGCAACTTGACACCAACAATGTATGCTTTAATTCCACAATAGTTTATATGTGTACACAAATGGAAAATATAATATCCAATAGTTATAAAATAAATAAAAGAGGCAACAAGTGCTCTATATATGCTTCATGTTGCACTCGTCCTCAACCGAGGCTTTAAATACATCACAAATAAAGATGAAGGATAAAAGGGAAGAATTCAAGAAAGTGGTTAATTGTAGCACATAGTGGCTAAACCATTAAGCCACAAGGTTGAACCATAATGTTGTGCATTGTGATTAGGGTTAGGAGCACTAGTCAAAAAATTTAGCATTCACTATGCTTTCATATGTTGTGTACATGTCAAGTAGAGCAATTTCAAGTACACCATGCAACAAAATTCTTCATTCCTTCATACTTTGATGGGTATCCATATGTTGTTCTAAATCTATCATTTCAGTATACACATGTTAGCTAATCTAAATAATAGTCTACACAACTTTGTAATGGGAGGAAACAATAGAATGTTTGTAGCAAATGAGTGACTTCATGCATTTTCATGGATTATTTTCACCGTTGGCAAGAGTTCCCATGTGACTCAGGCACTTGAAATATTTATGCACTAGAGACTCCAAATTTTATCTCATTTGAATGACAACAAAACATCCATTGTGCAAAACTCTATTAGGCCATGTGTCTCACAAAAAGGTCATATTATTCTTTGACAATAAACGAAATAAAAAAAATGGTTGTGAGCGGGAGAAGTAACAAGCGAGTAATTTTGAATTCCTCTGGGGTTGCAGAGGATGACGATTCTAAATTTGAAGATGATGGTGATGGCTTTTGTGGGATCCGATGTCTACTGGATGTTTCTACAGATTGGTTGCCTATTGGCCGATGGTTTTGCTTCTATCTGCTCAGGTTTTGGGAAGATCATCTCTCTGTGCAGGAAAATTGGCTTTCTTGTCTACCCCTTTTAGGAGTTGAGGTTTTGGAAGTCATTTTTGCTTTGTCCTTTCCCTAGAGTGGCTTGTTTAGGACTTCTCTCCTTACATCTCTCCATATCCCCCTATCTTGATCTCTCCCCATCTTTCTCTCCCTTTCTCCCTCTCTATCCCCCTATCTATCTCTCTATCTCTACCTCTCTCTCCCTTTCTCTTCCCATATATCTATATATCTCTCTTGTTCTTACCATATATCTCTATCTCTCCTTTCTCTCTCCCTCTCTCCATCTCTATTTGTTTCCCTCTAATTTATGATTGTTTTTCTCTTTATCTCCCTCCCCCCTCTCTATATCTTCTTATATCTCTTTATCACTCTATCTCACAATTTATATCTACCCCTACCTCTCCCTCTCTCTCGTCCTCTCTTTATCACCCTCTATATCTCCCTTTATCTCTATCTGTATCTCTCCTTCTACCTCTCTCTATCTATCTCCCTCTATCTTCATCTCCATCTCAATCTTCCTCTCTACCCCTCGATCTCTAGGCATGTATCCCTCTCTTTATACATACATATCTCTCTCTCCCTCTTCCTAGACCTCTATATCAATATCTCTTTGTCTCTCTATCTCTCCATATTTTCTTCTTCCATCTCTCCCTTTATCTCTATCTCGTTATCTCTCAATCTCTCTCTATATCACTTCATATCTCTATATTTATCTTTCTATCTCTCCCTCTCTCTCTCTATACATATATTTGTCTCTTTCATATATATCTCTCTTCATCTCTCCCTCTCCTTCTCCATTTCCATCCCCACCTCCATCTTTATATTCCTCTCTCTCTATATCACTTCATATCTCTATATTTATCTTTCTATCTCTCCGTCTCTCTCTCTATACATATATTTGTCTCTTTCATATATATCTCTCTTCATCTCTCCCTCTCCTTCTCCATTTCCATCCCCACCTCCATCTTGTTCTTACCCTTTATCTCTATCTCGTTATCTCTCAATCTCTCTCTATATCACTTCATATCTCTATATTTATCTTTCTCTCTCCCTCTCTCTCTCTATACATATATTTGTCTCTTTCATATATATCTCTCTTCATCTCTCCCTCTCCTTCTCCATTTCCATCCCCACCTCCATCTTTATATTCCTCTTTATATCTCTCTCTCTCTCTCTCTCTCTCTCTCTCTCTCTCTCTCTCTCTCTCTCTCTCTCTCTCTCTCTCTCTCTCTCTCTCTCTCTCTCTCTCTCTCTCTCCCTATTGTAAACATAACATGAGCTCATTAGCAATGGAGATTGATTATCTTCCTAATTCAAAGGTTTTGTTTCATCTGTGTTTGTATCCCTATAAGTGGATGCATAGTTAGTTTGAAGCTTTCAATTCCCTATTGAGACCTTTGTTGCAAAAACAAAATCATTTTCTAAATGGTCTACCAATCGACCTTCCACAACATAAATTTATGCAAAAAATAGACTAGTATAATTTCCCTAATCAACCTTCCACACCTCTTTGGCAAACCCTTTGCACACCAAGGTGTGGTTGCTCTAGTTATTTATTATGGTAACCTTTAAAATCCCATGAATGATCACCTCCTTCTCTCCCCCTCTTTATTTCCGCTTCCTCACTCCCCTATTCTTCTTCCATGTTGCTTAGTTCTATTTTTAACGTAGCCAAAGAAAGGATTTAAATATTATTTTAAAATCAAAACAAAATGGGTGGCTAACATATCCACTCTTTCCATGAGTGCTACGCACCATTATTTCTATAGTTTAAACTTTATTTAGAGATTAATATCCTCATAATGAGGGTGACCAATAATTTGTCAACACCTAATAAGGATGATTCTCTTTTCTCATTTTTCTTTGTAATTCCAGATCCAAATTATTTAGGTAGGTTCTTTGGCTTCCCAAGCACCAATACCAAGTTTCATTACCATCAAATATGGTAAGTGTGTGTTTTAATGTATTATTTTATTTTATTTTGTAAAAACAATCTTAAGAGAGGATAAACACCTTTCATAGGCTACCACATAGTATTTAAACAACCACATCCTTTGAAATTTTCCATGAAATGTACCTTACAATACCAATTTACTTGTTTTCCTTCCACATTCATATTATGTATATATTATTCCCATAGTGATAAGAATATTATTAATTGATAAAAAATATTTTAAACATGCTTCTAATATTTTGATTCTTCATAGGCACAAGAATACAAAATTGAATTTGTGACATCATATGCTAAAAAAGTTTGAAGAAACATTTTTTGCAAAGTTTTGATCAAGCACTTAACTTCATATGAAAACTAGCTACATGGTATAGAATCACCTCCTAAATCTCCCTATAAAACCATTTCATTTTGGCTATCATGAAACTCTAGAATTAATTATTTTTCATAAATTATTGGTAAAAACAAAGAAATTTAATTTCTCTCAACTCTAATAAGGAATTTGACTATGAAAACTTTCCACACTAGGAAAAATACATTCATAAATATCCCTAATAAAGTATTCTATACTAGCTCTCATAGATTTAAAAAAAAAGGGTAAAAGCAAGAAGTTGGGTCCACATATAGGGAAAGTTTCGGTCCTAGAAAAAACTCGATAGAAATGAGTACCTGTTTAGGCTTGAGTTCTCAAACCTAAATTTTTAAAACGGGTACCCATTTCTAATTACATAATATTTTAGAATGGGCACACATTTTAGAGTGGTTATGTAGTACCCCTCCGTTTATGCTATGCTTTCTGTTGATACTTTCTTATACTGTTAGACTTTGATGTTTTGTTGGATACTTGGATCGCTGATTTTGAGCGATGATGGATTATTGTGTGACATGATGATACTTTATGTGATGCTTATTGTTTTCAGACTTGATGTGATTTAGTGTAGATGGTTATTTTTAGTTGTTTATGGTTATGCACATGCTTATGATGGACTAAAATGTATTGAGTCAGTTTTCTGTGAGTGTATTGGTGTGGAGAACAGAATCGCATCACTCGTTTGCGAGTGCCCTGCAATATCTGTGATTTTCTCCACACGGTGTGCCTGTTCACTGCTTTATATATATATATATATATATATATATATATATATATATATATATATATATATATACATTGTTTGCTTGGTTGCAGGACTTGCAGGTACATGACACCGACTCCACCTGTGTAATCAGGTTCGAGCGTGTCAAGACTCAACGGAATTGTTGATCGGGAGATAGTAGTTAGGTTAATCCTAGTCCGGTCTTTAACCCTAGTCTTAGTACAAAGTCAGTTTTTCAGTTTTGAGTTGTAAGTTGTGATGCGTTTCTGTTGGTTAAATTATTTTCGAAAAGGTAAATGTTGGTTATTTTTAATGTTAATTATTGTGTTTATTTATTGTTATTAATTTAATATTTAAATATGATTGAAATTTATTTATTTAATAATTTAATACATTAGTTAGTTTAATTAGTTAAATAGTTGATCTTTAAAAGGATTTAACTATTTAATTAAATAAATTAATTAATTAGATTAAATTATTAAGTGCATAAATTATATCGTGTTTAAATAAATTAGAAAATAAATTAAATTAGAAAATTTATGTAAAATAAAATTGTGATTGAAAATTAATTGTTAGTATTTAAATAAAATGCAAGCAAATTAATTTGTAAAAATTTAAATTAAATAAATAAATAAATTGCATGCAAAATTTAATTGGCAAAAACTTGCCGAGAAAGGGAAGATATTTTGATAACCTTTTTCTCGACAAGTGTGCCAGTGCTTTTATGAGGTTGTTGGAAATTTGGTTACGGAGAGGTTATTGTGGATCTCGGGAAATTGTACGTGGTTATTCTATTGCCTCGGGGAAAATTTTTCTGGGTACTGGCAAAATTATTTCTCTATGTGTAAAAACCCAAAATTTCTTAAGAATTGGTATTTTTCTCTCTGTTGGGGTTGTGATTTTTGGAGGTAGATCAAAGCTTCCTTGGAATTGGTGCTTTGAAGAGTATTGGAAGGATTGTGTTCTTCAGGCAAAGATATTCTTCAACTTACAAGATCTTCAATCTACAGGTATTCCACTGGTGTAATTTGTGATTTTGATATTGAAAGGAGATTTCTTAAAAGTTTCAATTCTTGATTTTCTTGGTGATTGGTTATTGAAATTCCTTTCTTTGCAAAGATTTGCTGTTAAAACTTGTTAATTGCATGCAAGATGAAATCGAAATTTTCTGTAAACATTTAGAAAAGAAATTAGGAAAAAGTTTATTTAGTATTGAATTTTGCTGGGTCAAGATTGAGTAATTTGTTTGTTTTTACAAAGAAACAATATATGGTTTGATTTATCAGTTTATCATGAGAAATTCTGAGAAGAAATATATATATATATATATATATATATATATATATATTTGTTAAAATCACAGTAAATTTCTTAAATTTACTGTAGAAAATTGAGAAGTGTGTTTTCATAATAACAGTGTTATAATTCTTTTTCTGTTATTTAAAAAAAAAAATCTGTATATAAATATATGATTATTATATTTATCTACAGAAGATTTTATTTAAAATTTCTATAACCTTGTGCCTGGTAAAATTCTTTATAAATATATAGACACAGGCGTTTTTCTTAAAAAATTTATTTGTTTTAGAGAATCGACGGATCGAAATCCGAGTTCGCGGATTGAAACCGCAGTAATTTTTAAAAGAAAATTTTAAATTAATTAAAAAAGAAAAAAAAATGAAATGTTAAAGGGAAAGGGCCGAAGCCCTTCCCCACGTTTCATGGCGCAGCCGCCATGGCTACGCACAGCAGCCGTTAGGCTGCTGGGTGCAGCCTAGCAAAGGCCGCGCCCTCTCCCATACCCTGGGAGAGGCGGCCGAAACTCATGTTTATTTTAATGTTTGGTAAAAATCGTTTTGCTTAATGCGCGTAAAAGTTTAAGTCGTGCGATTTTATATTTATGTTTATAAAATTTAATTTTGTAATATATATATATGTATTATAATATATAAATATATTATATAATATATATATATAATTTTAATATATTATATAAATTTAATTAAATTAATGTAAATATTGCATTAATGAATATATAATTTAATAAAAATGGTAATAAATTTGATAGATATATAGTATGTGAATTTTGTTTCATGGTTAATGAATTTTTCTTTATAGTTAAAATAAAAGAGAGTATCTAATATATCTATCAGCTAGTTAAATTGAGAATATTTAATATATTTATTTGTTAGTAAAATTGGGAAAATCAAATTTAGAATAAATGATGCAATTCTCTTATGAATTAGTGAAATTATTGCTAGTTATCTTTAATTGATTGATTGGATTTAGCATATCCAAATGATAGATGTCTTTTGCCTAAAATTGTTCTATTTCTTTCTGTTATTGGTCAAAATAGGGAATGTCTCTAAAAATCAAGTCTTCCAGAATTAAATTGGGTAAATGGGGATAATAATTGTTTTCGAAGTATTTCTTTTCGACTTGGGTTGTACAAGAGTAAAACATGGTGTTTGAGACTATTTTGATATTTATGTTATTGTGAGTCGTAAACTGTACCCATGGTAAACCCTAGTCAAGAAAACCTAGTATCCTTGTTATGTTTAGGGGAGTGGCTAGTTGTAAGGGCCGACACACAAAGTGGTGTCAGGGTAACTTACAATTAGTTAAGTAAGTCAGTGAAAACTAAAGAAACACAGTAGATAGATTTAAAACATTTAAATAAGATATGCATGCCTCGCTTATGACTCATAAGCTACTACAGTTATGAATATAAGTCGAGAAGGCCTGGAATGGCAAATCGATGTCTCGTTTTCTTAAGGGACATTCGATTCCGCAAATGCATGCAATAGGGGCCGGGTTTCGTAAGAGGTTACCAGGGTAACCCAAGGATTGGGGGCCGGGACCTAGGAAGAAACACCAGGGTAACCATTGCATTGTTGTGATGACACTCCACCTAGAATAACAGTTAAACTTTGTGTTTGTGTTTCAAATCAAATGTCTAAATCTGGAAGCAATTGACCAATAGTTTGTATGTACTAGTGTCTAGGGTTAGTAGATTTGGTCTAGGTAGCCTTATTACTATCTCCTAGCACGGGGGGTGGACCTACGGGTACCACATGGTTGGGTGGAACGTGCACCTTACTCCATTGGGTCCCCTGTATGTTCGTTGCATTGAGCGCTTCATGGATGGTGAGCTCGCACATGGATTCCTTCTATTTCATCATCATTGTATATTGTAAAACTTGAATTGTAAAAACATCCCTCAATTGTATAAGAGGTGATCATTTGTAAAATTGTATCTATTATTTAAACTATCTCATCTGATGGATGAGCAATGTAATATTTAATCAATGCAATGTATGGAAATGTTTTTGTACTTTAATAAATATTGAATGGAAATTTAAATTATTATGCAATGTTTACTTTATATTATGTTTTAATTGGGAGCAATGCGAAATACTTAAGTCGCTTAAGGAAAACTCAAAGTAGTGTAACGTCGTTTAACCTAAGAATGTATGCAACTTATTAACATAGAATTAATACTTTAAAAAAAAATTATTACACTTTTATATCACCTTTGCAACATTCTTAGGTTATTTAGACGGGGCATTACAGGTTACACATTTCATAAATTTTGAAATTTGAAACCAATTTCTTTGCTTTTGTTTTAGGCTTGAAACTCACCCCTTAGCCTTGGACTTGCAAGTACAATGTCATGAAAACATCAAGAGAAAAAATGACTTTGACAATGTGGATGACAATTTTTTTCAAAAAAAAAAAAGAAATTAAAACCCATTATAGATGATAATTTCTACTTTCCAAATATGTAATTTTTTATGATTGGATTATTTTTTCTATTTTTTAATTAATTTCTAAGAAAACTAATCCATAAACTTGAAATGTCAACTTTTCATATTTTTTAATAACTTATAAATTTTTAAGTTTCCTGTAAAAAAATTATGTCATTAATCTACACACCATTATTTACACAATTAAAAACTTTAAAAAATGATTAGTTTAGCTCATATTATGGTGGTCATACACAAGGGGTTTTCAAAAACAATAATTAGGGCCAATAAAAAATTAATAAAAAATATTTGGAAAAAAAATTATGAAAAAATATCCTCGTCAATCTTCAATATAATACACATCTTTTCCCGAAAGGAATTAGAAAAATAGTTCTATTTAGGTTAAATTATGGTGGTCGTACATGTTGAAAATCAAGATAAAATATTACAGTGAAAATATGTAGATAATTTTATGCATTTAAATAAACAGATAGCAATAAATCATAGATGAATAGATTACAATATAAATGTAAATGATAACTCAAGAATTACGTGGAGAAACCCTTGTGGGAAAAACTCCACACCTAAAGAGATCTAAGACTTTTATTAATCCTTGAAATGAGTTACATCAATACAACTTCTCTCTCAAATCACTACAACACTTCATTGCTTCAACAACCTATAAATTAACTTGTTTTTCCTTCAACTCAAGCACTAAATATATAGGCATGAGAGAAACCACAAAATAAATGGTTTCTAAAACCATTTAGGCATAAATCACAAAAATAAGAAACTCTCTTCCAACTTTTGATTTTAACCGCCTTTTAGTAATGTGCTCATGCAAACTAAACAAATCAAGCTTTAGAAGTAAGGCCTGTGACCTCTTTGTACCAACTAAATTTTTATGTGCTTACTGGTTTAGTAAGAGAATCTGGAACATTCCTTAAAGTGTCTACTTTTTGTAATATGACTACCACCCTCAACCATTTCCCAGACAAAGTGATACTAAACATATGTGTGCTTCACACATGCATGATACATTGGATTTTTAGCCAAACAAACGACACTTTGATGGTCACATCTAATTCTTACTTGTTTACACTAAAAGCTAATACTTGAAGATAATCTCTCTAACCACATTTCCTCCTTACAAGCATGTGTTGAAACCATGTACTCGGTTTCTATAGTGGACAATGCAAATGTAGGTTGTCTTTTGCTCATCCAACTAACTGCTCCTCCAAACAAAGTAAAGACATAGCCACTTGTGGACCTTCTGCAATCTAGATCACCAAAAAAATCTAAATCAACAAAGTCATGCAAATCAATTACCCTACTCATATCATAAGATCCATGATAATATATGCAATGGTTAGAAGTCTCACATAAATATCTAAAAACTCTTTTCACATAAGTTCAATTCTCTTCACTAGTATTTGGCATAAATCTACTAAGAACTCCCACTGCTTGGGCAATATTAGGTCTTGTGCAAATCATAGCATATAAGGCTTCCTACAACACTAGCATATGGAAATTTATGGATATCTTCAAGTTCATCATTTATTTTAATACATTATTCTAGAGATAGCCTAGTGCCAACTGGAAAGGAAAGAATAGCTGGTTTACAATCATGCATGACAAAATGTTGCAAAATAGTGTTAACATACTTCTTTTGATTTGACCATAATTTTTTGTTAACTCAGTCTTTGTTGATTTCCATACTCAAGATATATTTTACAGCCCCTAAATATTTCATATCAAATGTACTAGATAATTGACTCTTACGTTCCCTAATCATTGCCTTATCACTTCCAATAAATAACATACATCAACATATAGAACAATGATTAGTAATTGATCATCAATTAATTTAAAATAAACATAATGATCTTTTTCACTTTTAATAAAGTCATGATTCAATGCAAAGACATCAAATTTTTGATACCACATTCTTGGTGACTACTTTAAAATGTACAAATATCTCTTTAACGTGCAAACCAAGTGTTCTTGTCCCTTCACAGTAAAATTATCAGGTTTCATAAATATTTCCTTATCAAGATCCTCATGTAAGAAAGTTGTTTTAACATCCATTTTCTCTACTAATATATCAAAAGAAACAATAATAGATAAAGGAATCTAATTATTCTAAATAATAAAATCCCCAAAGCTACAGAAACAAAATTATTCTCTGAAGCTTTCTATAACTTGCATGTGTTGTAGAATAATAGATAAGAAGCTCCATTTTCTGAATAATAAAATTATTCTCTTGTTTGTGGGTTATTTTCTAAGTCTCGGGCTGCGCCTTCATCAGATAAGGCCTCTTTCACAAATCTAGGTTTGTTGTTAGTACAAGATAAAACAAAAACACAATGAAAATCAGATGGACTATATCCATACCTAACAAAATTTTATGTTGTCTAGTGGATCTTCTTAGAGGTATAACAAGATGCTTTGGTTATTCCTCTTTAGAATTCTCTTCTAATCCTTCTTCTTCACCCTCATGTTCATCATGTTGTTCTACATGTGCGTCTTCTTGTGGTTGTTCTATATGTGTGTAGTGTCCCTCTCATTTGCATCTTGTTAATGTGATATCAGTGTTTTAGCTTCACCATTTCCTCATGAATGTTCTGGTGATTATTTTTATGGCTCTTAGTGGTGTATGAACCACCACATATTCGTGAATGTTACTTTCATGCTTTATGCTATTGAGACTTGTTGGGTGATTATGTTGTGCTTCAGCCATATACATTAAGCAAGTACCCTCAATGTGCATTGAATGGTTATAGGTACATATTTATTTCTCCACCTGGCTAAACAAGTCTGAGTTATTCCATAATAATGGTTAATTCAAAGATGTCACATTGAGCCTCCCTATCCATTCCCCAATTGTACTTGAATCAAGTATGGTAGGTGTCATGTTTGACCTTATGTGAACCTAGATTCGAGTTAGGAATTATTCAAGAATCCCTTTATGTTGTGAAATATCAATGTGTGCTTGATTTAAATGATTTCTTAATTTCATGTTTTTTCATAAAATGTTTAATAGGTTACAAATTTCATGATTTAATTATTTTTAATCATGGAATTGAATTAACGTGAATATTAAATGGTAATTAAATTACCTTTTGATTGTAAGTGAAATGCTAGGAATTTAAATAATTTTATAGTGATTATCGAAATATTTAATGTGTTTTGGGAAAATGCGGGAAAATGAAAATAAAAGTATAAGAACTAGTATCTAGATTAATTGATGAGATTTTGATGGGGTTGGGGTATGTTTATGCTCAATTTAATTGTTTGGACTTAAATGAATTCAAAAGATTGAATGTGAGTGTTTTAATTATATTTGGCAATTTTAAAGAAAAAGAAAATAAGAAAATAAGAAAATTTGAAAAGGAAAGTGGAATAAAAGACAAAAAGACTGAGCATTTTAATTAATTGTTCAATTTGTAGGATTTTTTCTCTCAAAAACCCTCCCTTGCCATTTTTCTGAAAATAAAGTTGGGAATACTTTTGTGGGTGGATTTGAGTGAGGTTCAAAGTAGTGGAATAGGAAATGGGATGAGAATGTGCTCCTAAGTGGATTTGTGCTTTCATGCGGTGTGTTATTAGTACTCTTTAGTTGTTTATTTTACAAAATTTGAGGTAATTTCTTCATTTCTCCTCCTTTGTTCATCATTTTTACTTTTAAATGGATTTTAGGTAATTAGTGGAGTATTAAACACTCCCAATGCTCTTTAAAATTCAGATTTAGAGTAGTTGTCATTTTTTTTTGTAAATTTAGAAAAAGTCAATTTTGTGCCTTCATAATACCAAAACTTTCCAAAATACCCGAAAGTTGAATATTATGTCATAAAATGATTGTTTTACGTGTTTTGAACAAAAGGGTACTTTTCATGTTTTGAATTTTTTAAAAATGGAAAATTTGAAGCTCCATTAATGGAGTTTGCATGTAATTTTTGGTTTTTGGCATTTAGAATTAAATTGAAATTTTGAATTTAGAAAGTGAAATTGAATGATTTATTTTGGGGGAGATTGATCTCCTTAATGGACTTTCGTAAGGAATGTGTTAAGATTATATTTTTGATTTTTTGAGAAAATAAATTTATGTCATGTGAATGTGCATCATTTTTCATGTCACACCTATTGGTGATTGTGAAGAGCCTAGGAATAAGATACTAGAGAGGGTTATGGGAGTGGCTCTCAACATGTTCCCAACCCAAAGTGGCAAGTAGGCTAATCACGGGTGGGGAGTCATCTAATCAAGTGATAATTAATGAAAGATGGATAATTAATTAACTAAGATAATGGATGCCCCTCTCATGCCTTGAATGCTAGTGCAAGCATGATGTTTGGGAAGACATGCTAGCTCAAAGAGATTGGTTCTTATAAAATCAAGTATTCTCATTCGTATGAGAAGAGTACTAGGTTCCATGAGTGCCATACCTTTGAGCACCATGATGACACTCCTTAATTAGCTCTGTAGCACCTACACAAGTGTCTTGTGTGTGTGTGTGTGTGATCCATCATTAGTGAGTTGGCCCTTGATGATGATCGTTGTGGTACTCTAGTAGCAAGTTATCCCATGTGTTATTCCCTTGGTGAGTGTGCCTAAGTATGATTTCTTGTATGGCATTGGTGACTTGGACCAATGTGAATTGTGATGTGACATTGATGAATTTTTCCAATGAGATCTTCTACTTGATCCTATTTATATCTGATCCATCTTACGTTTGGATAAGTGTTTATATTATGTGTTTATGGACTTTTTTTGTTGGAATACAGGACCACTAAGAGGGAGGTGAATCAGTGGTCAAATGAAAAAAACCAATTTCAAAACTTCACTCACTTGATTATTTAAAGAGGCTCTATTGGAAATACTTCAAACAATCTAGATATTGTATGTTGAGGGAGACACAAAGATATGCAAATCTGAATATAACATTTAAATCAAAGATCATTAATCAAACACAATATAGCACACCACCAAGAGAAAACATAACACATATTTTATGAGTGGAAAACCCTAAAAGGGAGAAAAAACACTCTGAAACTTTGCTTCATTAAGCCTCACTGGATAAAACTTGTTGATTACATATTGCATGCCTCACTGGCAATACAACAAGCCTCACTGGCTACACTCTATCTACCTCACTAGAAAAACAATGAGCCTCACTGGCTACCCAACCTACCTCACTAGCAAAATCATCACTTTAGAAGAAAAATAAACACAAACCAGAGGGTTACTCTGTTTCCATACATATCATTGCTAGATGTTAAAAAATTTCACTTACCATAATGACATATCAACAATCTGAATATCACAGTTTTGAAAACTCACTGACTCCACTGGCTATCATCATGCTTTGATCATAAAAGTAGCATACCCTGAATAAAAACCTCTCTGCAAGATTCCCTTTCAACAAACATAATGATATGAACAATAAACAATGACCTTTCATCCATGAATAATCTTCATAGTGACATATGATCTCAAACTACACATACGATTTTCCAAGATCCATCTTAATACACTTGTTGAGATATTAATTCAACCCATTGTCTAAAATAGTTATCAAACTTGTGGATAACATACATCCCAAATTCATTCCATCTTCCAACCAAAAATATCATTCAAAAACCTAGTCATTGGAATACCAAATGATTTTCAAAACTATTTGAGATTGGGGCCAACAATGTAATCACAAACTATTCATCTTCAAGCAATTGTACAATCACAACAAACTATTAGACTTCTCATCAATATTTTTGCTTCAAGAGATAACCGTTAAAAACATTTAAATATGAGCCTTTGATTTTAAACTCTAGTTAGATTTATCTTTAAAAAACAACCATTAATGTTTTAAAAGAAAAAACAATATAATACTTTCACCTGCTAGACCAGTAAGCCCTAGGAATAGGGACCAGTAAACAATGTTATCATAACCCTTAATTAGTCACCTAAGTGACTCTTAACCTGTGATCTCAAGTCATCATTCAAATGTAACAAAAAAATAAACTTTTTATAAACTTTGCAAAATGACCTCCATTTAGGGTTTTAACATAAGTGATAACCAACAAATAAACCCTAAATCAATTCAAAACCCCAATAAACTTGCCCCTGTGATTGTTCATGATCTTTGTTATTTATCATATGCCCTTAATGTAGAATATTGTGCCATTGATATTTGACAAGAAAAATAAGCTTTCATGAAGAATGTGCATTAGGTTTTAGTACTTAAGCAAACATGAGATGTACAACCTCCTGAAATACCCTTAAAGTATATGGACAATAAGAACAATGTTAAAAGAAACTCTCTGCCTTGAATCCAGGAGTACATCATCACCATGATATGATCAATACCTTTGATTTTCAACATATACCTCTTTATAACCAACACTAGAACAAGCAAAGTATCTTTGAATGCATTAAGCAGCTTTGTGATATCAAACAACTCAGTTTGTGAATCATAAACACCATGAACTGAACCATTGATGATTGACCTTAGAACATTGCCAAAATTCTACTTTGTATCAACATCTTTTTATACCATCACCAAAGTGTATTCTTTTGCATCATTACCATTTTGACATCAATGAAAAAAATCATGCCAAGCCAACAAACTCCCCCTTTGGCATTGATGTCAACCAATCATTGCACCTACACAAACAGGGAAACAAATAGAATAGAATCAGATAAACACAAACAAATAGTGTCATGAGCCTTTTTATCTCATTTAATCTAGTCTTCATCTAACACACTATTTGGTTTCTTCTCTTTATTAAGAAAAATCCATTGATCTCTTTTTTCTAAGAGATCCTTCATCTTTAACTTCCAAAGCTCATACCCAGTACTATTGAAATTTTCAATAACCAACTAAGATGATCTAGTCATGGCCTCTTATCACATTGAATCTGAAGCTACAAGAAAATACAACACACTCCTACTGCAACAAAAAAACCCAATCAAACACTCCAAGAAAGGTGTCCCCTTCTTTAATCAAGCCAACTTGGCTCTGATACCAAATGTTGAAAATTAGGATAAAACTTTACAATGAAAATATGTAGATAATTTAATGCATCCAAATAAATAGATATCAATAAATCATAGATGAAAATATTATAATATAAATGCAAACCATAACTCAATAATTACGTGGAGAAATCCTTGTGGGAAAAACTCCACACCCAAAGAGATCCAAAACTTGTATTAATCCTTCAAATGAGTTAGATCAATACAACTTCTCTCTTTGAATCACAACTCTTCATTGCTTCAACAACCTGTAAAGTAACTTGTTTTTCCTTCAACTCAAGCACTAAATATATAGGCATGTGAGAGAAACTAAAAATAATGAATGATTTCTAAAACCATTTAGGCATAAATCACAAAAATAAGAAACTTTCTCTCCCAACTTGTGATCTTATCTGTCTTTTAGTAATGCACTCATGCAAAAGTTCAAAAATATTACTTATCTTCTCCAAGCTCACATTTAACTTCCCCCTTTTCATGTTCTTTCTAATTTGACAACTAAAAAACACTTTACAAGTTGTCATAGTTGCATGTAGTAACTTTCATGACAACTAAAAGATTCAAAACCTATTAAAGATACATTTGTATCATCTAAGTATTAGAATAAATTACATATTTGAAAACTAGACTCAAAATAATACATTTCATATAAATGAAATTTTTTAAGATTCTATGTAAGTGTTTCAAATGTTTTGTCCAATTGTGACAAATTTTAAAAATAAGGAAGAACACTTTCACTTAAGAACACTTTCACTTTTTGAACTTTTTGTGGACCCAACTTCTTGCACCTACCCATAAATATTTTTGTGAAATTGCTAGCTCAACCGAGTAACTGCCTTCAGGAAAAATCTCCACTTTTGCAAATTTGATCTAGACTATAAGCTTTTTGAAGTAGCAAGATGTCAAGAATTGTAAAGCAAGTCAAAACTGAAAATTAAATTGAAAATATTTTTGGGTGATGTAGGATTTCTCGTGGACCTCGATGATCTTGCATCAGCTCAACATAGCACCAAGATATAGAGTATCATGTTGTGATTGTGTACATAATAACCAAAATATGTAACCAATATATTTTTAAAATTTTAAAAAATTTATTCCATAGTAGAATTAAATAACTCTAAAATAAATAGATGGCTAAGTAAATAAAAATAGTATAGATATTTTTGACACATCTATCTAAAAATGTTGAGAAAGCTATTTTATATACTTAGACCTATTATATTTTATTTTTGAATTGTTTTATTTCCTACATACATACATGGACACGTAAATTTTAATTTTTAGTCAATATTATTTTATTTATAATATTGTTCACTTTATTTTTATTTTTATTTCAAAAGATAAGTTGTGCTAAACATGTCTTCTTTCTATTCACATGGTGGATCAAAAAAATGGTTTGGATATGCTTTTGCAACTTATATAGAGAAGTTCTAAGTGAGAGTGTATTTATACCATGAGTCTTGACATACCAATTTATGTTTTTTACTAGGGAAATTCACCACAACATGACCTATATGATAACATTTGCATGAAAAAATGACAACCCTTCATATTTTAAAATGTAACAATCTATAAATCATTATAAAAAAATTCCTTAAGTATTTTTTAATCTAAGAATTATTCATATACTTGATCTAATGAATTCAATAATAAAGTACATATGTATATATAAAAAATGCTAGTTATTATATGTTAACAAAATCTACATACATACATACATATGCATCACACTTTAACGACTAAATTATTAAGATAGCAAACACCATTAATGAAGAAAGAAAATATTTCTATTTACCATTTTGTGTATGAAAGGGTACCATCATTGATCTTTATATGGAAATCTATCGTTAATATCAAAACACGAGTTCACTTAGAAACTAAACACAAACATGTAAATGATTAATTCATTAAACATAATTTCCTCTTCATAATAGACAATTCGCCCTTTAGGATACTCTCAAGTCATTAAACTTGAATTGGTTTGTATATAAGGCAACTCATTTACCTAAATATGGACATAATAATATGTAAACTTCTTAAAGTCATTGAAGACTAATAAAATTATACCTTGGATCATTACACGCAAGACTATTCACTACCACTTTGTGTTCTAAATAAATATAAACTCAAACTTAATGGTCATAAACATTATTGTGTATATCTTTCATTTATGATTAATAATGTATAATAATTAATGATTTCATTTTTCTATGAAGAGAATAGCTTAGTATTGTTTATTTAAAAATAATGACAACTTGTTTATGGTTGCAAGTGTTAACAACAAGGTAATTATAACTATTAATAACTTACATATACAACATAATGCATCTACCCATTAGTTTATAACTATTCAGAAGATATATGATTATGGTTTATGAACCCTTACTTGACTAACTGTATTAAGACATTCAACCAAGTAATGGTTCATATCAATCATTGGTAGATACTTTTTTGTATCAAATTAAGCTCATGGTTGGGTCACAATATTGACCCTCTATTTACCAAAAATATAACTAAACATAATTTTTGAGTTTTGATAAATATCACCTCAATACATATTTGTATTTAGTAAAAATCTAACATTTACCTAGTTTGATTAACATCATCCCTTTTTCAAATTTATCTCATAATAATAACAATACTTATATGGGTGAGTTAGTTCAACCTAGTGCTCTTGTTTAGACATGATATTATCATGAGATTTATATGGAAATATTCATGTAAAACATAACATTGTGATATTATATAAACCTAAGATTATACTTTTGACTCAATTTTCTCAATGCAACTAATATGTTGATGATATTATTCATTATGCTACTATAAAATGCACCCATATTGTAGGTGTTTAAGCATTTCTACAACCAAGCTATGAATATCATCTTTATATACATATGGATATATGTATATACTATATATACATATATACATAGGTATGTACCAAAACTTACATGCAACTAATAAACTGATATAGTCTAAATCAACTCCAAGTAGCAAGAAGTGAAATAGAAACACTCTTTTAATGATATGCATTCTTGAAGGAATTAATGTTTATTTACCCTTTTAATTCATATACTAGTTTTCAAACATGTAGAGATCTCTATAAAATATTTCCAAAAAACAATTCATAGAAAAAAATCAAGAAAAGGATAACCAACTGACCTGATATTTTCCCCTTTATTTATTTCCCTCATTTTGTCTTTCCTCTCTATTTAATCCTTTTCCTTGCAATTGAAGTTCACTAAAATAGAAAACATCCCCTTCCCTTCCTCTACAATTCCCTTTTGAAAGCAATATCACCCTTCTCTCCTTAATTTTCTCCTTCTACACTACCTCTTCATATGCAAACTCCCCTCTTTTCTTCCACTCATCTATAGTTATGTCCACTTCTATTCAATTTTTCTTTTTCATTAATTCCAGTTAAGTGGTAAATGTAGTGATGGTAGCCTCTAATGAAGCTCTATAAGTTTCATTTCCCATGTTTTCCACTTATGTAGAATTTAGGATTTTAACTCGTTTTTTTTTAATTTAGAATAAACACAATCAAATAAAGACTTATTTTTTAGTTAAACTATCATACAAATAATTCCATTAAGAGAACAAACATCACTCCTATTGCAGGGATAATAATCATAAAGTATTACAAACAATGGGTTGACACAATCGACATTAAGGAATAGATCAAAGTAATAATATAACAACTTAGTAAACCAAAAAGGAAATAAAACAAAAATGATAACCAATACACCTTACATAGGTAGAAATGATAAATTTTGACAATTAAGACACCAATGCCACTTTAACCAACTTTGCATGTTCCAAAAAAGAAAGACAAATAAAATCTTACATGCAATCCTAATGGTGTGTGTGTGTGTGTGAGTAAGTTTTCTTGGAAAATGTCTTATGATATGTTGACCATCTCGATCTATAGCACTCTCCTTAATTATGCTCTCCCTCCTCAACTAGGAGGGGGAACTAAATTGTCTTGCATTCACATTCATCGACAAGGTAGTTAGCCATCACAATGATAATCACATTTGTGTTTAAATTGATAATCAATTCATTATAATTAATGACATGTTAAGATCGCATTGATTTCACTCATCATTTAAAAATTGATATTTATATTCCACATACACATGTATATATATCAAAATAACTATATCATGGAAACTATATCTATTCCAAAGTTTCATGAGAAGAACCATAATTTTAATTACATCATCTAGTATCCAAAAAATAAGTAATTAAAATATTACAATTTTTTTTCAAAAATTGAGCCTAAGTGCAACATCAAATTCCAAGGTGATGTGTGAAGGAAGATCCTTTTAGATATGTAAACCAATTAGAATTTGAGCATAATTTGTATTTGATTAAATATTGTAGTGACCTTGTCTGTTGCTAAAAAATTACTTACAGAATTGTCAATGGCTTCGAAGAATTACTCCAACCAAAATTAAAGTGAAATATTTGATAGGTGGACCTAGATTAGAAATACATCAAATGATTGAACAAGTCAATTAGAGACAAAATACCATAATTTTGGCATAAGAATGCATTAATTGAAACTCTAAAAATTCTCATAGAGGATATATTCTAGATTTTTTATAGATTCAAGGATATAGTAAAAAACCCCTAAGTATAAGGGTAGTTTTTTAGATTGTCTTCCATAAGAGATTACCATTTTGTTAGATATCCATATGTTTAGATCTAGACATCTTGGACAAAGGTGATAGAATAAATTAATCAAACTATGCACACACAAAAAATATCTCCTTCAAACACTTCTCCAAATTCCATAAGAGGGGAGTGCTTGGTGCAAGTAAGGGATTTTCTTTTATATGATATCTACAACCCTTTAAAACCCAATTTTGATCTAATCTTGAGAGTAATCTCATACCTTTGAATCACAAAAGATTCTCATGACTATGCATTGAAAAAGCCATCAAAACACTCATTATTTAGGGGAGCTAATAGAGATATCAACTACAAAAGAAGACCTGGGAATGGACAAAAAACTCTTATTATCCTTTCTAGAAATTTACGGGTAGATCTTTAAACCATTTGATCCACTAAAGACCGTGGTAATGGGAGAGGACCAAAGAATGGACAAAAGAAGACCTGGGAATGGACAAAAACTCTTATTATCCTTTCTAAAAATTTACGAGTAGATCTTTAAACCATTTGATCCACTAAAGACCGTGGTAAAGGGAGAGAACCAAAGAATATATGGGGAAATATATATTTTCCTTATAGAAAAATCTTATATTCTTCCAACCTATATTTTTTGAATGCAAATGGTCACCCATTTTACTAGATGGAAGGGTAGGATCACTAGAAACTCGAATGCCACTGCCACTAGTCAAACTAGACACTAGTAGGGTTTCAAGAAAACAATGAAAGTTTTTTAAGAGCCCCATTTTCTTCATAATTTAAGAGTTTTTATTTAACTTTATAATTATTTAAGAATTATTTTATTTTATTTATATTATTTATTTATTTTTAATATTTAAGAGATTTTATTTACTTAATAGTCATTTAATATTTTATTTTTTAAATATATGTCTATTATGTTTTGATTTTCATCTACATGATCATGTCATAATGCTTTGTGCCTTGCTACTACCATTATAGAACACCTCCCAACATAATAACTCTTAAATAAATAAAATAACTTAAATATTTCCTAGGTAGATGTATTTAAAAAACTAAAACTATAAAAATAAAATTTTGAAGAGATATATAAATCATACTACAATATTCATATTACATTAATTGCCATAATTCAAAAATTATTACCTACTATTTAAATTCCCTTGCACTTTATCTCATGTTAACTCTTTAACTAGTCCAACCAATTGTCTAAATCTTTTGTGATTGTTTTAACATATGAAAACTAGTTATAACCTAACAAGCAACCAATTTGAGGCCACCAACTAATGGAAGGGATGACTACCCTTCCATTAGCCTTTATTTAGACTTATTTTTGATAAATTGAAAGAAAATAATAAATAAATAATATTTTTGTATTCACACAAAACTACATACGGTTGTCAATTTCTAATATTATGCTCTAAATCCATGATAATTGGCTTACTGTCCTTAATACCTTGTCAAGAGGATATTTAAAAATTGAATGGTTTCATAATATAGAATATTTGTAGTGATTGGCTTCACCTCCCAACACATAACTAATGGGGAGGCTTGGTCCCCCTCCATTTGTTATTGTCATTATTTGTTGGCCTTTGTGTTAAATGTATTAATGCTAAAAAAATATTTTCACTACACATCCTATACAATAAAATATTCATCTATTATTTTATTTATGTTGTTGCAACTACAATATTTGAAAAAATGCCATAAAAAATAAGATAAAGGCCGATGAATAATTTTATGGTAGTAGCCAATGGAGGGTGATTAGGCCTCCCCATTAGTCATTGTGTGTGGGGAGGTGAAGCTAGTTACTACAAATCTAAACACAAACATCATATGTGATGGTGACTTGGGAAATAGGTTGGTAAAAATTTAATTTTGTACATAATTTCTTGTAAAGTTTGTGGTGATAAGTTAACATTTTCTAACGTACTCCAATCTTATACCAAAATTGAAGCTCCAAAATAAGATATGAACATCGATTAAAGTATAAAGGATTTTTTTAGATATGGTAGTTGTAAATGCCTTAGTAGATAGATATACATGTCAAAGCATAGAAAATGCACATAAATATTTAACAAATGCCTCTAAGAAATGTGGTCTCATGGAATGCTTGGGTTATGGGATATGAATATAATAAATTTGTTGAAAAGGATTTAGAAACTTTCAATAAAATGAAATTAGCAATTGTATTTAGCTAAATTCCAATGAGGCATGAACATCCATCAAAGCATATATTATGATTAATTTTCTCTATTGCTTCTATTGTGGCTTGGAGAGCATGTACATCATTCTATATAGTATGCTTGATAAAAAAAATTGAACAACTTTAGGCAAATCTTAAATATATAAGTACACATATACACAACTATTTTAACTAATCAATAAGGAAACTAATACTAAACTTCCTACCTCCATCTGACCTTTATAAGCCTAGGCTTCTTCCTAAGGTTACATATCAGAAAAAAGACAGTGACTTGTTTTATTATAAAAAATATGTTTATTTCATTCAAGGAAATATGACATACAAATGAATGAATTGATTAAAAAATATATTGAATCAAGGCCTCAAAAGCTATAGCATAAAATCCCATTACATTTTAAGTTGTGCTTAAAATCACCCTTCCATTATACTTTGGTGGATCACATTATATAGACATCAAAGAAAAATCCAAACACAAAGGAAGCCAAAATCATAATTGAAGTATGGATATTGTTGTCTTGATGGGATTGTACCTATAGTGAATGGGAGATGTAGGACATGCAAGATGGTAAATCTGATCCACCCTCAATGATATAGGTTCAATAACATCATGGTGAATGTGTTTGAAGTGAGGGTTATTGAAGTGATGAATAATGTTGTCCTTCCTACTTGTGAAAAACTATTAATAAGGATAATCATATCTCCCTTCTCCATCACCTTATCAAACAAATGGTTTCCCACAAATCTAGGACCCCCTATGACAATAACTTTTAGAGGTTGCCTCATTAAACCCATCACAACCCTAGGACCTATAATTATCTTGATACCACTATCAATTGCCTCATCAAATCCATCACAACCATAGGAATTGTAATTGTCTCGATACCACTATTTACCACTATAATTTTATGTATAAGAGTGAATTTGCACCCTAGGTCCAATTCCCCTTTTTTCCTTTATCCACCTTAGAAAACCAAAGTCAAAGGATTAATCTTACTTAAGCCCATTGTTGGCGGTCCATGTGGCGCCTATTTTGTGTGTCGGTGGAGGCATTTCTGTCGAGGACACCCGCGCAACGTGCAAACATCCACACTGTGTGCTTACATCCCTAGCAAATTCCTGCAGCTGAGCCAGTAGAGGCGTTACTCTTCTCATTGGCAGTGAAGTTGTAACACCTCCTTTGGACAACCAACCCGAATATGGTTGTTTTCTTCCTCATTCCTTCATATTCACTCTTTAACCTTGCATTTCAAATTCTTCACAACTTCACTTGAAATTCTTGACATTTCTTGCACACTTCAAGCTCCATACTCTCTCTCACAAGCTCATTTTCACTCACTCCAAGCATTCCAAGCATTCCATTACAGCAACATCTCACTCCATCAACTCGGTAGAGCACGTTTGGGACCACGCCATTCGCAGTAGAGGCTTGAGTTCCTCTCATTTCTCCCCCAAGCAGCCTTGAGTGCTCTTGGTGGAGGTGGTAAGCTTCCCTCTCCTCTCCTCTATCATTTGGTTGGGTAGCATAGTATTGTTTTGTAGTGCTTGTGCTTTCATTATGTTATTACTTCTTTATCTCGCTCTTTTGGTTGTCTGTGGTGGTCGAAACACCTAAACGGGGGTTTGACTGAGGCAGGCCCCTATACAGCCACCCAACATTTTCCTCTTTTTGTGTGTAGGTGTGCGATCTCTCAGAGGATCAGCTGGCGAATGAGTTCATTAGTGAGATTCTCCTCATTTTCATCACTCTTGCTTATTTACTTTATAATATTAGAGAATACTTTGTTTACTTGCTAGTGTCATTCTATCCTTTTAGTTGAGTAACTAGGACTTTAGTCGCTTTGGTGAGTTCAACCTTGTCTCTATTATTGTTTGATCATACGGACTACAACGCGCTTCAGAGATGCCAGTGCGATGTGCTGTCGTCCAGAGTCTGCGTTGATGTCCTCAGGTAGAGAGCTCCCTAAGGTGCAAAGTTGGACCTAAAAACTGACTCGCCTAGCCCCGCATTGAAACTCGGGATTGTAGAGTGATTGTGGGGCATCATAGTCCTCATCATTCTCATCCTTGTAACCCTAAACAATAAACTTAGCTGAGGTAAGTTAGGGCAACCTCTCGCGTCTCAACCCCCCGTGACTTGGGGTCTTGCACGCGGTGGTCCCCCTCTCTTACATGTTACACCCCAATTGTATAGCTACTACTGCATAGGAAATGCATTGTAATGTTTGAATCTTTTAGATGAATAAAACATATTGTTCTTGTTATCAATTAAATGTGTCCTATTTAAAATGATTGTCTCATTTGTTTGATACTTCTATTGATGTAATTCTTGAATGAATGTGGCATATAAGTTATGGAATAATGTTATTCTAACTTTTTGTGATGTTTTATGTATACTACCTTGTTTTGAGCATATGACTTCCATTGTCGTGTCATGATTTGCAAGAAACAGGTTCATTCCTCCAGGCAAAGGAGAGATATCACTTGGGGAGGAGCTTGGTCGGGTAAACAGTAACGAGTACCAATTGAGCATACACACACATCCTATAGACTGAGTAATCTAAGTCAGTTTGTTAAGTTAAGGATAAGTCATCCATAGGCTTGTTTATTGACATTAGGAGTCTTATCTACTTCTAAATGCATGAATAAGTGATGCTTGCCAGTGCAATTGTATGTGGAATAATGTTACTGGTTAGGAGGTGGGAATGTATATATATATATATATATATACGTTATATACACGTATCCATAAATATATTCCTGTCAATACAAACGTGTGAGAGAAAATGGATATGCCCGTACGTGTGCATCGATATAAATACACTTACGAATATGTATACATAGAGGAAAGTATACAAGCAAATATACATGTATACATACCCACAACCAACATGTTATAAATACGCTAAGATGAATAATATTATGTTGACATTACCTCGGAATCTACATATACAAACATATACACATATACATAGGTACGTATAATGAAAGTATGTTGACTGGCTCACAGTATACGTACTTTGTAATTAAATATGTATGTGTGTATACATGTATATATGTAAAGGTAAATATAATTATATATTTAATATTATATAAAATATATATATATAATATAGCTTTTACAAAATATATATATATGTATATAAGATTATTTAAATTATTAAATTTAAATAAATATGCATAGATATATATTATGTAAATTAAAGCTATACTATATATATATATATATATATATTAATATAATAAAATAAATATATAAATATACATTTTTTTAATAATGGAATGGAAATCAAATAAATTTTTAAATGGCGCTTTATTTAAATATCATAAAGTGTAGAAAAGAAATCAAAGTTTGGAAATATGAGACTTTATTTTCTCAAAAATAAATATTTCTTTAAAACTTTGGAAGTCGATTAACTCCATGAAATAAAATAATGTGACTTCAAAATGAATTGAATGCCTTGGAAAATCATGCCATGTTGAAAATATTTCATTTCAAACTATGGGAAACTTTAGAAAAATAAAATAAAATAAAATGAAGAAAATTCTCGTGAAGTGAAAAATGCGCGACTGAGTTCTCATGCCATGACCAGGTCAAACAACTTGGATGAAGTTGAGTATTTGGCTATCAAACCCCATAAAATGGAAACTTGGAATGCAAGCGCACTTGACCTTTTCACCATTGTTGAATCATCAAAATGAACTACTGAGTTTGTGCGCCTAAAACAGAAAAATGCCTGTAGGTGTCAAGTATTGAGTTTTATCAGTTCAATGTCAAATTTTTTTGCATTTGTTGTCATCATGAAAGGTCGAATCATCTCTTTAATTTTCCACATTGCAAGTTTGAATTATTTTGGGACTATCTGGCATTTTTCTTACCTTATAAATAGCAGAATAAATTGACCAGGGGCTCTATATAAAGGCGCATGTTCACTCTTTCAACTCACCAATTCATATTGTGGTTAGGTTTTCTTTGGAGAGCAGAAACATAATTTCTAAAAGCTTACAATCTTGTTTCTAAGTAGTTTCAGCAATTTCTATCCTGTATCATCAATTTAGAGTGAATTCTTCTTTATATTCTGAGAGCACAATTTATAGTGACAGTGATTCTTTGTTGTCATTCTTCATTTCTAAGTTTAATAGTGAGGAGCTGATATTATCTTGAAGATGTGTTTAAGAGTTGATTCTCAGTAAAAGAGGTAGCTGGAAGTCTTTTGGCTATTGGTTGAAGGTGCTACAGACTCAAAGTAGAACATCATCTGTGGGAAAGCATATATCAGGCATGTTATTCTTCTTCATATTCTAGAATGAAATTCTAAATATATTTCTAAATTTAAATATGCATGCTATTCTACTTTCATATTTTACAATGAGTTTCTAAATAAAAGTTTGAACTTGTATCTGCTGAATTAACATGGATAGGGAGTTGTAATTAGTTCTATTCTTCATATTTTAGAACGGTTTTCTAAATTTAATTCTAAAAGAATAACTTTTGATTAGGTAAAGAGTAGGAATTTCTTTTAAAATCCATGAACAAGAAGCAATTTGTGATTTAAGAAAAATGGTATTACATGTTTACTACTGTTTGCACCTACTTGCATTAGTGTACGAATTACACTAGGTTCATAGATGCATTAAGGAGTGATTTTCTATGAGCTCCATATAAGGAGTGTATGTTTGCTTGAGTGAAAACTTGTTTGTGATCGGTACCTTATTAAACACCCTCATTTCTTCCCTAGTATTTAATAGCTACTTGAAGTTATATACATGTATCCATAAGTATATTCATGTCAATACAAACGTGTGAGAGCAAATGGATATGCCCGTACGTGTGCATCGATATAAATACACTTATGAATACATATACATAGAGGAAAGTATACAAGCAAATATACATGTATACATACCCACAACCAACCTGTTATATGTATGTGAATATGAATAATATTATGTTGACATTACCTCAGAATCTACATATACACATATACATAGGTATGTATAATGAAAGTATGCTAACTGGCTCGCAGTATACGTACTTTGTAATTAAATATGTATGTGTGTATACATGTATATATGTAAAGGTAAATATAATTATATATTTAATATTATATAAAATATATATAATATAGTTTTTACAATATATATATATATATATGTATATAAGATTATTTAAATTATTAAATTTAAATAAATATACATAGATATATATTATGTAAATTAAAGCTATACTATATATATATATTAATATAATAAAATAAATATATAAATATACGTTATTTTGTGATAATGGAATGAAAATCGAATAAAGTTTTAAATGGCACTTTATTTAAATATCATAAAGTGTAGAAAAGAAATCAAAGTTTGGAAATATGAGACTTTATTTTCTCAAAAATAAATATTTCTTTAAAACTTTGGAAGTCGATTAACTCCATGAAATAAAATAATGTGACTTCAAAATGAATCGAATGCCTTGGAAAATCACGCCATGTTGAAAATATTTCATTTCAAACTATGGGAAACTTTAGAAATAGAAAATAAATTAAAATGAAGGAAATTCCCATGAAGTGAAAAATGCGTGACTGAGTTCTCACGCCATGACCAGGCAAGTGAATTGGATGAAGCTGAGTATTTGGCTATCAAACCCCATAAAATGGAAACTTGGAATGCAGGTGCACTTGACCTTTTCACCATTGTTGAATCATCAAAATGAACTGCTGAGTTTGTGCACCTAAAACAGAAAAATTCCTGTAGGTGTCAAGTATTGAGTTTTATCAATTCAATGTCAATTTTTTTTGCATTTGTTGTCATCATGAAAGGTCGAATCATCTCTTTAATTCACCACATTGCAAGTTTAAATTATTTTGGGACTATCTAGCATTTTTCTTACCTTCTAAATAGCATAATAAGTTGAGCAAGGGCTCTATATAAAGGTGCTTGTTCACTCTTTCAACTCACCAATTCATATTGCGGTTAGGTTTTCTTTGGAGAGCAGAAACATAATTTATGAGAGCTTACAATCTTGTTTCTGAGTAGTTTCAACAATTTCTATCATGTATCATCAATTTAGAGTGAATTATTCTTTATATTCTAAGAGCACAATTTATAGTGACAGTGATTCTTTGTTGTCATTCTTCATTTCTAAGTTTAATAGTGAGGAGCTGATATTATCTTGAAGATGTGTTTAAGAGTTGATTCTCAGTAAAAGAGGTAGCTAGAAGTCTTTTGGATGTTGGTTGAAGGTGCTACAGACTCAAAGTAGAGCATCATCTGTGGGAAAGCATATATCAGGCATGCTATTCTTCTTCATATTCTAGAATGAAATTCTAAATATATTTCTGAATTTAAATATGCATGTTATTCTACTTTCATATTTTAGAATGAATTTCTAAATAAAATTCTAAACTTGTATCTTCTGAATGAACATGGATAGGGAGTTGTAATTAGTTCTATTCTTCATATTTTAGAATGGTTTTCTAAATGTAATTTTGAAAGAATAACTTTTGATTAGGTAAAGAGTAGGAATTGCTTTTAAAATCCATGAAGAAGAAGCAATTTGTGATTTAAGAAAAATGGTATTGCATGTTTACTACTGTTTGCACCTGCTTGCATTAGTGTACAAATTACACTAGGTTCATAGATGCATTAAAAAGTGATTTGCTATGAGCTCCATATAAGGAGTGTATGTTTTCAAGTAGCTATTAAATACTAGGGAAGAAATGAGGGTGTTTAATAAGGTACTGATCACAAACAAGTTAGTAGATTAACTTAGTGAAGTTAATGAAACTCCTAGGATGAAGATGTCCAGTTTAGGAGAAGTAATTGTGAGTACTTGTTAAACTATCCTCCTTTCTAGCAGTTAGCTTGATGTAGGATGTCTAGGGTATGGATTACCCCCAATAGACCAACCTACGCGTAGAGTAAGGAAGCCTTAAGTCAAATTGATCCTGGCTAGTGCATGTGATAGATGACCTACGTTCTTTATTGAATGTAAACACTTTGGCCAAAGTAGTGTTAGGAACAACTTACATTTAGTTGTAGTACTACACTGTCAGTTCACCGTGATCCCAAACTACTTACTAGTTCAAGAGTTGTCGTTTGCATAGGACCTAGTTATGTAGGAACACTATACTATGCTTAGTTGGTAATCGTTAAGGGATACCCTACCAATCTCTTCTTCGAAGGGAGGGCCATTCATTGAATAATGAATGTGCGGGGGACCACATTATAAGTCCGTGGTTGGCAGAAAAATGCCTAAGTGATGTTTCTCCTCCTTAACAGTCGGTCGATGATCCAAGATTTGACAGGACGGACTCCTGGACCTTCTTACTTCTATTTGTGCCAAAAGCTTACGAGCTATGTATGTATCTTATTCTTCTTTACTTTGTAGTTTCTTTTGGAAAGAAATAGTTAAAGTTGCAAAATGATATATCATGTTTATGAAATTGAAAAGAAATTTTTTATTGAAATGGCATTTTTTTTTACTTATTGTGGTCAAATTCAAAAGTTTTAATTTGATGTACGGGTTTGGTCGTCACATTATAGTTTTGGTGAACCCGACATGAACCATTTTGGTTTCATTCTTGTGACATTGAAAGTCCCTTTCCTCGTACTCTAGGAGTGTTGTAGCTGTGAGTGTTGTAAGGTTGTCGCCTTGCAACCTAACCTGCAACCCCTAGGTGGCGTAGTTGGAAGGTTCCAAAGGTATTGCATGACGAAACCTTAATTGGGTCACCATCTTATCCAATAACCTTTGGGTATTCTATGAAAGCGTTGTCTAGTGTGTGTAATGGCTTCCTTCTTGCATCAACCCATCCCCTCTGTACAGCCTGTGGAAAGTAGTGCTGGCATAACCTTTAGTTCACAAGACTTGCCAATGGGCTTCAAAAGGGAACCATCTCCTCTTTACATTCTTGCACGAATCAATGGGAACATTGTAGCAGGTGTTCTCATTGACCCGACATCACAAGTGAATATAATAACAGATGAGATTATGCTAATAAGCTTTTTACATAAGGATGGATACGATGCTCCTGTGAGTTTCATTCACACACATGACAAGCTTTTTGTACCCCTCTGGGTAGCATTGTCCTATCAGTCCTAGTTGGGCCTAAGTCCGTGAATCTCCTGTTTGATATCATTCTAGGATCTAAATTCTTTAGGGTAAAATTGGGTATCCCTTGGTTGTTGGTGATGAACGCAGTACCCTCCATTGTGCATAAATGTCTAAAATTTATCCACAGAGGTTCCATGCATGTGATCCACGACACTGGTAATCGACCGTCGGTTGCACGTGGAAGCTACTCCTTGGATCACCCATGGCTTGCGCTCGTGGGCCCCCTTTCACCTAGGATGAACCTTTTGGATAAAACATATCAGAACTATAAGAAAGGACATTTGAGGCCAAAGGTAAGGTATCCTCCCTCGCCTTATGCTATCTCACATAGGGCTTGCTTGAAGGCTGACAACGACATGGTTAAGGCTCAAAAGAGGAAAGAAGAGAAGTGGTCTTGTAATCCTCCTTCTTCCTCTTCTATTGCCCAGTCTAATGCTTCTTCTCGTTCAACTGTGGTACCATCAGGTTCTACTCCTCGTTTGCAGGAGAACCCCTCGATGCCTCCTTGTCAAAAGCCTAAGCGTCCTGCGTTTGAGCTTCTTGTTCTGCTAACAGATCCTAGACCCATTCGATATGAAAGGAAGAAGGTCTCCTGAGGACAGTCCTTGTCTCAACCTCTGTGGCCTCCTACTACTCCTTCTCCTAAGGCAGTGAGCGGAAAGAGGCTCGCTGTCGAGGCTCTCGAGTCAACTCCTCTTTTCGCTCCTCAACCTGCTCCCCATGCTCCCATAAAGGAACCCATTCCTCCACCTAAAATGACCATAGTGGACATTCCTATGGTCGAGCAAGAACCTCCTGTCCCTTTGCAAGCTCTGGCTTCTAACTCCAAGAGTCGTAGGAACCACCTTGCAAGAGAACACAAGCATTGTCGAAAGGCTCTCTTGGCTAAGCAACCTACCTCACAATAGGAGGAAGAAACGAACGCTCCTATTTCAGGACCTCCTGCAATGTCTCCTTCCTCCCTTCCCTGTGTTCCTCTTCAGTTTGGTTCATTCCCGACTTCCATTGTGAGGGCTAATGCACCTAACCCTAAATAGGTACAGGTGTTTATTGCTCCTTCAACAAAGTTGCCTTTGTTGATGTATGTCCCAAATGTTTAACCCTTCCCAAATCCCATAGACATGGTTAATACTTGGGTCGTGTCCACTATGGTTCTATCCTCCTCTTCCTCTACACCCCTAGCTTTGTCTGTAGGGAGTTCATCTCCTCCAACAAAGAAAGAGGCAGAGGTTGGTCCTCCTGGCAACAAAGGACGTAAGAGGAGTCCACCTTCCTTGCAAGGTGGCCCCATGATGACTTGTTTTGTCCTTGTGACAAAACCAGTCCCAGCTTCCCCTAAGTTTGTCATTGCTCCCAAATCGTTCGACGAACCTAGCGGTGAATCTCAAGCACAGCCTACCTCATCCGCTGAGAATAGGCATGGTACCCCCATGGGATGCATCTTCAATTTCGTGGACGAAGTCCCAGCCTTGTCGACGATCTTCAAAAAATCACTGACTTTAACTCCATAGGAGCTCAATGGAGAGGACCTCGAAGGGCCCTCTTCCTTGGCCATTGTTGCGGGAGGGCCAGATGCTCCTCTTCTTAACATTCCACCCTTGCAGGCTCGTCCTCCTTCCCCTTATGAGGATCTAGATTGGGAAGCGGATGACCTCTTGGCTAATCAATGTTAGGTAGGAGGAGGCCCCTTTTCTTGATCTTGTGTGTGTTTTTTATGATGTGTTCCCTCGTACTCGTGCTATGTGTGTCTGGATGACCCTTATCACCCCTATTGGTGCTTGGATACAAGCGTACTTTTTGTGTCATGAACCTTCTTCTATTTGTGCCATCATTCTTCCATGTTCATGATTGATTTTTTGATAAAATTGGGGACGATGCAAAGCGTTGGGGGCATTTAGGCTCCCCTTCCATGTTGACCCAATTTTTTATTTTTACTTTATTTTTTGTGCATTCTTCTTGATCTGGTTGGGGATTGATGATCTTTCACCTTGCATTGCGGTTACCTATTATTATATGAGCTCGGACAAATCTGACCCCACTAAACTAGATCCCCTTACTCCCTTTGTACTTTTCTTTCTCTTCTCTTTTGCTTTCCTTTTATCTTTCTCTCTTCTTTTCTTGAGTTGTCCCTCCTATGTGTGACAACGCTCTTCTTCAACACTTCAATTTTTAGAAAACAATTTTTTTGCCAATGAATCTTTCCTTGAAATTATTCACAACAATTCCATCCTTAGAATCACATTCTCAACTTGGAACCTAATGGAACATGTTTCCTTCATCACGGGTTCGTAAAGAAAGGGCTTGAAGACCTTCCTCTGAAGCAGGAACAACTTTTACTTCTCCTCACGTGGGGGCATATCCTTCCTTCCAAATTCCTTGATGAAGTGAACATCTTTTGAAAGGATTCCTTGATGACGAATCATTCTAAGAGAACAATCACTTTTGAATTGTGTGTCCCTTGAGTGGACCCCCCTTCTTCCTCATAGTGGGTTCCCAAGGGACCCTTCCTTCAAAAGCCTTTATGACGAATGGGCCTTTTTCACGTCTAGCCTAGGGGCATCCTGACTAGGCTCATTCCATTTGCTCTTTCACATCTAGCTTGGCGATAGCCTAACTAGACCTTACTTTTCAAACTAGGTGTCCCTTGAGTGGACCCCTCTCCTTTTGAAGGGTTCTCGAGGGATCCCTTTGAAATTTCTACAATTTGCATGACCGACCGCTTTTTGACAGGTTCTATCTGCAGGTAGACATGTCACTGCTTTTGACATGTTCTATATGTGGGTAGACATGTCACCGCTTTTGACATGTTCTATCTACAGGTAGACATGTCGCCACTTTTGACATGTTCTATCTGCGGGTAGACATGTTGTTTCTTTTGACATGTTCTATTTGCGGGTAGACATGTCGCTGCTTTTTGACATGTTCTATTTTCGGGTTGACGTGTCGCTGCTTTTTGACACACTCTATCTGAGGGTAGACATGTCGTTGCTTCCTAACTTTGTGGAGTCCACTTCCTTGGGGCTTCCTCCATGCAAGAGATCTTAGGGGTTGCCTCCTTGCAGGCCTGCAGGCCTGTAAGATGCTTTGTCATTCTAACTTCATAGTTCTGAGCAGCTATGGACTCCTTCACTCCTCCTACACCTTCAGGTACACCAAGCCGAGTATGGCTTCCTTGACAGTTCAAGCATACTTTTCTAACCCTACTCTCTTCTTGATCTACTTTACCAAGCACTCATCAGTACTTGTGTTCACTAAAGTGGGGGGAAAATGTATAAGAGCGAATTTGCACCCTAGGTGCAATTCCCCTTTTTGCCTTTATCCACCTTAGAAAACCAAATTCGAAGGCTTAATTTTAATTAAGCCCACTGTTGGCAGTCCATGTGGCGCCTATTTTGTGTGTCGGTGGAGGCCTTTATGTCGAGGATGCCCATGCGATGCGTAGACGTCTGCTTGACGTGCTTACGTCCCTGGAAAATTCCTGTAGTTGAGCCAGTAGAAGCGTTACTCTTCTCATTGGCAGTGAAGTTGTAACACCTCCTTCAGCCGACCAAATCGAATATGGTCATTTTCTTCCTCATTCCTTCATAATCACTCTTTCAACTTGTATTTCAAATTCTTCACAAGTTCACTTGAACTTCTTGACATTTCTTACACACTTCAAGCTTCCATACTCTCACTCTCACAAGCTCATTTTCACTCACTCCAAGCATTCCAAGCATTCCATTGCAGCAACATCTCATTCCATCAACTTGGTAGAGCACATTTGGGACCACGCCATTCGCAGTAGAGGCTTGAGTTCCTCTCATTTCTCCCCCAAGTATCCTTGAGTGCTCTTAGTGGAGGTGGTAAGCTTCCCTCACCTCTCCTATATCATTTGGTTGGGTAGCATAGTACTGTTTTGTAGTGCTTGTGCTTTCTTTACGTTATTACTTCTTTATCTCGCTCTTTTGGTTGTCTGTGGCAGTGGAAACACCTAAACGGGGGTCTGACTAAGGCAGGCCCCTCTATAGCCACCAAAAATTTTCCCTCTTGTTGTGTGTAGGTGTGCAAACTCTTGGAGGATCAGCTGTGAATGAGTTCATTGGTGAGATTCTCCTCATTTTCATCACTCTTGCTTATTTACTTTATAATATTAGAGAATACTTTGTTTACTTTCTAGTGTCATTCTGGCTTTTTAGTTGAGTAGCCAGGCCGTTAGTCGTCAACCTTGTCTCTGTTATTGTCTGACCGTATGGACTACAATGCGCTTTAGAGACGCCAACACACTCTGCTGTCATCCAGAGTCTGCGCTGACGTCCTCAAGTAGAGAGCTTTCTGAGGCATAGAGTTGGACCTAAATACTGACTTTCCTAGCCCCGTATTGAAACTCAGGATTGTAGAGTGATTGTGGGGCATCATAGTCCTCATCATTCTCATCGTCATAACCCTAAACAATACACTTAGTTGAGGTAAGTTAGGGCAGCCTCTCGCATCTTGACCCTCCGTGACCTGGGGTCTTGCACGCAGTGGTCCCCCTCTCTTACATTTTATTATATTTAGAGACAAATTTGTTAGAGTATGGTACCACATTTTTACTTATTTCATGTCTTACAATATTAGGTTAATGCATGAAGATTGTACTAGTTATCAAGTTACACACCAACACAAATAGGATGTGTTGATCCTTCATCTTAAGATAATTCATGGGTTTGGAAATAGAATTAAGGTTTTAGGATTGTTGGGGAAATACAAATACATAGCTAAAGGGATCTAAACCTCCTCATCCCCATAGAAAAATTTGTTAAATAAATGTGGTGGCATGTTATGCAATGATTAGATATGGAGAAATGGTTTTATTAAAGAATATTTATAAAGTTTCATGCAAATGTAATTGGTGTTAGTGTAAATAGATTTATTGTCATACCTAACTAGCTAATTATCTTTCTAGGATTAACCTATTCACACCTAGCTTAAGTTCACCTAGATTTTCTTTTGATTTTTTCTCGCTTCATAGCATTGATACGTGTGCCCTCATAACTTGACACACATATTGAAACTTGATCACCTACTTGTCAAGTGAGATAAAAAAATGTCCCACCTATAGAGGGATAGTCAGTAGCTCAATCCTACTTTCCTACCTCCTCATCCTTGCCTATATAAACAAGGCTTGATAATTTTATCATACACTCTTCATTTCATATTTGGTATATGTACTATTGTGCATATTTTATTCACTTGTGGAAGTTGTTTCACACTCTCTTTGGTCTTGGCATTCTCCAACATGGTATAAGAGCCATGAGAGCATGCTCCTTCCTGCATCAAGATAACTCTCATACATAACCATATCAATAAAGTTTCATAGAGCCAAATAGATAGTGTCATCATGTTTAGAAGGCTTGAGAAATGAAAAAATACCTTTCATTTCGTCAATGTTGGTAAAATTCTATTTTTTCAATTTTTTGGTCACTATGCATGTTGTATCGAAAAGTAAAAACTCAAAAAAAAAAATTAATAGAGGACCGATATGCCCTCTATCCATTTGCTCGTTAGGGTAGTTATTTATTCACAAGAATTTGGCCATTTTGGCCTCTTTGTAAACTTGTAGGAAATATTGGCCTATTCGACCTCTTTGGAGGGGTTTAAACTATGTTTTGTAGGCAATTTTTCTCCTCACAACATTCCATTTGGAATCATTGGTGACATTGGCATTGTGTTCTTTGGAATCCCAAGCACATTCCTTTTCATCTAAATTTTATTCTTGACATTCCCTAGCTCAAGAGCAGCCCACGCCATAGTCATATATGATTTGGTGGACCTTTAAAGGTGCATCATGGTAAGAGATTTATGTGTTGGCATTGGGAATGGTCATTGAAGCAAGATAGTGCTATGGGTAGAGGATTCTTTTAACCAAGCATAGCAACAACAAAAGCAAGAGAAGGTCGTGTATACATAGAACATGAAGAATGGGTAAAATAATTCTCCATGAATCAACCTAGTGTATATTATTTGAGGTAGATTGCAATGTTCAAATCACATACAACTACATGCTACCCTACAAGCATCCCTGGAAATGGCCTCAACAACCTCTTCACATTCTCATGTGCATCCTCAAAGGGAAGCATCACCCTAGCCTCATGCTAAAGATCTATGATCTTGGGCATGGTTTTTTTGTGATCTCCAGTTTACTCAACCTTTACTCCAACATTGGAGGCTTCTTCATTTACATCAAATCTTCATAGGTGGATCTAAATACAAGCCACAACCTATAATATTTGGAAATTTTTGATGGTTCCTTGATGCGTAAGAGAAAGGAGTAAGGGAATTGAAGTCAAACTTGCAACTTTTACACCCATTTGTGGCCTGCAAAGTCTTTTCTAATTGAGCAGCCCACTCTTTCAATATAACATGCCTCCCATATCAAAGGTCGAATCATTTTAGATTTTTGGGAGGAACCAAGCATTAGTTGTGGCCTTTAATATTCAACGTCATCTTTCATTTCCAACCTCCTCCATAGGCACACCCTCCATCTTTGCATTTAAATGACAATTTCATAAAATGTTAATGTATATGTTACAGGTTTCTCCATCCTACGTGGTCTCACCCAGTAGAGATTTATGTTGCATGCACTTCACTACCTCCAAACAACTACCTTTGTTTTGGTCTCTTTTATGATGGCCAAATTAATAGTTAATGATTTTTTTATTACCATATGTTAGCTATTAAAATTAGTGAAACATTTAGTTGTTTTTAAACCATCAAGAGCCTGTAAAAGGGCTTCTTTTTCATTTTTCCATGACTTACAAACAAGAGATTAAAATTTGGATTGTGAATAGTCGTTGGAAAGCTGGTTTCAATACCAACATTTTTCAATTTATTATTTTTTTAATTACAAATTTTAACCTTTGAAGTGAACATTGTAAATAAATTTCGACGGGGCATAACTTTCAACCTATTTATCAAAATTTTACAAATTTTCTTTTTGATTTCTATCAGAATTTTGCAAGGAATATGATTTTGCATGTAAAAATAAGATCTAGGTTTCCATTTTATCACAAATTGTAAAAATATCTGAGTTATAAATGGAATATTTTGGCATCCGATCTTCACAACTTGTAAAATTTTCTTGCACATTGTTATAGGGGCTACAATAAGCTCTAATCTTTCTTGAGGGGGGTCTCCACATCAAGGGGGCACTTTGATTGTTTTCTTCTTTTTAGTTTGTTGGTTCATGTGATCATGTCTCTCATATTAAATCCCTTCCATTTGAGTATTCTTTGTAATCCTCCTAATAAATGGAAAATTAAATGTGGATATTATGGAAAGAAAAGGAATACACCAAAAGAATGCCAATTTCATTGAACCGAGGAACTAGAAAAAATTCTTCTTAGTCATGGTGTTTCCTTACTTGATCCTCTAGTTCCAACACATTCAGACACATCATCTAGTCTCACTTAGACATCTTGTGAGACATAATCATTTGGGGATGAACAATGTAGTCTGATGTTGATTTCTCATCACCCATATCACCTATTACGACATCTGAATCTAGTGTTGACTCACTCATGAGTTCTAGTGACTCTTTGCATCAGGACATTACTTTTGTCATTCTAGATCCACCATATTGGAATGCATATCTATCAGACTTCACATCTTTGTTTGTAGAATCCCACTTTGTATATTTGGATGACCGTATTGAGGACATTCTCCATTTGATGACAAATTTTATGAAGATGCATCATCATTGCCATATTTAGGTATTGCTTTTGTCTCGCCTACATCAGCTTCTATCATGATATATTCTGTAGAAACTCATGAGTTATCATCATTTGCAGTAGTATCAGATTCACATCAGTCCAGTTATCACCATACAATCATGGTCCCTATTTAAAAATATTTTATGGTACAGGTTATCCGTCTTATCAACATTTGTCACACATCAACTTTGGCTTGGAGATATATGAGGATCATTGGAAGGCATCATTGACATCATTTCAGTCTTTATATCATGTGCATAATTCAGAGACATTCACCTTACTTCTTGTGTATTCCTATTCAAAATGGGAAGTCATCTTGTACACATTTGTGTTGTTATTTCTTGCCTAGGGGTGAAATGTTGCTTAACATTCATGGATCATCCTCAACATTTGGTGTTGAGCATCTACAACACTACAAGCATCATCTTGAGGGGATGTTACATGGTTTCTCTTCTAGTATTAATTTTGGGAGGAAGCATTCCTTCTCTCTTTTCTCTCCTATGTGGAGAACAACATTGTACTTTGTGCTATAAGTAGTCCTTGGGGGGTCATCAGGAGTCCTCCACCTATTACTTATCTTCTTCACTTGTACATTTCATTACATTCACATCATTCTCTTTTAGAGAGGGGTTTTATTTCCCATTGAGTTTTTCTCCTTTACTCCACTTTATGAGATATTTGTACATGAGTACCTAACATGGCCTAGTAGCCGAGACTCATGTCATTAGTGCTTATATTACTCCCTAAGTTGAACTTAAGGGGAGGTGTTAGTGTAAATAGAGTCATTATCATACCTAGTTAGCTAATCATCTTTCTAGGATTGACCTATTCACGCCTAGCTTAAGTTTACCTAGTTTTTCTTTTGCTTTTGTCTCACGTCATAACATTGAGACATGTGTCCTCATGACTTGAGACAACTATTGACACTTTCTCACCCACTTGTCAAGTGAGCTCACAAGCACATCCCACCTATAGAGGGGTAGTCATTAGTTCACTCCTACCTTCCTACCTCCTCGTCCTAGCCTATATAAGAAAGGCTTGATCATTGCATCATACACTCCTCATTTCATATTTGATAGACATACTAATGTGCATATTTTATTCACTTGTGGAATTTGTTTCATGCTCTCTTTGATCTTGGAATTCTCTAACAATTGGTAGGTGTAAAGCCAAATTTTGCAACATTTAGCAACATCATTCCTTCTTGTGCCAAAATTCAATTGCAAGATTTAAGAAAAACCTTAGCCCCACCATTTAGTAACTAGAATTATAACCTAGGAGAATATTGATGCTAAGCTTGCACATGCATTTTTAGCTAAGTTCAAACTATAAAATAAATTCGATATTCAAGAAATTCAAGCCCTTACTACAAAAGGAGAGGAACTAATATCATATTAAAAGGGTAACATAAGATACAAGCCATTGTGTTAAGTGTTGTTCAAAAATAGATAATTGACCAAGCCTAATCAATGAAAATTTACAACTAATATGAAAGATCAAAGCTCAAGTAGGAATACTTATAAATTTAGTGCATCTTTCCCTTTCTTTTTTTAAAATAAATGAAACTGTAATCATGTTTATTTTGACTATTAAGATGGGTTTTATATATTTCAATATTTATTTTAATATTATTATTTTTTTAATATAGATTAGATTGTTATATATATATATATATAAATATATAAAATAAGAGTGTTAATGTTGATATAAAAGAAACATCAAGTTTTTATAATGATTTTATTATTATTATTATTAGAATTGTTTTAAACTATTTGATATATCCATATGAGTAAAGATAAAAGAGAAAAATAAATAGGTGTGTTCAGAGTTGTTGTGTCTTTGATGGTTTTTTCACATCATGTGTTGTCATCAATGAAAATGGGGAGATTGTTGCAAGTATGTGAAGATTGGTGTTGTCATTGATGTCAACAATATTGTGTTTTCATTGGTCTCAACTGTATGTGTTGAGGAAGATTGGTGTTGAAGATGAACAGTTGGTGTATTTGTCTATACTTTGATTTGTTGCATTATGTTGTCATCAGTTAAGCTACTGGTGTTAACCTCTGGTGTTACTTTGATAAGCTTTTATCTATGGATGTATTACTAATGAAGATGTTGTGGATGTGTATCTAGTGCTTGGTTTCCAAGTGCTTTTGAGAAAATTTGATAAAAAGAGAAAATAGTGAGTTGTAGTGTTGTTTTGGGTTACAGAGAGATAGTCAACTATTTTCAATATTTTAGAAATCCAATTTGTTGCTTGAAAATAGATGAATCAACTCTATTAGTTATGGTTTATATACACAAACATACTAATAAAATCATCTATTGTTAACATATATTAACAATTGAATCGAATGTTGAACATTTTGTGTATATTTTATAAACAATGGGGCAAGTGCAAAAAGATGGGGGGCCAAAAAGTGGCCAACCATCTTTAAAATTTAAAAAAAATCATAACATGAGCACATTATAATGCGCTCACATTATGGCTTGGTGTTACTGAGCCTTAGGCTCAGAAAAACCAAGGCCATAATGTGCTCACATTATAACATGAGTGCATTATAGTCAATATAAATAAAAAAAAATTCATTTCATTTTACATTCTATATTTTCCTATTTACCCATGGCCTGCAAACCCTCAGGAGCATGCTCGTGTTATAGGAGGTCTCATTCTTCACCATTTCTTCACTAAATCTTCATCAAATCTTCCCCAAAATGCTACCAAAATGTTGGGGAGGTCAAAGGAGTGAGTTTTTTTTTTTGTGAATTTATTATTAAATAGGTAGATTTAATATGTTTTTTTGATGTAAATTTATTTAATTTCCAAGAAATGATAATGCACCTGCAAACTCTCCTGAAATTCCTCTTCAAAACCCTGATTCTCCTCAACCCGAAATCCTTGTCAAAGAACAAGCCCAATAAACACCTCCAATAATTCCTCAATATGCTCCAGGAACTCAAGAAAATTTAATGTGTAATATCCCTCACCCAACTGACTGAAAAATGCCTCTTCTTGCACTTGAAGAATTTTGTCAAACAATTGTCTTACAAAATTTGAGTTTGTTATTTTGGGGTTTCAATTTTTCTTGATTGGTTTAGGTGATGCAAAAATGCTAGAAATTGAAATGAGAGATATTATCCTAAGAGCTAGAAATGAAAGGCATGTAATGCTAACACTAAAAGCAGCTTTTCAATGCACTAATATGACTGTAACAACAAGTAAATAGCTTCTAGACATTATGTCAAACACTTTCCATACAAGTACATAACCATTGCATAGTGACCTAATGACAAACATCTATCATGTAACCTTATTACTCCTAAAACAATGATGGTCTGATTACAAAGCAACGTCAAGACTCTTGGCTTACAATAGATATCAAATATATGACAATGTTGATAAGAACATGCATCTACAATTGCAAGGAAGCAACAACTAACATGATGAATCTATATATGCAAATACATTAAATAACCTGGAGTAATTATGATGATGAAGCTGAGACGAAGAGCAGCTGATGAGACAATGAATAACCACCAAGATGTGATGAAATCGACCCTTCAAGAATGTTGCCCCTGTTCTAATTTGCGACCTCTAATATAAAATTGTAGCCGCTCCAAACCTCCCTCAAAATGCATCAAAACCCATTGTTATATTCCCTAAAATGGTGCGCTCCAAGTCTTCAAGAAATTGATGCCAAATATGCCAGCTATAAGCAAAATCATGGTTCTCTACTAGCTGCCATGATGACTGAAAAAATATATTAGAATATATAAACTACAAAATCATCCTTGGAAGGACAAATCAATGAGGTTTCCAAACTAAAATTAATCTTCAAATCAAACCCTCAATCTAACTCCACAAAATTGGCCCTTGGCCACAAATTTTTGCACAATGTGAATGACTGAAATATCACTCATTCAAATGGCTACAACCCTTCAGTAGATAGTTTCACTACCTCAGTTATGCAAATCAATGGGAGTGATCATTCCCAAAGATCTCAATGTCAAACTACAGAAACCCCTTGGCTTCTCCACAAATCATCAAATGCAATCATCAAACTCTGAATGAATAGAAGCTTGGCCACCCCCTCTCTTTATACTTTTTCCTCCTCTTGAAGTTGACCATCTAGAAGCTTCTATAAAATCATTAATAATACTATTTTTTTATTTTCACTTTATAATAATATTAAAATATAACTTTAGAATTCATAAAGTGCAAACATGTTGGAAAAACATTATGTTTTCCAACATCCGGATAACACATTATGTTTTCCAACATTTGGTATAACACAACATTAGGTTTTCCAGCATTCAAATGAACATAGGAAACCCCCAATAAACCACTGAATCCAGGAGTAGAAGCCAACCACTGACTAGGTAACTACCCAAAGAAGACCCCCTAATCACACTCATTAGCCTACGAGGGTCGGGAATAGGCTAAACCATCAGGCTAAAAAGGGGACATTACAATCCACCCTCCCTGAAATTATTTGTCCCCAAGCAATCTCAGTTGCAAAGACAACTCACCCCTACTTGGATCCCAAAGGAAGATCTAAGTAATGTCCCTGCTATCACCAAACAACTCCTGTAACACCATCACTAGCACAACTAACTGAACCTGTTGAATCAACTCAATCGCACCATCAGATGTCATAGGAATATGAGCCTCAAAAGGAAGCAACTCAAACAACTGCCTGTATTTGCTTCCAATCTCTACGCAAGGTAAGCTATCATACAAATTATCCATCACATGCGCCACTGAACTATGCATTTGAAATAAGTCATGTACATGAGGATCAAATGTAAAGTTGTACGCACTCTCACCATGTACACCTTTGAAATCTCCTTTGTGAGTCATGTTTGAAATCCCGATGCACTGGAAGGATCCCAAACACTACAATCAATGCTCATCTCAAGACTGGAATCAAGAGTGTGATCAACATTGAACTCAAAAAGTGGATTATCATATGACCATGTAGCATCTGTCTCGAACAATGGATTGTAGATCATCTCATGCTCCTCCTGAACCACCTCCTTCTCTCTCTCTTCTTGTCCTTGCTCCCAAAAAAATAGATAGAATGCAAGCTCCCCTCTACAATTCCCCTCAACACATATTTCCTATTATCAACCTCAAATTTCATTTCCATTTTAGGCACATTGAGGGTAAATTCTCCTAAGTCCTCGATCCATTTCATTCCCAACACTATGTCCATCTCACCCATGTTGACCATATAGAAATCAATGTGTAACTCATAACCATTCAACAAAAAAGTGGGATTATTAATCTGTCTAGTGCATGTGAGGGTATATCCATCAGCAACTCAGACTCTGAATCCATCAAAATCCTCGACCTAAAGTCTACATCTAGCCACAAAACCCTCATCAATAAAGTTATGTGTTGCTCCTATGTCAAGCATAGCAATGCAACATTGTCCATCAACTATTCTTCTGAATCTGAATGTAGTCTCATCCTGTACATTAGCAAAGAATGCCAAAGGAGCCAAATTCCCATCAACAGATGCCTTTCCATCGCGATCAACCCTTGTATCCGCTTGTTGATCTGCATTTTCAGAATTGGAGTCCTCACAAAATGCCCACATTATACAATTTTCCTTGCCCTTGGGTCTCAAAGGGCAGTCATGATCCTTGTTATATGGTTCCTTGCACAAATAGCATAATTTATTTTTCCTTAACTCCTAACATGACTCCTCCTCCACCATGGTTGTTGATTTCTTTTTCTTATCAACAATTTGTTGAGGATTCTCGTTGTTGGTAGAAGGAAAATCCTTATGTGAACTCTTTTTTTGGGGGGTTGTGAACTCCATACTCCTAGATTTTTTCATAGCCTCCTGAAGTGAAGGGGGATCAAAGGCTTTTATCCATCCTCTCATTGGCTCCAACAAGCCCTCAATAAATAGCATGACCAATCTATTTTTAGATATGTTGGGAACCTTTACTGATAGCTTCTGAAAGTCACCTGTGTAAGCCTCCAAACTCCCAATCTGCTTGAGTTGAGCCAAGTCTCTAAAGTATGATTCAAGATCTTTCTTATCAAATCACTCAACCAACCTGTCAACAAACTCCTGGTAAGAGGTGATGCGATTATGTTGTAATATGACTCTCCCACGGTACCACAAATCATGAGTTGCTCCCTCCAACTATAAGGTGGCATACTTGATTGCATCCTCCTCTGCCATAGGGTGCAGGTTCAAGAAAGTGTCTAACTTGTGAACCCAAGCTTGTGTTGTACTCTTACCACTTCCATCAAATGTAGGTGATGTGAGTTTGTTGACAGCTTGCTTCAATTCCCTGTTTAGATTTCTTGGTCTCTGGTCCTACATCGATCTGTAGTGTTCTCTTCTTTGAATTATAAACTTGTCAAAGCTTATGTGCTCCCTAACCTTTGGTGTCAACATTTCCCATTCATCATTTGCTGCCATAACATTATCAACAAACTTGATCTCACCTTCTTCTTCAACATTTTCCTCTTCCCCTTCATTTCTCAAGAAAGTAGGATGTGTAGGTCTGTCTGCAATATGAGAGTGTGCTCGTTGTGCTCTTGGTGTTCCAACCACACTCCTGTTATCATCAAGATCACAATTTTGTCTCCCTTGAGTATTCATTTTTTGTAATTGTGTCATAAGTGCATGTACCTCCATTGCAACTTATTCCTTCCCAACTGCCAAGCGTCTAAAAATTTGATGGCCATCTTGATCCTCCTTGTGTCCCCCATCCCTTCCTCCATTTCTAGGTGGACTACCATTTCCTCTGTCTCCCATTGTGTCTTGTTGTATATCAACAATATGATTTCTTTGTTGTACTGCCCTTTGGCATGTGTAATACCTGTGTGGCCCAACTTCTTGTGGCTGCATGAAAAGATTTTAACCCTCTAGGATGGAAGGATCAAAGCTCTGATACCACTATAATATCCCTTGAAGAATATGGCCTTAATTTGTTGAATTCGAACTCAAGGAATATTGTCAAACACTTTGTATGCGAAGTGGTAGCTTGCTGATATGAATTTCTAATTTGTTGTTTTGGTTTGACTTGGGAACAAGATGCTTTGAATGCTCTTCAATAATGCAATATTGATTGATAATGAAAATAGGAATGACATACAATAATTTATAACACTTTCCAATACACAATCAAGCCTACAAATGAAAGAGACATTTCTTCAAACAATTGGCATGCAACCTTCAAATTCACTTCAGACTTATATTCCTCAATAGAACAGACCATAAACTGATTACAATTCAGATTTGAACTACTAAATTGATGCAATGGTAAAGTTCCTACAATGCCTTCAATGGCTGCCACCTAATTTCAGACTTTTCTTCAAACTTATAAGATGCATATATTAATGAAAACAAGAGGTGGAACCTAATTACAATAGTTGGAAGTGAACAACGAACTTGGAGAAGTCCAAAACTAATTTTTATGAAAGTTTATGTGCCCTTCTTGCATGAAATCACCCTCCTCTATGCTAGTTGTCCCTGTTCTTGCCTGGCAATATTTTATGTAAATAAATGTAACAACAATAGCCCTCCAAATTACTATAGAAATGATTGCCAACACAAACGGAATTGATTTCTCCAATGCCCACAAAAATCTGAAGTCTCAATGATGAGCAATAAGCAAATATGTACTTCTCACCATGGTTGATTGACCCTTTCTAAGATGAAAAATCATAATGTACTTCATATAATAATCACCTCCAAATATTCCAATCAATGTTGCCTCCAATCTGCAAATGATCTCCAATATATCTCCAATCAATTCTTCACAAATTTGCAGTTGTAGTTTATTCTCCAAAATGCTTCAACAAACTGATATGAAATCTTAATCTCCAAATTTGGCCAAAGGCCACAAAATTTGCAATGAAGCACAAATTGAACTCCTGAAGTAAAGCCCACAATGAAGCAATAATTCAACTGATATTTCACAACCTCAAAATTGCATAACCAATGAGAGTTTTCATTCCCAATGGCTGGAAATGGCAGAAACCCTAGCTAGCTTCCTCACCAAACAATAACATCAAATCAAATATCAATTCCTGGATGATTAGAAACTTGGTCACCCCCTCTCTTTATACTTTTTCCTCCTCTTGAAGTTGGCCATCTAGAAGCTTCTATAAAATCATTAATAATATTATTTTTTATTATAATAATATTAAAATATAATTTTAGAATTCATAAAGTGCAAATATGTTGGAAAAACATTATGTTTTCCAACATTTGAATAACACATTATGTTTTCTAACATTTGGCATAACACAAAATTAGGTTTTCCAACATTCAAATGAACATAGGAAACCCCCAAGAAACCACTGAATCTGGGAGTAGAAGCCAACCACTGACTAGGTAATTGCTTGAAGAAGATCCCCTAATCATGCTCATTAGCCTATGAGGGTCAGGAATAGGCTAAACCATCCAAAAACAACATCAAGCTAAAAAGGGGACATTACATAATGGAGAAAATTAAAAACAACAAAAAACCAATTGAGGATATAATTGCAAGGTTGAAAGATCCTACAAGCTCAACATCTCATAGAACCACACTTGCTCAATCACTTGAATCGATGTTATCAAATGTAGATTCAATTAGCAAGCAAACAACTAATTGGTTGGATAAGAGACGAGAGTATAGACAATTTTATGCAGATAAAATATTTTATAAACAAGTGAAAGATGAAAAAATTACAAAATTTGACTTGTGTTCCCTATTCAAAAACCCTAGAATGAATCAACCTTTACACCCTTCAAGCAAGAGGTTCCCTATCCATTGGTGCAACCACTGAGGGATAAAGAACCATTTTTGGTAGAGGTGGTGGATAGTTTTTAACCATCCTCCATGCAAAAATAATGAGGTGCTGCAATATTTTTTGAGGAAACTCTACTGTGAGTTTATCCTTAATAAAATCCCAAACTATTTTGATATGCGGGACTTCCAGGGTAGAGGTGGGGACTCTACACAGGACAAAGTGGGGGAACATCTTGACCCACAATAGCTAGCGAGACGAGCACCTGTTAGACCAGAATATGAGTGTGTGGCTATCCTTTCCTTTGTGAAGGAGAGTGTTGAGGTTGAGACACTACAATTGATTAGTTCCTTGACTCAAATCCTCATACAACATGTCAATCCTGTAGCACAGGGTAATTCAGGCGAGTCTTTGGGGAGTAGAGTTCCACCTCATATTTGTCAAGATTGTGGGACACCTTGTGGTTATGACCCCATGCATAATCAAGATGCAAGTGCATAGGGTACATCTGCAACTGATCAGATGGTGATGACATATGCCCTCCTTCATGAGGCAGTCAACCTTGATAGTTAGGTAAATGTTAGCAAGTTCGTTGAATTTAATTTATTAAATTTTATTTTTTAAATGCAATATTAAATAAATTAGTTTAATGATTATAATGAAATTTTAGAGTCAATAGCATTCATTCTATTTTCAGTGGTCCTCCACCTCCCTATTATGTGATGGCATGTATTATGGAGGTATGTGACTAGTAAATAATTATAAATATTACATGTGAATAAAATTGTTATATGAATGGTAGTCTTATATCTCATTTTTTATGTTGAATAGGTTAATCTTGTGGCTTCGATGACAACACCTCCCAATGGAGGTGGACATTGAAGTTTCACTTAGGTAATATAGACTATACATTATATTTTGTAATTGAATAATGTTTAATGACTTGAAGGTTCTAGATAGTTTGTACGTATGAGATTTGTACTTTTTAATTAATTTGATTTCAGGTTGATATGCACTTCATCATCTATGAATTTCATTTGTTAATGTTGTTGACCTCAAAAAATATAGGCTAGTGGCATAACTAGCTTGTAACATACCATTTCACTCTTATCCTCCTAGTTGTCATCACTAGCATACCATTTCAATAATTTTATGAATAATGTTGTTTTATTTTTAGATGTTGCAAGCAGACACTCCTCCCGATGTTGATAGGGTAATGGAGCATGATGTGTCTATTGCAATAGACAACTCGATGCCTTTGACTGGGGTACGAGGCAAATTAGTAAATTTTAAATTGCATTTGTTGTTATAGCTCTTTATTATTGTAAAATAAAATGATTATTGATTTGTAGTTTAATTTCTATTTGGATGGTTTCTATAGGACTGGAACACCATTGACTAAGCATGTAATTGTTGTGGATGAGGAGAGAGATCATTTGGAGGTAGTAAGTGATTATTTTGTTAAATATTTCATTTTTTATAATGTATTTTTTATATATTAGATTCTATACTTTTATTGTAATAGGTACGGCTCCATGAAGAATTAAATAGGAGGACCATCCCTCATGTTCAAAGTAGATCACCATCATATGCATCTCCATCCCCCCGACGATCAAAGGTCGCTTGTGATATGTTTTCTTGACCTGGAGAGGGATGATTATTTATTGGGGTCCTTTGTTGTATGCCTATATGGAATTTTTGGACATATATTTGTATTACATATACTTGATGTTTTATGCCTATATGGAATTCTTGTAATCCTATATGGCTATTTTGTATATATGTTATACTTATATCGACACATATTGATGTATTCCTATATGGCTATTTGGTTAATACACATCTTTTTTATCAATGGTGTCCATATTTGGATTATAAATCCATGCTTCAATGGATATTTGTAGATGGCTTACTTCAAATATTTAAAATCCAAGTGTATTCCATGCACTCTTCTTTTATATAACTGTAAATATATAAATTTTGAACATTATTCTCCTCTAAGATTATTCTAGTAAATGTTTTTTCATACCTTTTCTTCCTTTCAATTCCAAGTTCTCAAAAGCACTAGTGAACCTTCCATATTTGTTAAAATAGAGTTATTAACATTAAAAACCTTGAGAAAATTATTATGAAATGCACCTGAGATTGAGGCTAAGGAAAATATCTACAAGCCTCTCATATAGAAGCAACATTCTTTCATGTAAGAGTAGTCAATATACTACAAATCAAGCACCCAAAACCCTAATATGTCTCCATTATCTTCTCTAGGTCGAGACAAGGGTAAGAAATTATAACAAGGTGATATACGGTGACATGATCATCACACCAACTCTCAAAATGACACTAACTCTATTGAGGATACTAATCAAGAGGTGCAATGCCATAACAATAGTGTTGTGACCACTAATGATTTCAAGGAATATATCTCTTCTACATGAACTATTGGGTGAATTGAAAACCTAACCATGTTATCATTGACATCATCAATCATATGAATATAATAATTCATGATGAAATATAACACCTATGTATCTCTACCACTACACATCTAAGCCCATACTCTCTAAGTTCATTGTAGCATGGTAAAGAAATTCAAGTAATTATATAATGCACTTTCAAGTATGAAACTAAAAATGAGAAAGACATTATTACATGTGACCTTATACCTCTAGTGATATAATTCTTGGAAGATATCTACCATTCCAATCCCCAATAGTGGATGCTATGAATCAAAAGATAATATTTTGACCTCAACAAGTCTAAATTATAAGACAAAATAGCAAGGTTCTTGTATATATTTCATGTATTCATGTGTATGCTTCATGCTTCCTATGTATACTTCATGTATTACATGTATTATTCATGATTCTTGTGTATACTTCATGTATTACGTGTATTCACATGTATGCTTCATGCTTCCTATGTATACTTCATGTGTTCACATGTATGCTTCATGCTTCTTGTGTATACTTCATGTGTTCACGTGTATGCTTCATGCTTCCTATGTATACTTCATATATTATGTGTATTCATGTGTATGCTTCATGCTTCTTGTGTATACTTCACATATTACATGTATTCATGTGTACACTTCATGCTTCTTGTGTATACTTCATGTGTTCATGTGTATGCTTCATGCTTCCTGTGTATACTTCATGTATTATGTGTATTCACATGTATGCTTCATGCTTCCTATGTATACTTCATGTATTATGTGTATTCACATGTATGCTTCATGCTACCTATGTATACTTCATGTGTTCATGTGTATGCTTCATGCTTCCTGTGTATACTTCATGTATTATGTGTATTCACATGTATGCTTCATGCTTCTTGTGTATACTTCACGTATTACGTGTATTCACATGTATGCCTCACACGTCATGTATTATGTATATCTATTTGTTTGCTTCATGACCAGATGTATCTTCAACAAGATTACTCCATGTGTATTTATGATTACCTTATGCTTATAAATTATGAAAATATTAAAAAAATTATTTGTCAAAATGCTTTCTAAGTTGATAATCACTAACATAAAACAGAGAGCATTTCATTTGAGAAAGACATCCATAACATCATTGAAGAATTTAATTAAGAATAGAACCTTAGGCAATATTGCAAATAAATTAATTTAGGTTCTCACAAATAGTGATGATATGATTTAGGTTGTGACTTTTCAAAGGCAAAAAGTTATGGCCCTCCGAATAGGAAAGACTATGACCCTTTTATAACGAATGGCAGTGACCATGCTTAGCATAGATGTGCCCACTTGCATGTGTTGGTGCTAATGATTTGGACCCACTAAGAACAAAACAGATAGTAGCCTACCTTGCAACTTTACACTACATGCATCTAATGGTTTTTGGGGAATAAGAAAAACTTTCACCACAACCAAAAGGCTTGGAGATATGAAAATATGAGAGGCTATTGTAGATGGAACCAATATAATCTTGTACCTTTAAATGAAATGTTTCTAAGTGCCACTGTTTCCAAGTAACAACTCATCAAAGTTTTCTACCCTTTTACACTTTGATCTCTTAAGGGAAATCGTCAGTGCAATGTAGCTCAGAATGTTTCAGAATGATGGGGTGCAAAAAAAAACCTTTCCTAGTGTAAACCTACCCATCTGAACATATTGAAATTGTTGGTTTGGTCATACAATAAACACAACAAAAATTACACCACCTTGTAACTTTACACTACATGCATTTGACATTTTTTCATCAACTAAAAACTTGACACCATAGGAAAATGATTCAGATATATCAAAAAATGAGAGATATTATTGTAGAAGAGCCCTACATGATTTTTTACCTTAAGACAAAATGTTTCTAAGTGTTGCGATTTTTGAGTAATAGCTCATCAATTTTTTTTGTTTTTTGCACTTTGGTCTCTTAAGAGATATCACCGATGCAATGTAGCTCAAATTGTTTTGGCATGTTTGGGTGCAAAAAAATACCTTGCCTAGTGTAAACCTACCCATTCAGATGTGTTGGAATTGTTGGTTTGGTTGTATTATGAACATAACAAAAATTACACCACCTTGCAACTTTACATTACATGCATTTGACACTTTTTCCATCAATTGAAAACTTAACACCACAAACAAACAACTCAGATATATCAAAAACTAAGAGAGGTTATTATAGAGGGGCCCTACAAGATCTTGTACCTTCATAAAAAAATGTTTCTAAGTGCCACGGTTTTCGAGTAACAACTCGTCAAAGTTTGCTACATTTTTGCACTTTGGTCTCTTAAGAGATATCATCAATGCAATGTATCTCAAACTGTTCTGGCATGTTTGGGTGCAAAATAGGACCTTTTCTAGCGTAAAACTACCCATTCAGACATGTTGGAACTATTGGTTTAGTCACACAACAAACAAAACAAAAATTACACCACCTTGCAACTTTATACTGCATGCATTTGATGTTTTTTCCATCAACTGAAAACTCGACACCACAAACAAACAACTCAGAGATATCAAAAAATAAGAGAGGTTATTGTAGAGGGGCCTTATGTGATCTTGTACCTTTAGAAATAATTTTTCTAAGTTCCATGGTTTTTTAGTAACAACTCGTTAAATTTTTCTGTCTTTTTGCACTTTGGTCTCTTGAGAGATATCATCAATGTACAATAGCTCAGACTATTTTGACATGTTTGGGTGTGAAAAAGGACCTTTCCTAGTGTAAACCTACCCATATACATGTGTTGGAACTATCGGTTTGGTCACACAACGGACATAACAAAAATTACACCACCTTGCAAGTTTACATTGCATGCATTTGATGTTTTTTCCATCAACTAAAAACTCGACACCACGGGAAAACAACTTGGAGATATCAAAAACTAAGAGAGGTCATTATAGATGATCCCTACATGATCGTGTACCTTTAGAAAAAATGTTTTTAAGTGCTACTGTTTCCAAGTAACAACTCGTCAAAGTTTTTTCCCTTTTACACTTTGGTCTCTAAGGGAATCACTGGTGCAATGTAGCCCAAAATGTTTCGACATGATGGGGTGTGAAAAAAGACCTTTCCTAGTGTAAACCTACCCATCCAAACATGTTGGAACTATCAATTTGGTCACATGACAAACATAATGAAAATTACACCACCTTGCAACTTTACATGCATTTGATGCTTTTTCCATCAATTGAAAAATTGACACCACGAGAAAAAAAATTGGAGATATAAAAAATTGAGAGAGGTTATTATAGAGGAGTCCTACATGATCCTGTACCTTCAGATGAAATATTTCTAAGTGTCAGGGTTTGCAAGTAACATCTCATCAAAGTTTTTTTCTCTTTTTGCACTTTGGTCTCTTAAGAGATATCATTAGTGCAATGTAGCTTAGATTGTTTCGGCATATTTAGGTGTGAAACATGACCTTTCTTGGTTTAAACCTACCTATTTGGATGTTTGGGAACTGCCGGTTTGGTTGCACGATGAACAGAACAAAAATTACACCACCTTGCAACTTTACACTACATGCATTTGATGCTTTTTCCATCAATTGAAAACTTGACACCATAGGAAAATGACTCAGAGCTATTGAAAATTGAGAGAGGTTATTGTAGAGGGCCCCTATATGATCTCATACCTTTAGCCGTAATTTTTCTAAGTGTCACGGTTTCTAAGTAACAACTCGTCAAAGTTTGCTACCTTTTTGCACTTTGGTCTCTTAAGAGATATTGTTGGTGCAATGTAGCTCAGACTATTCTAGCATGTTTGGGTGTGAAACATGACCTTTACTGGTGTAAAAATACCCATCCAGACGTGTTGGAACTGTCAATTTTGTCACACGATGAATAGAACAAAAATTACACCAGCTTGCAACTTTACACTGCATGCATCTGATGCTTTTTCCATCAACTAAAAACTTGACACCACAAGCAAACGATTCGGATATATCAAAAACTAAGAGAGGTTATTATAGAGGGGCCCTACATGATCTCGCACCTTTAGATTGAATTTTTCTAAGTGCCATGGTTTTTGAGTAACAACTCGTCAAAATTTGCTACCTTTTTGCACTTTGGGACCTCTTAAGAGATATCGTCGGTGTAATGTAGCTCAAATTGTTCTAGCATGTTTGGGTATGAAACAAGACCTTTCGTAATGTAAACCTACCCATCTTGACATATTGGAACTATCGGTTTGGTTGCACAATGAACATAATGAAAATTACACCACCTTGCAACTTTACACTGCATGCATTTGATGTTTTTTCCATCAACTGAAAAACTTGACACCACGAAAAAATGAATCGAAGATATAAAAAAAAAAAAGAGAGGTTATTGTAGAGGGGCCTTACGTGATCTTGTACCTTCAAATAGAATGTTTCTAAGTGTCATGGTTTCCAAGTAGCAAATCATTAAATTTTGCTTCCCTTTTGCACTTTAGTCTCTTAAGAGATATTGTCGGTGCAATGTAGCTCAGAATGTTCTAGCATGCAGGGGTGTGAAACAAGATGTTTGAGCTGGTTAAAGAGTATGGAGAGTGGTGAAGGCTTTGGAAGAATGAGTAGTTAATGAAATTTCTTATGTAAATGCCAATAGACGTTCAAATCCAGGGTTTACAAATTCTAAATAATTTCTATAAATGAAAGCTTAAATGACTTAGTTGTTGGAGATTATGATTTGATTTACTATTGCTGATCAACTTGGAAATAACCTAATAATGAACTTTAAAACTGACACTAAATAAATAGAAGCACATAATTACCCTATCTCAGAGTAGAATATTAAAATTATCAAGAATAAAATGAAGACACAAAATAATATGGTTATTGCAAATGATTAATCTTTTTCTAAAAACGTGAATGTACCTTGATGCCAATCGCTTATGTACCTACACATTATATCATACTTATTTACCCTTACTAGGAGAAATCTTCTATATCTTGATGATTATCTATTGTTTATATGATTTTCATAGTGTTATCATTCAATATATATTCATTGTTACATGATGCTATCAATGATGCTTTTTGCATTACTTTTTATGAGTACATCAAAGTGTAGATCACAGTTACCACACAAATTTGAACAAAATTACATGGTCATATTAAATATGTCATATCCAATTGTTACACCTAAGAAGATGGTCCATTTACCACCACTAAGGGAATCACATCATGTCATTTTTTTTGATGAATAGGTAGTTGTCTATATTAATTATAAAGATAATAATACATATTCACAAAAAAAAGTGGGTGGTTAAAAGGCACACCCTGAGAGTCAAATGGGCTAAGCCCAAAAAGTCAGAGTCACATGGGCTGAGCCCAAAAATCAATAAACATTACAAACATGAAAATAAAAATGGCCTTCATGCAGCCAGAGCAGTGCCAGCTGGGGGCGGAGGGTCCCTTTCATCCGATTTCTTTCCCCATACATCAATAGGGTCTGGAGTGATGTTAGGATGACCCTAGCCATCATCACTTTCTTTTTCTTTTTCTTTGTCCTCGCATTTGGGCGAGATTGCCAAGTCCAAATACAGGAGCCATTTCATAGAATCTGGCCAACCAGAGCCACTACCAAGAGTAGTATCAGTGGGATAACCAAAAGTGCCACCACTTCCCCTCACCACCCCTTTAGAGGGCCACCCCAGGTCAGCCCGTAGAGGAGGAGAATGTGACTGTCGAGGAGGGCGAGAGCCACGACAAGGAGGAGCCTAAGAGCGGGGACGAGCAAAGCCACTTCGTCGTCAGCCCCACAGGGGCAACTAACCATGAGAAGAGGTAGGCAAAGAGGGTACCTGAGCCACAATGCAAGGTACATTGCTCCAGTGGTCCAAAAGCACCTAGAGGTGAGAGACCTCAAGTGCAACTTTGTTATCTTGAACTTGTATCTACAAAAGAACATTAGAACAAATAATTGCTTTAGAGTATAGAGATACATATTTATGAATTTGGCTGTGAGCAAAAATGCAGGCATTTCTATCTTTCCAAATATTGAAAAAGATTTCCACCTTGAAAGTGTGCCAAAGTTGGGTATAGTTAGCAGGAAGCTTGAGCGAATCACCCAGCAGAATCATATGCCAAAAGAATGGCTCTAGCCTGAATGGCCAAAAGAAGTCATGAATCCAATTCCAAAACTGTTGAGCTATGGTACAAAACCAGAAAAGATGCTTAAATGACTTAGCTTGCCCATAGAACGAGCAACGAGGGGACCCCCAAGTGGACAAGCCGAGAACCCATAGGTAAGACTTGGAAAAGAATACACCAAGCAAAGTGGGAGAGCTTAGGCTCAACACTTGCAGACCAAGTGGCAAAGAATATTTTACACTATACAGACACATAAGACTGGAGATGTCACCGTTAGTTCAAACTGTTAATCATAGGAAAATGAGACAAAAGCCACAGATAACCAAGCCTAGGCTTGTAATTTCTGAAAGGGGTGTCTAGTTACCACTTCCAGTCCTTCCACTAGGGCTTGGTGCCATGAATACCTACCTTATGAAGCATATCAACCAAAATAGCATTCACCAAACCATCATAAGTATCACGGTCCTAGTTTTGAAGCCTATAATGAGCACGAAAATCCTCCCACGGTATGATACACATTGTGGGTCTCTGAAACCCATGTTGCAAGGTCTGGATACCTTTCTTGTGAAATCTTAGGGCCTTAAGCCAAGGTGACTTGGCCAGAGGTTGACCATTACTAGCAAAAAGAGGTGACCACCACACATTCTGTTGATTGAGCGAAATCCCATCACGAAAATCAGAGCCAACCCAACAGAGACAGGGCTTAACAACCTCCCAGGCTCTACAAATACTCTTGGTAACGAAAGTTCCCACAATCTGGACCAGTTCCCTCATAACTAGAAGGGTTTGAAATCCAATCCCCTTCCAAGCAGGTCTGTGAGCAAGAAAGATAGAATAAATACAATGCCTAATGAGAATTTTCTAGGCCTTATCAATAGTAAGCACTCTAATTATCCATTTAACACACAAAGAAATCCCTTTATGTTGAGTAGAAAGTAGGTCAAGCCCTCCAGAGTCTCTAGGAAAGCAACAAACTCCCAAGAAACATAGTAAAACCCTTAGTGAGTCTCAAAAGAGGCCCAGAAATAGTCACGCAACAAATTTTCAAGCTTAGCATAACCAACCTTTGAAGGGGCCCAGCAGGAGGACTAGTAAACGTGTGTAGCGAGCAACTCCTTAGAACAAATCTAGAATTTACCAGCCAAAGAGAGAGGCTTGGTAATCTAGTAAGCCAACTTCTGCTCAATCTGAGACAACACCGCCTGCCAAAGATCCATGGGAGAAGCTTGGAAGGTAAAAGGAATGCCCAAAAATTGAAATATTTCACCTAGACCAATCCATTTCCAGCCATAATGTTGAATCCATTGAGGACTGGGTAGAATAAACTGACTGTAACATAAAGTTTTATGCCATTGAATGGCAGAACTGAAGGCAAGGAAAAAATTCTCAAGGCAATCCAAAGTAGCTTTAACATTATTTTCCTCTTCCAAAAGAGTGAGAAAAGAGTTGTTAGTGAAGTGGCCATTGACTAGTTGGGATGGAAAATTAGGCAATGAAATGCTTTGAACCCACTTCTAGGAGATGACATTGCCAGCAAGTAACCAAACCCTTCAACAAAAAGCACATAAAGAGGGGGCAAGCAAGCAACCTTGGTGGATGGAACAAAACAAACCGAAGGAAGGGGATTGACAACCATTAATGGTGATGCAAGCAAAGGCGTTGAAAAAAAGCATTTGCACAACCTGAATAAAATTAGGGCCAAACCCTAAGGCAACCAGCATGGCAAGAATAAAAGGCCATTCAATACGATCATATGCTTTAGCAAAGTCTATTTTAATGAAAATGGATTTTTTATTAAAGTGCCTGGCCCATTCCATGCCTTCCCAAACTACAATAATATTATCCAAAATAAATCTATATTTAATGAAACCAGTTTGCTCCGGGTGCACAATCTAAGGAAAAAGATGGAAAATTTTCAAGGCAAGGGCTTGGAAATAATTTTGTAAGAAACATTGAGGAGTGTGATGGGCCGCCAATTGCAGATATCCTCAAGATCGCTAGACTTAGGTATGAATTTAATATTCCCTTTGTTAATTAGATTTCCTAATGTTTTAGAATGAAAAGCTTCAAGATAAACTTTATGCAAATCATGCACAACACAGTCCCAAAGGGCTTTGTAAAATTCACACATGAAGCCATCAATTCTCGAGGCTTTGTCATCCACGATAGTGTGGACAACTTCCTTAAGATCCGCAATAGTGAGCATTTTCTCACATAAGGCTTTCTAGGTTGAAGATATAACCTATTTGGCACAACAACAAGACAATCCTGGAGAGTTTGTTGATGCTTCGGTGTGGAATCCTGAGCAGTAAACACCTATTCATAATGCCTAACAAAGGCCTAGAGAATTCCAGGTAGCTCAGAGAGCACCTTGTTTCCATCTTTGATCTTTTTGATGCCAAGAGAAGAGTGCTTGGCATGAAGGGCCAAAAAAATTCTTTGGACGCATGATCTCTGATTTTAAGCCAGTGCAACTTGGCCTTGATTTGCGCCCCTCTAGTAGCATAATTATCAACAATTTGTTTTTGTGCCTTAACTTCACCACCCTAACTTGTAAAGAAGGGGAAAAAGGGCTAGCTGTCAGAGCCTCAGTGGTCGAGAGGAGTTCAAATGTGGTCACCTCATAGGACCTATGGTGAAAGATGGCTAGCTAGCACCCATAAAATGTGGAGAAACCTCATTGTGTGAGTGATGGCATCATTCCACTAAGTAATCTAGCTTGTACTATGAGATGGCCTAAACTCCAAATTCCATACTGTAGGAATGTGGGACAACGTGGGTTTATGATGCAGCAAAGACATGTTTAGAAAGAATTGGGTCTTGTTTGCATGAGGCTATCTTAACTCCCATTCAATGTGAAATAATATGGGGAAATGGTTTGACAATGTCACATTCACTAATGGCTTAACCAAAAGTGAAGAGCTAGCAAAAGAGAAAAATATTTAGTCAAGATCATGGCATGATCAAGCCATTTAAATATCTTGTCAGAGCTAGCTCAGTAGTTGCACCAAGTGTGCCATAGAGAATGAGAATGGCAACAACCAAGATTGGGATCAAAGAGTCCCAATTTATTGTGCATGTAGTACCAAGCCTCTCATTTGTCAGCTGCCCATCTGAATGGCAGAGTACCATCCTTGTCATATGCCATCTCAACCATATTGAAATCCCCACACAACCACCAGGTAGCAACTGGTAGTGAATTAGCAATCCAACACTAGAGAAGAGATCTTTCAACAACATCATTTGAGGCATAAACATTAAATCCTAAAAGAATGATTATCAATGTTAAGAAGAATCCAGACGAGCTGATGTGTGGGGTCAAACCCATGATCAACCACACAAGCATGCCACTGTGGGGACAAAAAGGGTGACCGCTCTGCCACGTCCATTCTCATGTTCAGTACAAAACATTTTACTAGCTGGCCAAATAGAACGAAAAGCCGAAGCAAGCAAAAAACAACTTTCACTTCTTGGAGACAAAGCACTTCAATATCAACATACTTCTACATAGTATCCCTAACAAAATACTTCCTAGAGAGGTCTGTTAGACCTCAAACATTCCATGAGAGGAAATTCATGAATTAAACTCCTCCATATCGTCGGAGTCCAGCTCCTCATCCAAAGTAGAGAAGCGATTCTATAAAAATTATGGCAAAACTAAACCAATTTGAATGGTTGGAGACGAAAGTCTTCGTTTCTCTTGAACAAATTTTCCTTATTCCAGAGGTTGATAAGGGCTTCGAGACCTCCTGTGAGCTCCTGACACAGGAGGAGAATTATTCTATTGTGCTATCATGACAATATCAAGCTAGGGCGTAGCCTTAGGCCTTGGCCACACAAAAGTATTGGTAGAGCCAACCTGGGCTTCTTTCCCCTTCACCAAAAGGTTTGAAATCTCTTTTGTTGGCTCGGGGACTTTGAAACGTCCCAAAGCCATTGGAATTATTTTTACAGTTTGTAACTGTTGTCCATTTCTCTTCTGGTTTGGCAGCATAACTTTCCACTTGGCGGGGCTTTTCAGTATCCCATGGCGACGAAGGAGTGCGAGGAATTGCTAGAACAAAATCCTTAATCTTGTGGTCTACAAACTGACACCTATAACACGTATTCGACAAATTAAAATAGGTAACTTTCTGGGTATTTTGGAGACCGCCAATTTGAATGTCAATGGACTCTTTCAAATCCTATGAAAGTTCCACTTTGACATAGACCCACTTTTGGGGTCAAGTGAAAGAATCTATCTAGTTCAACACAAATAACCTTCCCTAGAGAGGATGCAATATGTTGCAAAAAAGGAACATAAGGAAAAGGAAAACTAGGAAACTCAATCCAAATCGAAACCCATAACTTGGTGCATCTGAGATAGAAAAATCCTAGGTTCACAACTAGAAGACCAAAAAAGATGACCGAACATACCAAGGACCATGGTTCAGGATTGCCTGAACATGACTAGCCTCTGCAAAGCGAAAAGGAAAAAAACCTTTGGTCAAAATTTGGACCATATCAAGGCGGACCCCATGAGGGACCCAGGCCTTATGGACTCATTCTTTAAGCACACTTTTAGGGGGAGTCCTCCCAAAAAAGTAACCAACAAGAGTATGTTACTCAAGCCATTGACAAGCAGAATTAAAATATGGCAAGGGTAAAACCACATCAACTGGAGAGTCAAAAGACTTACCTCATGAAACACTTTCAAAACAAATTTTTAGGGTTGCTTGTTCGGAGGGGGAGACATTGAGTAGAGTCATCGAACCGCCAACACCAGCAAGAACTATTGGGTTAGAGCTAGTTGAAGGCATAATAAAACCAAGAAAACTACAGTAAATGCAGATGTACACATAGTAAATGAGAAAATATTGTGCCTATGGTGTGGTATGATGCAAGAGGGGCTAAGGATGACCACAAATATAAGAAACCCTAGCAAAGCTGATTCCATTTCCGCATCATGTCATTTTGACTTGATAGTGAAGCATAACAAAAGACAGTGAATGTAATGTTTATCACAACAAAGTCCACTATGTGCCATTTTAAATAGAACTATCAACTGCAATACATTAATATCAATAACATGACTTTACAAATTCAATGTGCATACTTACAAATTAATCCAACAAACTATTTGGTTTTTCTCTACTCTTTATTGTGTCAAGTATTTCCTCATTGTCAACCTCATGCACCTTCCACAAGTTCTTGTTCAAAGTTCCACCCTGATATTGTATCAAATGAACATTGGATGCCACAACAAGGTTTGAGTAATGAAGAATCTCCCGATGCATGTCAAAGTCCTAAAATTGCCAAACATTAACACTCTTATGTGGGTACCTTCTAAGCCATGTTTCAGTAACAACCACTAAGCTTGTAGGGTATTCGATGTTTCTCCATTTGTAATTGGGTCCTCCAATTTCTTTTTGGCCTCAACACAATGACACAAGTAATAATCTATTCCCTCTTTATTTTCTTCATCTGCAATAATTGCATAAACATACCTTGCATTGATATGTGCAACAAATTAGATGAATTTAGTCAACATTATAAAACACTACAAAGTAAGATAACATTAGGAATTTCAAAAACAATGCAAGTAGATATATTACCTGGTTGAAATATATCTGATATGTGATCAAATACAACTGATGATTCCATTTGTGTCAGTTTCAGTGCCATCAGGAGCCATTACATGTCAATTGGGCTAAGAAAACTTAACCACCATTCATCAACCCATTCCTTTGACTCACACTCATACCAGGCTTTAATTGTACATGAAGAACAAAAGCATTCCATCTTCCACATATGGATACTCCATGAACTTGCATTAGAGATTCTGAAAGAGTGTAGGTCACTGGATCTTGATAGTGTACAACAATCCTCATATTGTGCAATGTTAGTATCATTTATCAACCAAAAAAATCTACGAACTAAAGACTTACCTTCATTACCTGGACCCATCAAAGCATTACACCACTCAACGATTGATTTTGCATCTATTAACTTTGCATTGTATTTATACTTTAACTCTTCTTGTGCTATGACTCTTTTGATACATGCTTTGCACCATCATGCTCCCCCTTTCCATGCCCAACCTCACAAAAGTTCCACATATGTTGAACACCTGTAATATTATGCATCATGCTCAACCAATAGAACATCCACGAGTTCTTGAATTTTGATGCACATTTATCTGACCATATGATATGTTGACTGAATGATATGCCCCTTCTAGCCAAATCATGGTAGAACACCTAAAAGAAACCTTGCATGAACTCTATAGAATGTGTTCGCATTATGAAAATGTTGATTTTGTAAAGGTTTCCTAACTCCTATCATGTGTTAATATGGGCTTGGGTTGAGGTATATCAACGAGGCCTTTCTTTGACCAATTATGACATCTTCTAAGTGTTATGCATGTCTTGTTTTGTGTCTGATATGAAATTTCACCATAATTCCCTATATGTTCAAGCATGTAAATTAACTCTCAACCCTATATCTTAAACCCTTAAACCATCAACCCTTAAACCTTAATCCCCTAAACCCTCAACCCTTAAACCCTAATCCCTTAACCCTCAACCCTAAACCTTATCCCTAAAGCCTTAACCCTCAACCCTCAACCCTCAACCCTTAAACCTTAACCCTGAACCCTATCCATAAACCCTCAACCCTCAATACTATACCCTAAACCCTAATCCCTCAACCCTCAACCCTTAAACCCTAATCTGTTAACCCTCTACCCTATACATTTGATCATCAACCCTAAACCCTCTACCTTATACCCTCAAACCTCAACCCTAATCCCTCCACCTTTAAACCCTCAACCCCTTAATCCCTCAACCCTCTACCCTATACATTAAACCTTCAACCATCAATTCTCAATCCTCTATACGTTGGACCCTAAGCCCTAATCCCTCAACCCTTAAACCCTTAAACCCTCAACCCTAATCCTCAACCCTCGACTCTTAAACCCTAATCCCTCAACCCTTTTCCCTGTACATTGGATCCTCAAACCTAATCCCTCTACCCTCAACCCTAATCCCTCAACCCTTAAACCCTCAACCCCTTAATCCTTGAACCCTCTACCCTATACATTAAATCCTCAACCCTTTACTCTATATATTGGACCCTAAAACCTAATCCCCCAACTCCATACCCTCAACCCTCAACCCTAATCCCTCAACCTTTAAACCTTTAATTCCTTAACCCTTAAACCCTCGACCCTTAAACCCTTAAACCCTTAATCTCTAAACCCTCTACCCTATACATTAAACCTTCAACCCTTAATTCTCAACCCTATACCCTAAACTCCATACCCTCAATTTTCAACCTTAATCCCTCAACCTTACATCCTTAACCCTTAAACTCTCAATTATCAACCCTCTACCCTATACATTGGACCCTAAACCCTAATCCCTCAACCATATACCCTCAACCCTTAAACCCTTAAACCCTAAACCCTAATCCCTCAACCCTTAAACCCTAATCCCTCAACCCTATACCCTATACATTGGATCTTTAACCCTAAACCCTCTACCCTATACTCTCAACCCTAATCCATCAACCCTTAAACCCTCAACCCCTTAATACCTCAACCTTCTACCCTATGCATTAAACCCTCAACCATCAATTCTCAACCTTCTACCCTATACATTGGACCCTAAACCTTAATCCCTCAACCCTATACCCTCAACCCTCAACCCTAATCCCTCAAGCCTATACCCTCAACCTTTAACCCTAATCCCTCAACCCTTATACCCTTAATCCCTCAACCCTCTACCATATACATTAAACCCTCAACCATCCATTCTTAACAATCTACCATATACATTGGATCCTCAACCCTAATCCCTCAACCCTAATCCTTCAACCCTATACCCTCAAACCTTAAACCCTTAGACCCTCAACCCTCAACCCTCTACCTTATACATTAAACCCTCAACCCTCTACCCTATACATTAGACCCTAAACCCTAATCCCTCAACCCTTAAACTCTTAAAACCTCAACCCTGATCCCTCAACCCTCAACCCTTAAACCCTTAATCACTCAACCCTCAACCCCTAAACCCTAAACCCTTAATCCCTCAACCCTCTACCCTATACATTAAACCCTCAACCCTAATCCCTTAGCCCTTAAACCCTATACCCTCAACCCTCAACCCTCAACCCTATACCCTCAACCCTCAATTCATAACCCTCTACCCTATACATTGGACCCTCAACCCTAATCCCTCAACCCTATACCCTCAACCCTCAACCCATAAACCCTTAATCCCTTAATCCCTCAACCTTTAAACCATCGACCTTAAACCCTTAATCCCTCAATCCTCAACCCTAATCCCTCAACCCTCAACCCTAATCCCTAATCCCTCTACCCTATACCCTCAACCCTATACACTCAACCCTCAACCCTAATCCCTCAAAGCTATGCCATCAACCCTTAAACCCTCAACCCATTAATCCCTCAACCCTCAATTGTCAACCCTCTGTCCTATACATTGGACCCTAAACCCTAATCCCTCAACCCTATAAACTCAACCCTCAACCTTAATCCCCCAACCCTCAACCCTAATCCCTCAACCCTTAAACCATTAATCCCTCAACCCTTAAACCCTTAATCCCTCAACGAGCTATACCCCAATCCCTCAACCCTCAACCCTAATCCTTCAAACCTCAACCCTAATACCTTAACCCTTAAACCCTTAACACCTCAAACCTTAAACCATTAATCCCTCAACCCTTAATCCCTTAACCCTTAATCCCTCAACCCTCTACCCTATACATTAAACCCTTAACCCTCAATTATTAAACCTCTACCCTATACATTAGACCCTCAACCCTAATCCCTAAATCTTATACCCTCAACCCTCAACCCTCGACACTATACCCTCAACCCTTAAACCCTTAAACCCTCAACCCTCTACCCTATACATTAAATCCTAAACCCTAATCCCTTGACCCTATACCTTCAATCCTTAATACCTCAACCTTTAAACCATTAATCCCTCAACCCCTGACCCTCAACCCTCAACTGTAAACCCTCTACCCTATGCATTATACACTCAACCCTAATCCTTGAATCCTAAACCCTTAAACCATAAACCCTCTACCCTTAAACCCTCTACCCTATACATTATACACTCAACCCTAATCCCTCAAACCTATACTTTAAATCATCAACCCTCAACCCTCAACCCTATACGTTCAACCCTCAAACCTAATCCTTCAATCCTCAACCCTTAAACCCTAAACCCTAATCCTTCAATCCTCAACCCTTAAACCCTCAATCCCTCTACCCTATACATTAAACCCTCAACCCTAATACATCAACCTTATACCTTAAACCCTAATCCCTTAACCTTCAACCCTTAAACCCTGATCCCTTAAACCATCAACCCTTAAACCCTAAAAAATTGACCCTTAAACCCTAAAGCCTTAAACCCTCAACCTTTAAACTCTAATCTCTTAACCCTCAACCCTTAACCCTATCCGTAAATCCTCAAGCCTCAAGCCTTAAACCTTAAACCCTTGACATTATACCTTAAACCCTAATACCTCAACCCTCAACCCTTAAACCCTAATCTCTTGACCTTTAAACCCTAATCCCTCAACCCTTAAACCCTAATGTCTTGACCTTTAAACCCTAATCCCTCAACCCTTAAACTCTAAACCCTCAACCCCTAATCCCTAAACCCTTAAACCCTCAACCCTTAAAGCCTTATCCCTTAAACCATCAACCTTAAACGCTCAACCCTCAACCTTAATCCCTCAACCCTTAAAACCTAAACCCTACACCCTACAACCTCAACCCTCAACCCTATACTTAAGCCCTAATCTGTCAATCCAATATTTTAAACCCTAATGGACCTATACCTTATACACTTAACCTTGGATACTCAACCCTGAACATTATCCCTCAACCCTCAACCCTATACTCATGCCTTAAACCCTCAACCCTCATCCATATGCCTTATACCCTCAATCTTAAACCTTGGACCCTATACCTTAGACACTAAACCTTGAACATTATCCCTCAACTATAAACCCTCAACCCTCAACCCTGTACTGACCTATACCCTCAACCTATTGCTTAAGCCCTAATCCCTCAACCCTCAACCCTATACCTTAAACCTTAAACCCAGAAACCTCAACCCTCGTCCTTATAACCTATACCCTCACCCTTATATACCCTAAACCCAAAACCTTGACATACATACATACAACCATACATACATACATACAAGCATACATACATAAATTCATACATACATACATACATACATATATACATACATATAAGCATCCATACATACATACATACATACAGGCATACATACATACAACATATAATCATACACTCATACATACATGCATACAAGTATACATTCATACATACATACATACATACATACAGACAAACATACATACATACATACATACATACATAAATGCATACATACATACAAATATATATACAAACATACATACATCAAACATACATTTAACAAACTTGCACATAAACAATTCCAAGCAACACATAACGCGAGCACATTATAATGTGCTCACGTTATGTCAAGCTTGAGAAACATTCAGGAAAATTTTGCAAAAGGGGGCAAAATACAAAACAAGATATAACACGAGTGCGTGCGTTATAACGCACTCATGTTATATCTTGCTTTGGGAATCCTCAAGCCTTAGGCTTGGGATTTTTTTGGCTTTCCAACCCAAAGGCATGGAGTACCTTCCCAACATCCAAAGATGTGTTTTTGCATATTCTACAAGATTTCACATAATCTCGTTCGTGCTAACCATCAGGTTTGCACGTGTTTCAAGATCGAGTAAATCAAACACTTGAGTAATATTAGGCTCTTTCTTAGCTATTTAATGATGTAATTTTTTCACATTTTGACAATGTTAAGGCTTTGATTTTTAATTTCTTTTGTTTGTGTGTTTTTTTTGTCAAAAACCAGTGTTTTGTAATTTTTACTTTATTTTTTAACTATTCATTGAAATTTCAAATAAATTACATTTTTATAAACTAGATTCCATTCTACACTTATTCAAATAAAAAATATTTTCAATTAGTTTTCAAAAATTATAAGGGTAGCATGGCCAAAATTTTATTTTTCAAGATGTGTCCACTTTGAAAATTAGTAAAAAAATAAAATATTCATTAAAAGATTATTAGAAAAATCGGGAAAAAATTACATGTTAGCTAATTTCTCATCGAAGAGATTTTGAAAATAACAAAAAAAGTTAACCTTTTGAGGGAGCCACAAAAGATGTTATGTTATGTTTTTTGACAAAAACAACACCAATTTTTGTGGCTCCCTTTTTTTAACCCCTTAATCTCTGCCATTTAAAAAAAAAATAGTAGTTTAGAAAGTAGACTCAAAGCACTATGAACATTGTTTTTTTTTTGCATCTTAGAAGTTTGAGTGTAACGATCCTCAATTTCTCATCTAAGGTTAGTATTTCCTGATTTCAAAAAAAAAAAAAAAGTGGCCACTTAAGACCTCTTTTTGAACCCCTATCTTTTTGCACTTACCCAATACAAGTATTTTTTGTGAGCAACATATACAATACACTGTTGAAAAAATTAACAATTTATTGCAAAAAAAATGAGCTCGAACGGGTAGTGGAGTTGGCTTGGGTAGTGGGTTTGCTCCCCATTGGTCTCAGGTTTGACTCCACTCCCGGGTTTAAGATGTGGTACTTCTTGCGGATGAGGGATCTCATCTGCACGGGACTAGTCTCACCCTAGCTCACCTCAAGTACCCAAGGTAAGAGTTGTTGGGCCATTGGACTAGGTCACAGGGACACCTCTATAATATTAAAAAAAAAAATATTGCAAAAAATAACAAAATATCAAAATATAAAATGCTATAAAAATGTTCAAGAAATAAATCTATCTTATATAATAATATTTCCTTACAATACAATAACAAACTATCAAATTTTGCATCAATATTTGAAATTGATATTTTCAAATGTTTGAATCAACTATACACAAATTACTACAATCTAGTAGAAAGAACAAAACATTGTTGAGAGAACATGATGTGGATTAAAAAACATGATAAAGAATGAAAAGGCATTAGTTAGACACCTGAAAATTATACCAAGCAATCTATAGGGAAGTTATAAAGTTAGATAAAGTTAAAATAAGTTGGTTTCAAGATGTGGCATTTATGATGGAAATTGATATAACTAAGAAAAGTATTTCTTTTTGAGTGATGATTTTACTCTAGATCAAGTATGATGTTATTTGATCTAATGTGAATTTTCCTTGCAACTAGAAGTCACATAGAATGAAGATAATTGTTGATTTGTCTTAGATATAATTTCTCCTAAGTGATTATTTTGGAGCAATGAAAGCAAGTGATTGAAGATTTCCTGTTAGAGAGAAATGTAAACTGGTCTTATCAATTATTATCAATTATTATAACACATTTAAGAAGTGTAGAAAATATATTTATTACATTTGTTGCAATGATTAGTATAATTTTGAAGTGTCTTGAAGTTAAGGAATGAATAATTATATATTAGGTAGGTGAGATAGAATGAAATAGAGAAAATATTTGTAACTTCTAATTTGAAATATACTCAAGGATTTTGTAGTTGTGTAAGTACAAATATATAGTTTATAATATTATAATTTATTGTGAACTAAAATAGTATTTAGATGTTTTGGAATGCCCTCTCTTGTACATATAATACCAATATACTAAATATTTCTTCTTTTTATATATCATGGAGAGATTTAATATCAAAACACTACATATGATACAAGGAAAATATGAACCAATACGTAATAATAAAAGTTTGACTAGAGGTTTGGTCTATTTTCAACTTAATAATTAAAAATAGTTTTACAAAAATTAAAGAAAAGTCATGAACAAAGTATAGTTTATGTATTACGATGAAAAACTTTAGCCCATTCAATGTAGTACTAATTTTGATTTCTAATAAGATGTTTCTAATTAATTTATAATTGATCTATAAACTAAGTTTTGTATCAATCTATATTTTAATCTTCTTTAGAAAAAACTTAAATGCATTAAATCACAAATAATATGTGTGTGCATATAAACATGTTTGAAGCTATTTTCTCTACATTAGCTTTAGAAACATTGCTATAGTACTAAAAATTCTCTATAAATTCCACCATTATCACAATAAAACTAACAAAAACTCTTTACAAAAATATATAAAACCCTTTTTAAGGGTTAGTAGAATCTTGGCCATTATATTGAATATCTATGAGAAAGTGTATAAATGAAGTCTATGAACCCTTTATTTGAGTTGAAAATAGTGGATTGGATATAAATAATGAAATCCAAAAGCCTAAATGAAATCAACATTAGGTAAAACAATAATGCAAAAAACAAACTAAAGCATTATTTTTCCATTGATATTTTGGATGTTCTCAAAATGATATGTGATTGTAGGTGGATACTCTTGCTTGAAAGTTATTTATTTTGATAATATAAGGTAATTTATGATGGATTGATTATGAACAAACTCTTTAACCTTTGGATAATTGTTCTGGGTGCAAGATGTTTTGATCAATGAATAGATTTTATTAAGATATGAGATGAGAGCAAGTGTTCTCATAGGGTATTGGAGAAGAGACATGTGTCCCCTCTCACATGCGTGAGAGAATGGAGAGTAAGGATTTTGATCCTTATTTTTAACTTAGATGTTTGAGTTTAAAAGGACAAAATCATTTGTCCACTATTGTGGAATTCAAAATTGGAAGAAACATTAATGAGGGATTAGTTAGCCTAATCAATTAATCAAACAAGTATTAATAGATTGATTATTTGGAGGAATTGAGAATTTTGTCCACTAGCGAGGGTGTGGGATATTAAATTAGAGGAAAATATTAAGGGGAAATTAATTAGCCTAATTAATTAATCAAACAAGTATTAATTAATTGATTAGTTGAAAGAATTAGGAATTTCATCCACTAGTGAGGGTGTGGAATATTAAATGAGACGAAAATGTTAAAAAGGAATTAACACTTAATTGATTAATTAAATAAGTATTAATTAATTGATAATTGGAGGAAATAGAAGTTAAGGTTAATTTATTTAATTAATTAACTTAAGGGGAATAAAGAATAAATAATTAGTGAATAAAGAATATTTAATTGTGAAGGTAATTTATTAAATACGACTTCTTTAATTAATTTTATAGGAAACTTGTAAGTGAATTTGGGGTGTCTACAAAGTAAACTATCTATTTTCTCTACATTAACTATATAAAGAGGGTTATAGCCCTAAAAAGTAACCTATAAATTTCACCCCTATCAAACTAAAGTTAGCAAAAACCTTTTACAAAAAGACTATTTAAAACCACTTTTTCAAGGAAATTAGCACAATCTTGACCATCATCTTGAATATCCATTAGGGATAGTGTAGGGAATGTGGTCTCTTCCGAAAAACTATTTAATAATTAATTTTCATATATTTTAGAAGAACATATAATATTTAGACAAATAATTTTTGTGGTAATAAATTTTTAATTAAAAATGTAAATGAACTCAACTATTTTTTTAATTATAAGTTTTATAATATAATTCATAAGCTAAGAATTATTGAAGCTCGTTCATGAATAAAAAATATCACACACACACACATTAAGATCAAACAATTAACAATTGAACACAAAACATAATGATATATTGAATATCAAACAACAAGAATAAATAAATAAATAAATTGGATCACTACCTTAGTGAGGTTTGAACACAACCTCACCTTCCTTGCATAGCCAAAACTTAATTGACCAACATATCGATACACAAACATCCACATGTACCCTTTATAACAAGGAGGTCCAATATATCATTAGATATTGTATTAATATAGAGCAAAAAACCATCTACAATTATATTTAACTAGAAGATATTGAAATGTTTGGGAGAATTACATATTTCCATTTATTGTGATTATATTAAAAACACAAATACTAAACCAAAACAACATAAATCCAATACTTTTTAGGTTTGTAATATATTTGAAATAATTTTTAATAATAATGACCAAACTCTTTTCAAGTCTACAGTCTCTTCAAAATTCATGCCTCACATTTACAAACCATTGGCTAGGATTGAAGGTGAGGATGATGAACTTGCAAAACTTGAAATAAAAAAGCTATGAGTTATCAAACATGTAGTGTAAGAATAGACAAATATTGTAATTATAACGATAATAAGTCAAAAATGCTATACATACCATGCCCTTATGATATACCAAAATGGTAGATGGTTTAGTTTGTAGACTTTAGTATACGAGTAGAAAATAGTTTCTAACACAATTAAGCCCATGCTTGTAGAAAGATGAAAAAAATTGTGTCATTGTAAGTCAATGTTCCCATGGCCTTTGTGGCATGTTCGAAGATGGAACAATGCACACAAAGCATCCTTTTGTGTCTGACAATAGATGGAAGTGTTTAGGACTTTGGGTTTTCACTTAACAAGCAATTGTGGTGTAGATAGCAATGCATATATAGAGAACAATAAAGGGCGATGTATAAGATGATGAAAGTTTGTTGTTGGTGAAAATAAATAAAAACCCAACACTAGATGAATTCATTTTGTGCTTTAGTAAATGCATATGATTTTTAGTTTGTATATGTAGTAGTTGATAGTGGTGTGGTAATTTGAATTTTCTATTATGTATACAAGTATTACTTGATGACATGAAAGAATAAATTAATTTCAATACATCCAAGATCATAAATACCACTATTAACTATGTGGATGCAACTAGATTTAAAACCATAAATAAAAGTTGATGTGTGACATGAAAAAACAATGATACACCACTATTATTTTAGTGACGTATTATTGTAAACATTAAATAATTCAAGCAAAGCAATCAAATGATGATAAAAGATGATTAATTTTTTATCAATGAAGTAAATTTTATTAAGATATGAGATGAGAGCAAGTGTTCTAATAGGGCATTGGAGAAGAGACACGTGTCCCCTCTCACATGTGTGAGAGAATGGAGAGTAAGGATTTTGATCATTACTTTTAACTTAGATGTTTGAGATTAAAATGGCAAAATCAGTTGTCCACTATTGTGGAATTGAAAATTGGAAGAAATATTAATGAGAGATTAGTTAGCCTAATCAATTAATCAAAAAATATTAATAAATTAATTAGCTGGAGGAATTGGAAATTTTGTCCACTAGTGAGGGTGTGGAATATTGAATTAGAGGAAAATGTTAAGGGAAATTAATTAGCCCAATTAATTAACCAAGTACAAATATTAATTAATTTATTAGTTGGGAATTAGGAATTTTATCCACTAATGAGGGTGTGGAATATTAAATGAGAAGAAAATATTAAGGGGGAATTAACACCTAATTTAATTAAACAAGTATTAATTAATTGATAATTGAAGAAATAGAAGTTAAGGTTAATTTATACAATTAATTAACTTAAGGGGGATAAAGAAGGAATAATTAATGGATAAATAATATTTAATTGTGAAGGTAATTAATTAAATAATGACTTATTTAATTAATTTTATAAGAAACTAGTAAGTGAATTTGGGGTGTCTACAAAGTCAACTATCTATTTTCTCTACATTAACTATATAAAGAGGGTTATAGCCTTAAAAAATTATCTATAAATCTCACCCCTATCACACTAAAGTTAGCAAAAACCTTTTACAAAAAGACTATTTAAAACCATTTTTCAAGGAAATTAGCACAATCCTGACCATCATCTTGAATATCCATTAGGAAAAGTGTAGGGAATGTGGCCTCTTTCGAAAAAACTATTTAATAATTATTTTTCATATATTTTAGAAGAATGTATAATATTTAGACACGATTTTTATGGTAATAACTCTTTAATTAAAAATGTAAATGAACTCAATTAAAATTTTTAATTATAAGTTTTATAATAGAATTCATAGCTAAGAATTATTGAAACTCATTCATGTATGAAAAATATCATATATACACATAAACACACACACACACATTAAGTTCAAACAATTTAACAATTAAACACAAAACATAATGATATAGTGAATATCAAACAACAATCAAATTAGAATAAATAAATAAATAAATTGGATCACTACCTTAGTGAGGTTTGAAGACAACCTCACCTTCCTTGCATAGCCAAAACTTGATTGACCAACATACCGATACTCAAACATCCACATTTAGCCTTTATAAGAAGAAGGTCCAATATACCATTAGATATTGTATTAACATAGTGAAAAAAACCCATCTACAAGTATATTTAACTAGAAGCTATTGAAATGTAAAATTAAATTTGGGAGAATTATATATTTCCATTGATTGTGATTATAATAAAAACACAAATACTAAACCAAACAATATAAATCCAAGATTTTTTTTAGGTTTGTAAGATATTTGAAACAAATTTTAATAATAATGACCAAACTCTTTTCAAGTCTACAATCTCTTCAAAATTCATGCCTCACATTTACAAACCATTGCCTAGGATTGAAGGTGAGGAGGATAAACTTGCAAAACTTGAAAGAAAAAAGTTATGAGATATCAAACATGTAGTGTAAGCATAGAAAATCTTGTAATTATAACAATGATAAGTCAAAAATACTATACATATCATGCCCTTATGATATACCAAAATGGTAGATAGTTCAGTTTGTAGACTTTGGTATATGAGTAGAAAATAATTTCTAACACAATTAAGCCCATGCTTGTAGAAAGATGAAAAACTTTGTGTCATTGTTAGTCAATGTTCTCATGGTCTTTGTGACATGTTCGAAGATGGAACAATGCACAAAGAACATCCTTTTGTGTTTGAAAATAGATATAAGTGTTTAGGTCTTTGGGTCTTCACGTAACAAGCAATTGTGGTGTAGATAACAATGCATGACAATATAGAGAATAATGAATGGTGATGTAGACTTTAGTATATGAGTAGAAAATAATTTCTAACACAATTAAGCCCATGCTTGTAGAAAGATGAAAAAATTTGTGTCATTGTAAGTCAATGTTCCCATGGTCCTTGTGACATGCTCGAAGATGGAACAATGCACAAAGAACATCCTTTTGTGTTTGAAAATAGATAGAAGTGTTTAGGACTTTCGGTCTTCACTTAACAAGCAATTGTAGTGTAGATAACAATGCATGCCAATATAGAGAATAATGAATTGTGATGTATAAGATGATAAAAGTTTGTTGTACTGGTGAAAATAAATAAAAACCCAACAATAAATGGATTTGTTTTGTGCTTTCGTAAATGCATGCGATTTTCAATTTGTATTTGTAGTAGTTGGTAGTAGTTGATAGTGGTGTGGTAATTTGAATTTGCTATTATGTATACAAGTATGACTTGATGAAATCAAACAATAAATTAATTTCAATACATCCAAGATCATAAACACCACTATTAATTATGTGGATGCATCTAGATTTAAAACCATAAATAAAATTTGATGTGTGACATGAGAAAATAATGAAACATCACTATTATTTTAGTGATGTATTATTGCAAACATTAAAATAATGCAAACAAAGCAATCAAATGATTATAAAAGAAAATTCAATTTTGTTTATTCTTATTAAATCTAAAATAAGACTTTCAACATTTTCAACTAATAATATTATAGAAAATTAATTTTAAATTTTTTTTGAATAAATATATTTAGTCAAAATAAATTCAAACTTTCACACTATTAAATATAATACCACACAATTAATAATAAGTAAAAAATGCTATACATACCATGCCCTTATGATATACCAAAATGGAAGATGGTTTAGTTTGTAGACTTTAGTATATGAGTAGAAAATAATTTGTAACACTTGTAGAAAGATGAAAATACTTTGTGTCATTGTAAGTCAATGTTCCCATGGTCTTTACACGACATGGTCTAAGATGGAACAATGCACAAAGAACATCCTTTTGTGTTTGACAATGGGTAGAAGTGTTTAGGACTTTGGGTCTTCACACAACAAGCAATTGTGGTGTAGATAACAATGCATGACAATATAGCAAACAATGGTTAGTGATGAAGACTTGTTCGTGGTGAATATAAATAAAAACCCAACACTAAATGAATTTATTTTGTGCCTTAGTAAATGCATACATGTTCAATTTGTGCTTGTAGTAATTGATAGTAGTGTGGTAAATTGAATTTGCTATTATGTATACAAGAATGACTCGACAAAATAAAAGAACAAATTAATTTCAATATGTCCATGATCATAAACACCAATATTAATTATGTAGACGCAACTAGATTTAAAACCATAAATAAAATTTGGTGTGTAACATGATATGACATTGATATGCCACTATTATTTTAGTGATGTATTACTATAAACATTAAAATAATACATAACAAAGTGAACAAATAATGATACAAAGATAATTAATTAATTTTGCTTATTCTTCTAAAATCTAAAATAAGACTCCAACATTTTCAACTAAAAACATTATAGAAAATTAATTTTAAAAATATTTTGAATAAATATATTTAATCAAAATAAATTCAAACTTTCACTATTAATAAAAATTATCCCACACAATTAATTAATTAATAATTACAAAAATTAAAAATCAGTTAAGAAAGAAATCACGGAGCAATTAGGTACTAATTATAAAAGCCAAAAATTTATAGGAGAGAAGATGGTGGCCAGTCACGAGCAGCGACAGAAGGGAGGCGGAGTCATCTGTTGTCATAATCCACGTGCTCGGTGGAATCGCACCAGACATTTTGCATGAAATTGGTCATCTTGAGACTAGCAGTTAGTGCCGTCTGTGACTAGGATTCCACCCCACACCTGTCACTGCTTTGCACGCCAGCCCACAGTCGGCTCTGGGATTAGTGGTTAGTCGGCCCAAGAGAAAGAGAAAGAGAAAGGCACAGAGAGAGAGAGGGGTTGAAACAATCAAAAGTGGAAGAAGAAGGAAACGGCGATAATGAGATTGGGATCAATCCCTGTGGGGCTGCCTATGCATGGCCAGATCTCAGTGTTGGCTAACATTCTCTTCCTCATTGTTACCATGGTGTCATTGGCAGCCAAGGCGTGCAGAAGGTGTCGTAAAGGGAAGAGGCTTCAGAATGGGGATGCAAGGGCCGGGCGCTACGAAAGTAAAACTGTAGTGGGGGTGGTGTACAGAGTGGCAGTAGCGTGCTGTATATACGTGGTCGGTTGTGAAATCGCGGTGTTAGCATGGGAGGTTTGGGCGAAATCAGAATGGTGGGTGGAGTTGTCGCAGGCATTGGAGGTGGCAGTGTGGGTGGTGACCAGCAGCGAGACATGGAGGCTCAAGCGGCAGGGCCGCTCTTCACTGCCCTGGTTCCTCAGAGCGTGGTGGCCGCTCTCCTTCGCTCTCTGGCTCTGCACCGTCATAAAATACAAGACCACCTTACCTACCACATATGTCCTCATCAAAGCCCTTTGCTCCCCCGCCCTCGCGTTCCTTTGCTTCGTGGCCGCTCGCGGGAGCCTGGGAATACTAAGGATTGTAAACTCAGATCTCCAGGAGCCCCTTCTGGAGGAGAGTCGCGACTTGAATGTGACGCCCTACAGCACGGCTGGGGTGGTGAGCGCGGCGACTCTGTCGTGGCTTAATCCAATCCTGGCGGTGGGCTACAGGCGGGCCCTGGAGCTTAAGGACGTGCCCGCGCTGGCCCCGAAAGACCGAGCAGAGAGCGCGTCCAAGCTTCTTACGGACAATTGGGCCAAACTCAAGGCGGCCAAGCCCGAGGAGCATCCCTCACTAGCAAAGGCGATCATGATGTCCTTCTGGAGGGAGGCCCTGCGGAACGGCTTGTTCGCGGGGCTGAACACGGTGGTGTCCTACGTGGGGCCCTTCTTGATAAGCTATTTCGTGGACTATCTGGGCGGAAAGGAAGTGTTCCCGCACGAAGGCTACATATTGGCCTCTGTCTTCTTCGGGGCCAAAGTGGTGGAGATCGTGACGACGAGGCAATGGTACCTGGGTGTGGACATTTTGGGAATGCATGTCCGCGCGGCTCTAACTGGGCAGGTGTTCGAAAAGGGCATGCGGCTGTCGAGCGTGGCGCGGCAGAGGCACAGCAGCGGCGAAATCATCAACTACATGGCCGTGGATGTGCAGCGAATCGGCGACTACTCGTGGTACCTGCACGACATCTGGGTGCTGCCCCTCCAAATCATCCTCGCCCTAGCAATTCTCTTCAAGAACTTGGGCCTCGCCTCCCTTGCCACCCTCGTCGCCACCGTCATCTCCATTCTCGTCAATACTCCGCTTGCCAAACTGCAAGAAGATTTCCAGGACAATCTCATGGCTGCCAAGGATGATCGAATGAGGAGCACCTCCGAGTGCCTCAGGAATATGCGCATAATGAAATTACAGGCGTGGGAGGAGCGCTACAGATTGAAATTGGAGGACCTGCGACAGACGGAGTTCCTGTGGCTGAGGAAGGCGCTCTATGCACAGGCATGTGTCACCTTCATCTTCTGGAGCTCCCCCATTTTTGTGTCTGTGGTGACTTTTGGAACCTCTATATTGTTGGGTGGACAACTGACTGCAGGAGGAGTGCTATCCGCATTGGCCACTTTCAGAATTCTCCAGGAGCCTCTCAGGAATTTTCCCGACTTGTTGTCCATGATTGCTCAGACCAAAGTGTCCCTGGATCGCATTTCAAGATTTTTAGAAGAGGAGGAGCTGCCTCATGATGCAACGATATCTCTCCCCAACAATTCATCGGAGCTTGCTATCGAAATTAACGATGGAGATTTCAGTTGGGATCCCGTTTCAGACAAGCTAACCTTGTCCGGAATGAATTTGCAAGTGAAGAAGGGTATGCGGGTGGCAGTCTGTGGCATGGTTGGAGCTGGAAAGTCAAGCTTTATGTCCTGTATATTGGGAGAAATTCCTAAAGTGTCAGGTCAAGTAGGTTCTCTTACAACTTCAATTCTTTTTATTAATCAAATCCTGCATTTGATGAACGGTTTGTCTTGTCAACTTCAATCTCGATTTGGGTTTCAATTTCAGTCCTCTGTCTTTACCCGACAGCAAGTCTATCAATTAGATACCTTGCTAGAAACATCGGTTTGGTCTCTTAGTCTCAGGAAGCACACCCACAATCATGGGTTCCGCTATGTCATTGTCTTATCAGATACGGCCTGCTAATCAATTGTGTTGCTGTGTAACTACAGGTAAAGATTAGTGGGAGTACAGCATATGTATCACAGTCTGCATGGATCCAGACTGGTAACATTGAGGAAAACATTCTTTTTGGTGACCAAATGGATAAAGCGAAGTACAAGAATGTTCTTCAAGCTTGTGCTTTGAAGAAAGACTTGGGGCTGTTTTCGCATGGTGATCAAACAATCATTGGCGAGAGAGGGATCAATCTAAGTGGTGGACAAAAGCAAAGAGTACAGCTTGCTCGGGCGCTTTATCAGGATGCCGACATTTATCTTCTTGACGATCCTTTTAGTGCAGTTGATGCCCAGACAGGCACAGAACTGTTCAAGGTGTGTCCAGTGTGTGTCTCTTACTGTCTGGTTAATTTATTGTTTTTACAGGGATTCTCAGCAAACGAAAGATATTGATTTGAAAGAGCTTGTGACTTCAAGTGTCAAGGGGCCATCTAAAGACTGTGTTCTAATATTGTGGACTTCTTGTGCAGGAGTACATATTGGGAGCTTTAGCTACAAAGACTGTGGTGTTCATTACGCATCAAGTAGAATTTTTGCCCGCAGCCGATCTTATACTGGTATACGAAACTATTCTTACATATTACAGACAAAATTTAACTTATTTACTTATTCTCCGATCTTATACTGGGATACGAACTTATTCTTACATATTACAGACAAAATTAAACTTGTTTTACTTATTCTTTGGGGTACTTATAAATTGTATGCTTCTTTTGAAGGTTAGTTTCTTGACCTTTGTTCTTTATAGAGGCTTTACTACTTAGCCTCTGTTGTTTCATAACTGCTTCTATGTTACAATACATGTTCTTTAGTCCTCTTTCCATCATATTAAATCTAACTCTTTATAGACAATATTGTGTGTATATTCTTGTTGTGACTTAAAGCCTCATCTGCTTGCTGAACGGGGCAGTAAATAAACTAACTAGCGACTGAAAATAAAGTGATTAACCAGGCCAATCTACTATGCATCATACTGCCTGCTGTTCCCAGAGTTTCACCTTATGTCTGATGAATCTCTTATATTAAATTTAATTTGCCTTAACCAAAATAAAAGTATTGATCCCAATTTAAAAGTAACAATCTTGTACTGATAGTTTAAAAACGCTTCGAATTAGGCTTGATATGGATAGGTGGAGGTAACAAAGTTTGTTAAAAGTGTTTATCTATGTTGATTTTGCGTTTCATGTTTGAGTTGTTTTGAGCTCTCTTTGTATTTTTTTATACTTTACTCAGTTCAGGGTACGTACCAAATATGTTTCTGTCTAAATGTTACTTGATGGTTTTATGATTTTATCAGGTGCTACGGGATGGCAGAATAATACAGGCGGGTAAATATGAAGATCTTCTGCAAGCTGGTACTGATTTCAGCACGCTGGTATCCGCACATCATGAAGCCATAGAAGCTATGGATGTTGCTGAGTACCTAATTGATGAACCAGATGAAGAAAAGGACTCGTTTGGGGTTATTAAAGAAGAAGATCCAAAACCTTGTGAAATCAGCAATATGCCAATACAGAAAGCAGATAAGGCATCGTCTTCTGATAAACAACGAAAGAAGGAGAAGAAGGCCAAGCGAATGAGAAAGAAACAGCTCATCCAGGAGGAAGAACGTGAGAGGGGAAATGTCAGCTTCCATGTGTATTGGTCTTATTTGACTGCAGCCTATAAGGGTGCTTTAGTCCCTCTCATAATACTTGCACAGACATCATTTCAAGTCTTGCAAATAGGAAGCAACTGGTGGATGGCATGGGCAAATCCACAAACAGATAGAGAAGAGCCCCGGACAAGTAGCTTCACTCTTATTCTGGTTTACATGAGCCTGGCATTTGGAAGCACAATATTTGTATTTATAAGGGCTCTACTTGTGGCAACCTTTGGTCTGAAGGCATCACAGAAGCTGTTTGCTAATATGTTACGAAGTATTTTCCGTGCTCCGATGTCTTTCTTTGATTCAACACCAACTGGGCGTATCCTCAGCCGTGTAAGTATATTGTATGATTGCATAACTTTTAGTTTTTTTTTTTAAGAATGAGGTTGGGGATGAGAGTGGTTTGTTATTTTTCTAAAATTTAGCAGTGACATGCAATATGCCCATTCAAACCCAGCATTCTCTGATGTATTTTGTAATTTGTGTTTTAATCAGGTTTCAATAGATCAAAGTGTTGTAGATCTAGATATTCCTTTCAGATTGGGTGGATTTGCTTCTACTACCATTCAACTGCTTGGCATAATTGCTGTTATGTCAAAGGTCACATGGCAAGTTCTAGTATTGTTTGTACCGATGTCACTGGCTTGTTTATGGATGCAGGTATGCAAGTTATCTATGATGTTATTAGGTGCTGCAAAATTATTTCTATCTACTTAATTATAACATGGCATTGATTTTTAAAGCAGGGCTTTCTTAATTTAGTGCATCATTTATAGTTTCCTTTACGCAAAATTGAAAATTTAACACTTTTATTTTATCTGAAGTTCCTTCTGCGGTCAATTTTTTATTTAATTCATATACCAGTAGCAAAAGACTTCCCAGTAATCTAAGTACCTTGATTTTTCAATGCTTTGAGTATATTTAGTTATAAGGTAACTCTTGGCTTATCTTCTTCCTCCAGTTCATATTATGCTACCAATTGAAGTGTTCCAATATAATAACTGTCATTTGTTGGGAGAAAGGGGAGTTTGGATGTATAATTTAGCTAAAATACAGTATCTTCGGCTCTTAATCATTTGCTGGTGTTTTAGTTTGCATAAATGTTTAGGTAATAGTAGTGTTTGATACTTGTGATCTAATTTTTTTGAAAGCTCAAAATTTGGGTTTTGGTTTTTCAGCATTTGGGGAATGTAATGAACCACCTAAAAGTGATATGCGCTATGAACTCCCTATTGATCTCAAAGTAAGATACTCCTTAATGGCATAAAAATTGGAATAGAAAAGCAATGCCATGGTGTGAAAGAACAAAGGGACAAAATAAACATTTAGGTAATAGTAGTGTTTGATACTTGTGATCTAATTCTTTTGAAAGCTCAAAATTTGGGTTTTGGTTTTTCAGCATTTGGGGAATGTAATGAACCACCTAAAAGTGATATGTGCTATGAACTCCCTATTGATCTCAAAGTAAGATACTCCTTAATGGCATAAAAATTGGAATAGGAAAGCAATGCCATGGTGTGAAAGAACTAAGGGACAAGATAATGTTTATGCTACAGCCTTGTCATAAATGGTTTAGGTGGGGGTCACTTTGAAATGTCCCTACCAAGATATTACAACAAGCTTGAAAATATTTTCAATTTTAGTTCACAGACATTTTGTCAAATAGTTGGCAAGCAATGATGTATTCAATATTTCTGGTTTAAATACTCATAGAAATATTGAATACATCACAACAGCTGCATCTAACTCACAAATATATTGACATAATCACAAACACTTTGCATTCATTGAGTTTCACCAGGGCATTTTAGCAAACAGTTATCAAACAAATGGTTCACTAATATCATTGAATGAGTACATTACATAATCAAATCTGACCTCAAGATGCTGGACAATACTATGAAAGTTGTTGCAAGTCACAATAAGTTGAAACATGCTTAATCTGTCCCTTCTCAAAACTGCCCTCTCTCCAAAATGCTGTTACAGACATATCCAGAACTTTTGATCTGCTGAAGACAGTCTGAAATTACGCAGATCATGCCCAGATTTGCTGTGACCAATCTCAAATAGCTGTATGAGGTTGAAATAATCATGTGACTTGGTGTTAGGAACACCAAAATGCTGGTCTCAGGCAGCGACTTCCTTCTGAAGCTCTGATGCCTTTCTCCTGGGTACTGTGATCAGTAATCAATGATGCTAAGGCTGCTAAATGGTGGCTGGAAGTTAGTGTCTGAAACCCTTAAATATATGCAGTAGTTACTCCAACATAAACTCACACCTTCTTCTCAGTTCTGTAATGCCCTTTGTCCTGCTTTGCCCTAGAATTCGCTTGTTGATTAGATTTAGGGTTTCTTCTCTTTTAAATGAATGTTCTCTCTACTGAAGTAACCGTGGATTGAAATCTGCATTCATCATATGAACAACGTTTCCACATGTACATATGTCTGCTAGCATTAATATCCAAATATCCAAATATGAACATAATCACAAAAGCAATAATGAAGACATAGGAGGAGTAGCATGGGTAGATCTGTCCAAAGCTAGCCATCTAAGCCCAAGAGCACTAGCGTCTGACCAAGACAACCCACCCCTTGGCCCTGAGCGGTAGGAACGTCCAAACCAAGACAATTCCACCCTCTGAGTGGTGTGCTTAGTGGAAACACTTGTACCTACTTTCTCTACCCGTGTCATTACCTCGAAAGACATTTAACCTACTAGGGGGAAGCCAGCGGAGCTTATAAGTGGTTTCGGGCCTACCACCCCTCCATGGCCTCGGCGGATCTTGAGCGGGACCCCCACCCCTCCATGGCCCACCCATGCCTTGGGACTGGGCGGAACCTTAAGTGGAATTTCCACCCCTCCATGGCTCATCCTTACCTTGGGTTTCGGGGGTGGATCTTAAGTGGGGTTTTTAGGCACCACCTTTCTCAGGCCCTTCCTCCCTAGTAGGCTTGCAAACACTTTGGAAGACAATCTTTAAGCAGTCAAATAAATTTGCACTTATCATTGACTCTTACGTAAATATCAAATCTATTCTTAGAACATGCTATAGAAATCATTGCATAATGATTAGATAAGCAACATCTTATATTTAAGATAGAAATTCACAATTAACATTCATCTATTATGCATAATAACATTTATACAAGTTTGAGATAATCAAGGGCAGAAATACACATGAGTATACCAAACAATCGGTTTGGTTCCTCCGTACTACGGGTCGGTATCTTCTACTCTTGATCAATGATCTGTTCTTAATCACTCGGAAGATATTGTTAGTATAGAACAAACAAATAAGAAACTATTATCCTAATTTATATTAAAGCATCACAATTACTTATAGGGCTCCTTTATGTTGATGTTTATGGCAGTGTCGTGGTCTTCTTCCAGCAATCTTCTTGATAACAAGATAATAAATTAAATAATAGCTAAGGCTATTTAATTTATATATATAGCGATTGGATAAATTCAAGAGACATGTCATTAATAATAAATGATGATTAATTATTGAAGATGGCCGACCTTCCTTATAATCAATATTATTTGTAATTTCCTTGGTGGCCGACCTAGCTTTTATTTGTAATTATATTTTGGTGGCCGACCTTCTCCTTGAAGAGGTGCGACCTCTCTTGTACAATGTATATATAGAAGCTCATTCCTCCTCATTCAACAATCAATAAAGTTCGAGCATTTCTTTTCTTCTCTCAAGTGCGAATTACCAAGAGCAGATTTGAATTGCAAGGAAGTGCAGATTTGAATTGCAAGGAAGTGCAGATTATTTGTCTATCATTGCATCTTGTGAAGGTGCTGATTATTGGCCTTGAGATTGGCCTCATTGTAAAGAGACTTGTTGCCATTATTTTTATATAATAGAGAGATCTTTGTTGTTGGGTTTTTCTCCTTCAAGAGGAGGGTTTTCCCAGGGTATTTGCTGTGTTATTGTGTCTGATTTTGTATTAATTTTTTGTGCATTACATCTAATCATAAAACTAACGTGGTATCAAAGCAGGTTTGAAGAAGATCTTGATCAGATTGTTATTACAGCGATACTCCTTACTCTCTTTCTCATCGTTGTTTACTTCTCTCTCTTCATCAAGATGGTGATCAGTCTTAAGTTTGAGGATAGACTTGAGGGAGCATCTAATTTCACATCTTGGAGATTTAGAATTATGCTCACCTTGGAAGAAAGTGAATTGGCTGAGTTCGTGGAGAGCAAAGTTTCCGAGCCTGCTGATGAGGAAGAGAAGATTCAATGGAAGAAGAAAGATACTAAGGCAAAGAAGATGTTAGTTGATTCCGTGAAGGATCATATTGTTCCCATCATTTCTAAGATGAAGATGGCAAGGGAGATGTTTTAGTCTTTGGAGGAGATGTATGAGATCAACAACACAAGCTGTGCACTTGCATTAAAGCAACAACTTCATCATGTGAAGATGGCGGAAGGAGAATTTGTCATCGCTTACTTCATGAAGATTTCTGAATTGAGAGATCAGCTCTCTTCTATTGGTCATTTTGTTGATGTCAAGGATTTGACCATGCTTGCCCTTAATGGTCTTCCTTCATCTTGGGAGTCTTACATTCAAGGAATCAGTGCAAGATCGAAACTTCCCAAGTTTGATCGTTTGAGGGCAAATTGTATTCAAGAAGAGTCTAGGTTGGTTGCGAGAGGTATTGGTCGAAGCTCTACAAATGAAGACATTCATGTTCTTTCTGCTCTATCCTCGAAGAAGAAAGGGAAAGGTGGAAAGAAAGGATATTTCAAGAGGAATAGAGATAAAGGAGCTGATGGTGCTCCCGCATTCAAGAAGAAGTGGGACCTCTCTAAAGTCCAATGTTTTTGTTGTGACAAGTTTGGTCACTATGCGAAGGATTGCCCCACTAGGCCTAATCAACATGCTTCATTTGCGGATGTGGATGAGATCTCTCCTCAGAAGGATTCTAGGGAATTTCTATTCTAAGCCATGGGCCTGTGTTCAAGCCGTGAAGGTTGTGTGCTGATCTGTGCGCAAGAGCAGCGTATCTTACTGTGTCCAGTATTTGCATCCATCAGAATATTTAAAGAGATAAGTATTCTTTGTTTGCTAAGTTATATCATTTAGTTGGATTTTGTAATTAGTAAAGAGAGATAGTGGTTTCTCTTGAATTGTGTTCTCTAGCATAAGATCCTTTGAAGATTTCATTTGTTGCAAGTTATTTTATGTTGGTTGTGAAGATTTGTAAGTGTGACTGAAAAAAAAAAGAGAATTGCAATTTTGATGGTGATTAGTTGGTCACATCCATAGTTGGCAGACTCGCAGAAAACTCGGCGAGTTTTTTCTCAGACGAGTTTTTCCAAGTTTTTTCGAAAAACTTGGCTATGGAGAACTTAAAGCTAAAAACATCTTTTTTAATGTTTATTAAGCAATTTTTTAAGTTCCCGAGTTTTTCCGAGTTTTTGGCGAGTTTTAAAAAACTCTCCAATTTTTCCCTTGGCGAGTTTTTTATTGGGGCGAGTTTTCCAACTATGGTCACATCAATATCATTCTCTAATGCATGAACTGTGATAGAGCCTTGAACTCTTGGAGAGAGTTGGTTCTACATGCTAATTGCATAATGCATTCATGAAATCTGTAGTTGTGCAGATTACCTTTTGATGTGCTGAGTTTAGCACTCTCAAGAAGAGTAAAAGATGGAAGAAAGAGTTTTATCAGAATCCAATAAAGATAAGTTTCCTTATCCCTTTATTCTGATTTTTTGATATATTTCTCTTATAGGTTGACTCATTTATTTATGCTTTAATATTGTTCATAAATTATTATGGATTCATACTATAACTTGGAATAGTAAACCTTGTATGATTCTAGCCTTGATATTTCTTTGGATAATTATAAATTGTTAGTAATCTCTCTCCAAAAATGCTTCCAGGATAGGGGCAAGAAGGTGATGAGAGATTGCTTAGTGATGAAAAGCTTGAGGCATCTTGTGAGGAAGTCATGCCGACCAAAGAGATGATCAAGCGTGAAGTCACAACTTGCAGCCATAGGATCGAGTTGGTGGCTAGAGGGAGTTCACTTCCAGAAGACTTCTTTGCAATCTCTGAAGTAGGGATCAAGAGGGAGTTTTGTGACTCACTGAGAAGAAGTGAAGGTTGCAGTGTTGCAAGGCCAAGTGTTAAATCCTTGAAAGACCTCTTCGGTTGCTGAGATCAGAATTGCACAAGACAGTTATCTGGATTTGACATTGGTAACTCCGCAAACCTATTCAGAATAGTGTGATCTGGGATGAGGTCGAGGAGGACAATCCTAAATTCTCTACAATACCAGAGGTGTGCGTTGGAAAACATTTATCTAAGGCAGGTGTTGCAGGCAATCTTGGATGAAGAGGTTAGAAGGTTGATGCAAGTACTTGAAGATTCAGAGGGAGTCTACTGAACCCGAAGAAGATGTTTAAGGAAGCTGTAGCTAGTTTAGATCTGGTGGATCCTCTATATGCACAGTTGATTGGATCGTTGATGTATCTAGTCAATACTAGACCAGATATTTGCTATGTAGTGAGTGCACTTTGTCAGTTCATGTGTGAACCAAGGCAAATATGTCTAGTTGCAGTGAAGCATATCCTGAGATACTTGCGAGGCATAGTTGGATATGGATTAAGATATTCTCCAAGTGTGGATATAGAGTTGTATGGCTATACTGACTCTAATTGGGTAGGGTGTGTTGCTGATCGGAAGAGCACCTCTGGATGTTGATTCAGTTTGAGGTCTGCGATGAAATCCTGGTATAGCAGGAAGCAGTCTTCTGTGGCACTGAGTACAATAGAGGCCGAGTATATTGCAGCTTGTGTGGCAACTCGGGAAGTAGTGTGGCTTTGTAAGCTCCTTGCAGGATTGTTTGGACAATCAATGGAGCCTACTATCATTCATTGTGATAACTAGAGTTGTCTGAAGCTTTCTGTCAATCCTGTGTTTCATGACAGAACCAAGCATGTTGAGATCAAATACCATTATATTAGAGATATGGTATTGAGGAAAGTTATACAGTTGAGGTATATCAGCACTGATGAGTAGACGACAGACATTCTCACCAAGCCTCTCTCCAGGATAAAGTTTGAGTACTTTCGAGACAAGCTTGGTATGGTGGAGAATCAAGCTCTAGCTGAGAAGGAGTCTCAGTATCAGTGATCCTCTTTAATGAGTTCTCTGTGAGAGAAGTTCGAGGTGAAATCCCTTGTTAATGCATTCTTCTCTACAAGAGAAGTTATAGGTGAAAGCCCTTGTTTCCACCCTCTAGGAGAGCCATGGTGGATGTCATGCGTATGACTCCATGACAACATCACGTGAGAGAGTCCATGATGATTTTTTTGTACTTGTGTTTCACCCTCTGGGAGAGCCATGGTGAAAGTCATGTTGAGGTGACAACATCACGCAAGTGATGAACACTTGTACATACCATACATGGTTGTAGCCATTATGGTTGATATCACGATGAGGTGATATCTGATATCACGATGAGGTGATATCTGATATCACGATTAGGTGATATCATTCTTTTCTACATATGGTTGTAGCCATTGTGGTAGATATCACGATGAGGTGATATCTTTCCCTTCCACATATGGTTGTAGCCATTGTGATAGACATTACGATGAGGTGATATGTCTTGTGCAGTTGGAAGAATCCTCCCTAGCTGAGAGAGAGTGTTGATGTTTATGGCAGCGTCGTGGTCTTCTTCCAACATTCTTCTTGATGACAAGATAATAAATTAAATAATAGCCAAGGCTATTTAATTTATATATATAGCGATTGGATAAATTCAAGACACGTCATTAATAATAAATGATGATTAATTATTGAAGATGGCCGACCTTCCTTGTAATCAATATTATTGGTAATTTCCTTGGTGGCCGACCTAGCTTTTATTTGTAATTATATTTTGGTGGCCGACCTTCTCCTTGAAGAGGTGTGACCTCTCTTGCACAATGTATATATAGAAGCTCATTCCTCCTAATTCACCAATCAATAAAGTTCGAGCATTTCTTCTCTTCTCTCAAGTGCGAATTACCAAGAGCAGATTGCAAACTCTTCAAGAGCAAATTTGAATTGCAAGGAAGTGCAGATTATTTGTCGATCATTGCATCTTGTGAAGGTGCTGATTATTGGCCTTGAGATTGGCCTCATTGTAAAGAGACTTGTTGCCATTATTTTTATATAATAGAGAGATCTTTGTTGCTGGGTTTTTCTCCCTCAAGAGGAGGGTTTTCCCAGGGTAGCTGCTGTGTTATTGTGTCTGATTCTGAATTAATTTTCTGTGCATTACATCTGATCATAAAACTAACACTTTATTGTTGCAAGCATCATTATTGCACAATTGTAAATAATATATATATAGACCATTATTTCTAATTGATTTCAATTTACAATAATTTCTTTGCATAAATATATATTATTATATTATTAAATTTAAACTATTTAAACTTACAGCTCAAATATATTCTTGACAATATATTTATTCTTCTCTCTCATCTGCTGCTTCCCCAGATTTATGACTGAATATTATATTGATTCCCTCAATGGTTATTTAATTCATAAAATACCACCTTATTATTATCTGCAGAAGCCTTTCTCAAATTTCCCATCCGTTAGAATATGTTTAGATATTCGTTCTTTATTCATCCATTCCTTTCTTATTCTCCCAATCGATGCCCTTTGATTCCTTAAATCTGTTTGCTTTTATACTTTCAAAGCTGAGTGAAAGGATGCGTCCTTTTGTAAAGTGATATCCTTCTAATATTTGCTGGCCTTTCCACAAGGGACATAACCCTTAGTCTAATTGCTGCTTTTTGACAAAGTTGATCAATGCCTTTGCTGATTTATTTAGTTTAGCCTTTGTTTATTTTTGGAGGCACCGATTCTTAAGGTTTAGTTTATATATTTATTAAAAATGGTTTCCAAGGTTTCTAAACATTTGGCATGAACATTATAATATATATTTATTATTTAAGAATGTTTATGTAGATATTATAATTTCATACTCAGCATGAATATTATAATCTTTAGTATTTGTTTATTTGGTTAATAGATTTCAGTATTGTTCTTTCTGTGATTTCTTTATTATAATATCTGTTTGTTTATTTTATGACATTTACAATATGATTTTAATTAATATTATTAATGATAATTACAATAATAGTGATATCTCTTGTTGTTTAGTTTGTGACATTATTATTATTTAGATTAGTTTCTTGATAATATTTAAGATTCTAATAATTATAATTATAACGTTATCTTGATAATTATAATTATAATAATGATGTTTGAATGGCAATTACTTGTATTTGTATTTTGATATTTATTCGGTTTGGTTATTTGTAAGGCCAAGATTGTAGAATGATATGACCTGCATAATAAACAAAATCATTATCTTACCAATAATTTCACCCTCAAATTCCTCTTATTGCTCTGATATGATTTTTGATTAACTCTCAATCTTCAATCTACAACTATATGGGAAACCAAATAAAGCGAACTTGTAAATGATGTTTCAATTCTTCAATGCAAATCTCCACAAATCTCATAACATTCAACACACTCACAACCTATGTATGGAATTGCTCCAATGAATGTTGAGAGTTTTCGTCCCCAAACCCAATTATCTTCAGCACATAGGTGACTTCTAAATGAAATCACTTTCAAATGGTTAGGAGGGTTTTTTGTCCTAGGCATTGTAATATCCCTCTCCTGATTTGCCCTAGAAATTGCCTACTGAATACAAATTGCAGCAACTAGGGTTAGGATTTGTCTTACCAAATAAAATATCTCTTTAATAATGCAATCTTGGGTTTGAATCCTGCAACCACTACATGAACAATATATGCAAATATATATATATATATATGCTTACTTATTAGAGTTAGGCAATTACATCACATCCATAGCTTATCAATAATGCAAGCATATTAGGATTTTGGGGGAAGGGACATGATAGGTCCGCCTGAAGCCATTTCTACACCAAGCCTAAGAGGGCGTATACCACAGCCCTCTTCCTTGGTGGCTTGTACCTGCTTTCCCCATCAATGTCTCAACCCCCTAAAGACACTTGCCATCTTGTGGAATTGGGCGGGGGTCATAAGTGGGCTCTTTTGGCTCTCTGTCTAAGTGCCCTCTGGTCTTAGGAGCCATTACGGTTAACTCTAGAATGGCCCTTAGCCTTGTTTACCACTCCACCCTAGGCCCTTCCTACAAGGTGGGTTTCATCAAGCATATCACATATTCTATCACAAGAACATATACTAAAACATTATTTATTATCTAAGTTACTGGTTCGGTTTTGGGTTCGGGTTCGGGAATTTTTTTTTTTGGGGTTGGGTTCGTTTTGGGTTCGGTAATACAAAAAATATAAAAATCAGAAATATATACATATTTGCAGCAGTAATTAAGTTAAGAATACACCACCATATTAATAGTCAAATAACATAGCAAAAATACACCACCACTTTATACTCAAAAGTCAAATGTCATGATATAGAATTATAAATTAAAGTTCAAACTTCAAACATAAAAATGTCAAGTGTTTACAATCAGCCATTAATAATTAATGATCATTGATCAATCTAAATCATATGGGTCATCAAAAAAAGCAGCATCATCAGCATCATTAGATGCTACATTTTGTGTAGAACCACAAATAGCATTAGTGGCACTCGCACAAGCACTAACACTACCGCTCTCATGCTCAGTAGCTGCTTCAGGCTGATAGTCATCATCAATATCAAGTGCAGCTAAGTGACTTGTGGAAGCATCCAAGTCAAGCTGCTCTGGCTCAATATCCCACCTCCTTGTGTCTCCTTCTTTGTAGGAACTATGTTTGTGTGTAAGGAGGCGCAAGTTTGAATGCACATACACCAAGTCCTCAGCGTTTTTTGAATGTAGCCTATTGCGTTTTATTGAGTGGATGAAGGAGTATGTGCTCCAATTCCTCTCAGAAGAGGATGAACTAGCAACCTATTAAGACCAAATTAAATTAATAAATAGTTAAGAGTTACAAAATTTAACTAAATAGAATTATTAATTAAAATTAAAATTACAAATATAAATTATAAAACTTATTTGGGATAAAACTTTTATTGCAATAGGTTGGAGGTGCATGTATTCTTGCCCATGGAAGTACCACCAACTATGAGCATCCACCCTGCACTTGTCTCGAAGAGCATCCATATTTTGGTCAACACTCCCAGAGCATGCAAAAGCCATAAACTCAGCCCTCACTCGATCATGTTGGTCACGATCAGTGAAGATTCTACGAATTGCTGCATTGTACCCTTGGGCCACTTCACCATCCCTATATGGAGCAACTCTTGATGAAGCAAAAAGTATCTCAGGACTATAATATTTGGGACTCAATGCAAATGCGAGAAGATGCAAGGGAGTGGTCATTTTGTTCCATCTATCAACCATGATTTCTTGTAGCTCTTTGAAGAATTTTTCTTCAAGATCTTCCTCTTTTGTATTGATGATGGATCTCATCTTCTCAATCATTTAGTCAATACCATCATATACTTCGCCCAAACAAGGTCTATCCAAGTCAGTGTAACGGATCATGCTTAGTATGGGCTCGGTGAAACTGACGAGATACTCAACACGATCCCACCAACCATCATCGAGGATCCTTTGCTTGATCCTATTTGCCCTTTCATTGCTAGATTGCCTCCATACAACCCAATTGGGGCTGATTACCATGGCACATAGTGCCTCACGAACCTTTATAAGTCGTCTCAACACAATTGTGTTGGAGGCAAAACGGGTCTCAGCAACCTGTTTGAAAATCAAAATTAAAATTAAAATATAATTTAAATATACAAAATCAAAATTTAAAAATTAAAATTAAAAGAAAATTCAAAAATTTAAAAATATTGAGAATTAACTTACCTTCAACAACTCCAATTTAGAGAATTGTCTAAATATTCCTTGCGTCATATGGTGGTTGGTGACAAACATTTGGATGTCTTCGCCCTCGGCATACACTTGTTTGATCCATTCAATTTTGGATCCAATTTTTTGTAGCATTAGATTGAGGGAGTGGACAGCACAAGGTGTCCAAAAAATGTGTGGATACTTCTCCTCAACCAATAACCCAGCAGCCCTACAATTTTTGGCATTGTCGGTTACAACTTGCACAACATTTTGATGGCCCACTTCTTCAATAGCTTGGCAAAGGATGTCAGCAATAAATGGACCATCTTTCACTTGTCCTTCACAATCCATTGCTCTCAAAAACATTGCCCCTTTAGGGGACACAGCAATAACATTGATCAATGGGCGATTTCTTGCATCTTTCCATCCATCAGAAACTATGGTCACCCCTGTTTCGATCCACGAATCCCTTATGGGCTTCAAAGAGTCTGCTACATGTTTCACCTCTTTCTCCAATAAGGTGCAACACACCTTCTCAAAACCTGGGCCCTTATACCCCTTTGGAGCCTCATTAATAGATTTCACCATTTTTTGCCACTATGGTGAACGAACAACATTGAATGCCAATCCATTGGCATAGACACATCTTGCTATGTCTTGATCAACAATCTCTCTTGCCTCATTCTGAAATGAAGCTTCCAACGGTCCCTTAGATCTTTTATTTGAAGAGGGCATGGTTTGCTTTTGAGGGATGTCCATAAATGGATGGCTTTCTGTAGGTGGAAAATAAGAAGGTGGTGTAGGGGGTTTCATGGATCGAGATCCTTTCTTCAAATGATGTCTTGTTTTACCACTGGTTGTTTTTTGGTCTGCCTTTTCTTGCTCAACAATATATTTCAACACTATATCTTTTGGAATGCCATTGTTGTTTTCACCTGGACAATTTTTGATGCCTGTTTTAGGGATCCCGCACAAGTGCCCTTTTATTCGACTATATGAGCTCGAATATTGGACATTGCAATGACTACAAATCCAAACATATCCTCCACCACCTGGAAGTTGCTGAACCATTTCTACATATTTCCAAAGGGGAGAGGCTGGGTTTGTTTTGAAACGAGATTGGATTGAGCCTGAGGAGGTACCGGTTGCCATTGTAATACGGAATAGTGAATACCTAAGGCACAACATATTGAAATTTTGGTATTGATTCATTGAATTTGAAACTAAAAGACTTAATTAATTTCAAAAAAATGAAAAAATTGAACATGTGTTATAGACATTTAGAATAACTAAAAAACAAAACAAAACAATAACTAAAAAACAAAACAAAACAATAACTAAAAAACAAAACAAAAGAGTTGAAGTTCACTTGTGAAAAAAAATGTAAAAAAAATAATAAAAAAACTTCAAAAAACCTACCTCTTTTGAAGAAATCTTGCTCTATGATCTTCTTAGCAACGAATACACACTTTCAAGTGCTTAGGAATAGCACAACAATCAACTTTGAACAATCTACGATCAGCCTTCAAGTCTATTCCAGCTTGTACAAGCAAAAGAGAAAGTTCAGCAATGGAGGCAAAAAATCCTTTTTTCTCATTCACAAATTGGTAAATGAGTATCACTTTACCTATTTCATGTTTTCGAGGCAAGTATTAGGGTTAGAAAGAATAAAAAACTATTTAAAACTAAAAAAAAAGTCAAAAAAATATTAAAAAAAACCAAAAAACGTGTTAAAAATCGCGCCTGGGTGCGAAATTCTGCTCGAGTTTGAAATTTTCAAACCCTGGCTGGACCCACAGTCAGGGGTCCAAACCCTGGCCGAACCCACAGGCGGATTTGCGGACCCACAGCGAATTTGGGCGGACTGGACCCGAATTCCGGACCCGAACCGAACCCGAATCAAACCCGGGGCCTATATGAGCGAATCCGGTAACATAGTTTATTATCCATAAGCAATATATATACATATGTAAAACAATGATTGGCAGAAAATATCTAATATACACCTGAATATATATGTATATCTGATAATAATGGTCTGCTGTGTTGGAAAGGATTCGTTTCCCCTTTTGATTGCTTATTTGTATCTTTCTCTCCTTCAATCGATTACTTCTCCTGTATACCTTAACTGCCATCAATATCTGGATCTGTTCTTTTGATTCAGAAGATATAATTCAGATGAATAAGAATCTATTATCCATATTTATAGTAAAGAACCATAATTATTTTTTAAGGCTTAATAATTGCTGCAAGCATCATTATTGAATAATTGTAAATAATATACATATACATATATATATCTTATATAAATATGCTTATATGAACTTATCTAATTATGTCTGCTGCTGCACTCAGAAATATGTTCCAGACTTATTATTTATTTCTTCTTCCAGAGTTGATTATATCATATTAATGCTATGTTTCACGACATTTCGTGGATGGGGATGGGGGAACGGCAGGGGATGTGTTTCGAGGACAGCAGTCCGAGGGACGTTTTTGGGGACGGCGATATATGAATTTTTCAAAATATATATATATGAATTTTTAAAAATATATTATATATAGAGAGAGAAAGAGAGCAATCTGAAATATCAAATATGTCAATAACTGATAGCATCATACTAACAATATCAATATGTGCATAAATAATGACAGCAGTACAAACTATAAATTATAAACAGCAATAAGTTTAAAGCTTAAACTTCAATCACGATGATGAGATTCATGACAAGTCAACAGTATTTACTATTAAATATAAAAGCATTTTGTTCGAGTTTTAAAACTGTTAAATAACTCAAATACCAAAGTCTCAAACTTTAAATACAACAATCTGTCAATCTATGACACTATGCTTCATTCGGGCTATCAATATCAAATAGTCAAAGTCCTCTCACAACAGTCTAAAATAAAGTGGCAGCTTGTGTAGTAAATTTCAAAATAGTGATTGCTCTCACATAGGAGAAACAACACCCAAGCTCCAGCACTAACAGTCGGCTCCCAACCTCCCATGACTCCTAGCAAACAAGTATATGAGTTTATGTTTTTTGTTTTATGTTTTTAGGTATATGAGTGGTGTGGGAGGGTCTGTGGTACCCCACGCCCCTTACAAATCAATAAAATTTAAAAAAAAACAATGAATTTTTAATTTTAACTCTTGTTTTTTAAGTGATACTGCAGGGGACGCCTGGAAGTTTTCAGGACGGTCAGGGTACGCCTAGCCGTCCCCTAGCCGTTTCGGGGACGACTAGGAATCCCCTTTAGTTTTGCAGACGTTTCCTAAATTGGGGACGTGTTTCCTAGCATTTCCGGAAAATGCAAAATTGGATGGGACGGCTGGGGGACGTTGACATCCCCCCATCCCCGAAATGCCTCAGGGGATGGGGACGTAGGGTTTAGGGGTGGGGACGCGTCCCCGTGTAACACAGTATTAATGTATTTGCTGTTGTACTCAGAAATATTTATTGTATTTCTGTCCTCATTTGCTATTCATGTATCTTCCTTTTAGATCTCCTCCTATGATCTGCTCTTTATTTCAGATTTTCTATTTATTTCTATTCCCTGATTTTCTCCAACATGTCTCTTGAATAAATCTGCCTTATTGATGCCTGTGATATTCCAATCTGCCCTCTTCATACTCAGAATATATTCCTTTTATATCCTCATTCCTGAGTGAAGAGGTGCATCTTTTTTGGAAAGTGATAACCTTCTAGAAAGACATGATCGCTGCCTTTAAACTCTTTATTTATCCTTAAATGGAATCGCTGTTTTACATTAGTTCTGCCTTTTCATAAGGCATCACTTGTCTTAGTTTAGAGTTTTCGCTGCCTATAGACATGTAGTGTAATCGCTTTTTAAATGGGTAATCATTTGCTTACATAAATTTCTGTTTGCAAAGTATAATATATTTTCTTATTTTTATATTAATTTTTACATATATTTTATTGATATTTATAATATTATATTATAATTATTATAATTATAATAATATTAAATTGTTAATATTTCTATTTGTATTTTGTTATTTATTTATTTGTATTTCAATACTTTATATTATAGTGTTATTATTTCGGGGGCATGACACATAAAAGATGAACAAAGTTCAGATTTTCAAGAAAAAAGAATTTGATAATGAACAGTGAATGCCTAACCTCTTGCCCAAGCCCTCTTTAAATAGTTTTTTAAGGGGTATTTAATTTCTTTTATTTCACTTTTTCCCTCCAAGTGACTTTTGCAATTCCCCTTTTAATTCAACTTTACTTTTAGTGCCCAAAATAAGTCACTATTATGTTTCCTTATAACAACTCCTTTTTAAATAATTAAATATAAGTTGTCTTTTAATTTTTCACTTTTCGACAATTTTTAACCATTTAATAATTTAATTATTTTCTGCATTACCAGCAAAGTTTCAAAAAATTTAAAAATATTAAAATAATCCAAATATGCATTCCGCCCACACCTCCAATACGTTAAGTGCATAGGATATCAGTCTATATGAAAGTTGACACTCCTAAGATGACAAACTTCTCCAAGTAGTGTGGAGTGCTCCCAAAATATTGGATCCACACACAGAAAGTACCATTGTACTCATGTTGGCTCCAAGAACTCTCTACTACTGTTAGAACATTTTTCTAATAAAGTTGTCATTCTCCAAGAAATTTGGAGTTTCCAAGGATACTGGAAATTGGAATGGCCTAGAAAAAGGGACATTACACACTTCTAGATGTTAATATTCTATACGATGTTATGTGAGATATGAAACTTGGTTAGATCAAGAAAATAAAATTCTGCAGCCAATAGTCTAAGGTGCTTTGCCAAGTTAAGTCAAGTGCTCCATGTATTACATTTTGAAGAAGTAAATGAATCTTGATATGTTCTTACATGTCATATATACTGTGGTTTTGGCCTCAAGCAGGTGCTTCTGCATGGGTTTCTAATAGATGAAAACTTCTTGCCAATTTCTTCTCGTTATCCACTTTGATTGCCTCCTGGAATGTTCTTTGAATTATTTGCCTTGGGAATTCCAGTTAAAACTACAGTCACACAGTTGACATTCAGACTTTACATTGATGGTCTTATTATACAGATGTGGTTGTGTAGAAGTAAAAAGGACAAAACTAATTATTATAAAGCACACATTGGTAAACATGAAAATGATACCTTTATAGAGTAATGAGTCAAGCTATATAAAGATGCAGGTGGGGGATGTTCATAACTGCCCTCTACTAGTCCAAAGAGTGAAAAAATTGCTGCTATATGTGCCCTTAAGGAGACATATGAAATGTTTAGCTTTATGAACACGTATGGCTAACTTATAAATGACAAGCTATATTTTACATCTCCTTGAATTTCTTATTTATTTATTATAGATAGGTTACACCTATTATCATTGAGTACTGAAAATAGTGAGGCAAGATTGGATGTGCTGGTATCTCTATAGATTATGTTGCATCCATCATCAGTGTGCTTGTAAGGTAGGGATTTTCTCAAGCATTTTAGTGTTAAATAAGACTAAAGAGACATGCCCCTAAGATTGAAGAAGACACCTCCAAAACTATTCTCTATGACAAGAATGCTAACGTTTGTTGATATAATTTGATTATTCAAAGCAATCTGTAATGATGTTGGAGAAAAAGCCCCTCGAAGATTACAGGAGAAACTGTTACACATAATCTTAGAACAGGAGCTAGTTGGTCTCTTAGTCTGTGTTATAGGGTGATTATTGTTTTGTAAATTATCAGATTAATCTTATTAAAGAAGAGCCTTGCTCTTATAAACTTTATAAACCCTACAAATTAGGGAGATGAATTAGTTAATTGAAAGAGTTAACTAAGCGTAACTAAAAGCTAACAAAAGCTAAACAGAAAGAGTTAACTAAACGTTAACTGAAGCAAACGAAAGCAAACAAAAAGGCTATAATCACGGAGACGTGATTATAGGCGAATTGAAACTCAAGCTAAAGATTAAGTTAACTAAGATGACCATTAATATTACATTTGATATTTAATACCCTCCCTTAATAGTTATCGTACAAACAAAAAACTAAGTCTACCCATATTGTTGTGGTCATCAAAATGCAAAGTGTTCAGACTCCTTTTGATCAGTTTGCTCCGCTACGTGAGCACTTTGCTGAGATGCTTCCTGGTTAGACTTCTCATCAGCCAACCACTTTCTGCAATACCTTTGTATACGACCAATATTTCCACAGTAATGGCAAGTAAAAGACTTCTTGGAGCCCTCCTTCGAATTGCCTCGTCCTTTCTGCTAAGTGGACTTGCCTTTGTCAATGTCCTTAGCAGTAAATGCTTTTTCAACACTTGGAGACTCACTGTTGCTCCCAAATTGCTTCTTCCACCGATCTTGCTGCAAAAGCTTGTTGCACATCTCATCAAACTTCAGGTCAACATTGGTGGATGTAACGTTGAGCGTTTCGATGAAGTGCTCGTAGGAACGTGGAAAACTTTTCAAAGTGATCATCACCATAGCCTCCTCTTCTACCTTATGACCAATGGCTTCCAATTGATCGCGAATATTTTTTACTTTCATCAAGTGCTCCTGCAAAGACACTTGGTCATCCATCATAATAGAAAAGAGCATATTCTTTAGAAAGAAAGCCCTTCTCTTGTCTGAGGTCTCATGAAGATCTTTCAAATGCTTTCAGATCTCCGTAGTAGATTTACCAGATGGTATTTCTGGTAACATCTCATCAGCGATAGATAATTTAAGAAGCATGAGTGCCTCCCTATTACTTCCATCATACTTGTCCTGATCCTTCCTAGCAGTAGTGGGATGAACTTCTATACCAAGAACAAGCTCATCCAGATACCGGTACTCAAAGATGGTAAGCATCCTTTGGTTCCACTTGTTGTAATTCTTTCCATTGAACCTCTGTGAACTTTCCAATATAATATTGGACAAAGACGCCATCCCTCCCGTTTTTCAAAGCACAAAAAATGAGGTAACTTCTGTGATCAGTTGGCAAAACACTAGACAATCAGATGGCACAACTTCGATTTTTCAAAAATCGTCTGAAAAAAAAGCTTCAAAAACTCAACAAAATTTTTATAGAAATTTTTTTCGAAAACTCTTTGCAAATTTTTATTTTTCTAGAAAATTGTCAAAACTAGCTTCAAAAAATATTTTTTCAAGCTGTCATCACCTCATAAACCCTAGCACAAATTTCAAGGGTAAAATTTTCGGAAGACCGAGAAAATTTCGACAAAGACCCAGAAAAATATCAGAAAAACCCACAAGGAATCTGTAGTCAGAAAAAAAAAATTCAACTTTGAACAGAGGTTTTATTGCAAAAACCCTAGCCGGAACCAAGCAGGTCACGAGCAAAAGAAAACATGCCCAAAAAAATGCAGAAAAACAGCTTCAAAACTCCATGAAATCGCGGCAACAAGAGGTTGGAAATTGTTAAATTTAGTGATCAGATTTAAATGCACAGAAATTAATTCAAAAATCAGACACAATAACACAACAGATACCCTGGGAAAAAAACCCTCCTCTTGAGGGAGAAAAAACCCAGCAACAATGTATCACTTATATATTGATATGTAATTCAAGAATCTCCTTTACAAAGGCCGATATGATGGCCAACAAGAGACACTGCAAACTGATGTATAAACACAACAATAAGACTCAGTCTTCTACAATTCTTCAGCCTGCTCCTCTATATAATTCGCTCTATGACTGTGACAACTTATGATGTAATAATGAATTGCTAAACAAGGAGACAAGAATGGATATATATACATTATCAAGAGAAGGACGTGACCCTTCATCATCATGTCAGCCAACATAGGGAGATATCCCTTCATAGAGACGCATCCATAAAACATGATAAGTCGGCCTCCTCAAAATCGTATCTAGAAAATTGCGCCTCCTCCTATCAAGGTCAGCCTTGATAATAAATGTGCCTCTTCATTAAGATTTGCTTGTCTTAACAAATAAATCTCTTAATAATTACACCTCTTGGAGTATCAATAAATAAAATAGCCTGGGGCTATATTTGATTTATTACAAACAGGAGATCGCTGGAAGTGGAAGTAGAAACCGATGCTGTACATGAACATCAACAAAAATCGCGTCTTGAATATCTGCTAAAAATGCGTCCAAAAAAGGGAAAATCGTGGGCAATAAACAGATTCAAATCGCACCAGAAAACACGTCAAAAAATCCCGTGAAAAATCTCCCCAAAATGCGTCGCGGCCTGAGAAGACTACCAGTGGCGTTCAAAGATTAGAAATTGCGCCCTGAAAATACAAAACGTGGCTTGAAAAAGATGAAGAAAATTGCGCCAAAATGCACGGCTAGAAGCTCCTCACGCGGCCCAGAAAACTCTTCAGATCGCACCAAAAAAACCCCTCAAATCTGCGCGGAAATCTTAGAAACTCAGTTGCGCACCAAACCCACGAAATCACCAGCAAAAAAAGACACGATCTGCTCCAAAATGACACCACGAACTCACAAAAATCTGCATTTAAAAAACCCTCGAAAGTGCCAAAACTCGTCTCACAAATTTTTGCAGATGAAACCCTCGAAAGATTTTACTAAATAACTCCGCGATTTTTCATCTGCAAAAACCCTTGAAATTTGCCAGAAAAATGAAGCGCGAATTTGAAAGACAAAATAACCTTTGACTAAATAATAGCTAACCAAGCTCGAACCTGAGCTCTGATACCATGTTTTGTAAATTATCAGATTAATCTTATTAAAGAAGAGCCTTGCTCTTATAAACTTTACAAACCCTACAAATTAGGGAGATGAATTAGTTAACTGAAAGAGTTAAATAAGCGTAACTAGAAGCTAACAAAAGCTAAACAGAAAGAGTTAAGTAAACATTAACTGAATCAAACGGAAGCAAACAAAAAGGCTATAATCACAGAAACGTGATTATAGGCGAACTGAAACTCAAGCTAAAGATTAAGTTAACTAAGATGACCATCAATATTACATTTAATATTTAATAATTATGAAAAATGATAATAAGCAGATAAAATTTATAACAAAAATTGATAAATCTGAAACAAGTCTGAATTGTTTTAATAATTTTTTGAAGACCGAATATGAAAAATTCAATAAATACAGCAAATATTTTCTGTTACTAAAGTATCTTGCTAAACAGTACATGTGCAAGATAACACTTTGCTGGGAAGGTATGAATACTAGCTTATGCATAGTGGATTTCCAAGGACAGTATGGGCATTGCACTTTCCCAAATCTGTCTTCACATATTAACTCCTCTTGTAAGGATCATTTTTTAAATTAATCTTTGAAATTTATAATGAAAGTTAGGGAAGAATAGGCTACCATTGGTTCAAATAATATGCAAATGTCAATAATGGAGCATACAATTGCTGTCAGAAAATTGCCTTGTAATCTGTGGGTACTTCTCATTTTATTGAATAGCACAATTTTAAATTTACTGCTGGCTTCTGGTCTTCTTGATGGCAGTTGATTCAGACGATAATTTCTTCTCTCTATAATATCTCATTTTATGTCTGGATTGACAGCACAAGAAATTATTATTGGACTTTGCTTTAGTGCTTCTCAACACATTTATTATATTTAGAAGGCAATTTTGTTTCTTGATCTTGCAGAAATACTACATGGCATCGTCAAGAGAACTAGTTCGAATGGTAGGCATACAAAAGGCTCCAATTATTCATCATTTTGGGGAATCAATTGCTGGAGCAGCAACCATCAGAAGTTTTGGCCAGGAACAAAGATTTATTGAAAGAAATTTATATTTATTTGACTGCTATGCTCGTCCATTCTTTTATAGTTTTGCAGCCATTGAATGGCTTTGCTTACGGATGGAGTTGTTATCAACTTGTGTCTTTGCTCTCTCAATGGCTCTGCTTGTGAGCTTTCCTGTTGGTACCATTGATCCCAGTAAGTGTGTATTTCTAACCCAGCAATTGCAATATGTTCTTTGGGATTTTATATTTACAATGTATCTTCTTCTGATATTAATTCTGTTGTAGGGATATATGTGTGATACACCATGAAATATGGTCTAGGATTCTAGTTGTGAAATATCATGCTTATGATTTTAATGCTTGGGAGGTTTCATGGTTACACTATTTACAAGTCTTGGCAGTTTAGTATTCAGGTTCTGTTCAATATAGATAGAAAACAAGGCACAGTGGATTGAGAGAAGTAATGGGAAATGCAACCAAATAAAAACATAATAAGGACATGATATGGGTTAACTGTTAGTGATTATTTATGCATGGATTTTGATAAACTATAGAAAAAAAATGATCATTTAACAATATATTTGACCCTTCTTTTCTTTTTTCTCTTTTGATTGGTAAGTTGAGGGTGTATAGAATTGGCATACCCCTCTCCCAAAAAAAAATCAAAATAAAAATTTGAAAATTTTGTCAAAAAACCCCATAAACAAGGAAGACAACTTTTATATGCCATTAAACTGAACAGCTTGAGAGCCCATAGGGCCCTGAAATCCCTACTTAACATGGGAGTGCAGAGGCTTTTTTGACTGATACTTTTCCATCTTGCAAGAAGACTTATTTCTCTGCTTAACTGTTGTCCATGGATTTGTTTTATTTTCTGGTTCATTGCTTTCATGTCCATAGCTTTGAATAGGCATAGCAGCAAAAATATTTTTGGGAAAAAATCAGCAAACCAAAAATATTAAGATTTAAAAAAATCAGGATTTAATCAGGTGAATTTCAGATTTTCAAAAAATGTAAAATAAATTGCAAAAAAAAAGAGCAAAAAACTTGCTGTTTTTTAAAATTTAAAGGCATGCTAGTAGCATAGAGATATAGAGAGCAAATAAAAATGAGAGTTTAGTCCACAATTTGTGGAATATAGGTCTTTTTATTTATGCTCATATTGCTGGTTACATTGCATTGCACAATGCATTCTACATGGTTATGGTGCATAAATGATAACTAGACAGTAGTAGATAGCAATAATTCTCAAAATTTCAATTATAATCTATTTTGTAAAACATGATAAGAGGAATATAAAGATCGATTCCTATTTTTGTGAAACTTTTCCTTAGGTCTTCAGTCTTCTTTGAGGATGTGTGGTTATTTTCTCACATTAACAAGGGGCATTAGGATTAATCTAGATAAGAATTGTCAATGCTAGATGTTAAGTTGAAGTGAAGAGTTATGGTCTATTCTGTTAAATTTTGTAATCAGTAGTAAATGCACAGAAGATTAAAATAAAATCAGACAAAATGACACAGCATGTACCCTGGGAAAACCCTCCTCTTGAGGGAGAAAAACCCAGCAACAAAGATCTCTCTTATATATATATGAAGCAACAGTGGCTGTCTTTACAAATTACAGTGTGGTCTAACTCAAGACCAGTAAGCAGTATCTGATAATGAATAAAATATAGATAATAATCTATAGATCACACCTGGCAGAATACAGAGTTACCAAAGTTCGCTTTGCACTGAAGATTCACACTGTGCAGTGTTCGCACTTTAACAGGTTCGTGCTTGATGAATGTAACTGATCTCTCTAACAGATTCGCACTTCGACAATCTTCTGATCTGAACGCACCTTGATTAGCAATTAGATTGACCACTGTTCGCCATTGATAGAATTTGAGTCGAGCTTCATTATGGAGTTCGCCTTTTATTTATAGACTTGTTCACCTCGGATGAGATCTCAATGTTATATTCGCCTTTTATAAGGACGATCTCCTCTAGATCGCAGTAATGTTGCACTTGACTATGACGGACTGGCTGAGAGCAATCGAAGAAGAATTTGTGTATATGATGAACAACTTGAAGTCGAATATATATCCATTCATTATATGTCGGCCTCAATATATTAAGAAACACCTTTTACAAATGTCGGCCTTTAAGTAATAAAGGAAACCTTTTATGTCGGCCAGAATATAAGACAAAAATAATGAGTATTAAATGAATAGTCGAAGACTACATTCAGTTTAATACTCTCTCAACGAACATGAGCTGGAAGGATCAACCGACGCTGTTAAGCATTAACATATTCCAATATCATCTTGCAGTTAATTTTTTGGAAGATCAAATGCTAGTTAATCCCCATCATTTAGTAAAATTTTTAGTTGGCACAACTACTCTTAAGTCTTCCTTTATCAAAGGTTCAATAGTTTTATTATCAGAGTTGCATGAAGTTGAACACAGATGCAAATACAATTATGCTCCTCAAGGATGCGTCCCCTACCTAAAATGATCTCATCCCCTAAAGGGAACGTTTTGGGGATGCAGGGACAACTAGGAAACGTCCCCACCCCATCCCCTTTTTTATCAAAATTTTGAAAATGTCCTAGGGACGTCAAAATATTTGTTGGGTACATAAGGGGATGGCCAAGGGATGTCCAAAGGGCCACCCCAAGCAATTTAGTTACTTAAAAAACTTACAACCTTTCACTCTCTGTTTGGTTTATGACATGTCCATCTAAGATTTAAAAAAAAATATGAAAATAGAGTGTGTATGAAGGTTTGTGTGGTTTTGAAGGTCTCCATTTGGGCTGCCCCTTGATGTTGTTGGGGGTGTTGCCCCTAGACCCTCGTGAGGGGCGCTAACCCTCAATTCTGTTCGGGTATTACCCCCAAACCCTCATGGGGTGTTGCCCCTCAATCCTGTTGGGAGCATTGCCCGCAAACCCCCACCAAACTATAAGTCTAACCAACATCTTCACAATCGAAGTCACAAGAAAGGATGATCTTGTTTCATACAGTGGACAAACCTATAAGTATACAAAGACTACCATAGACAAAGTTGGCATGCTATAGGCTTTATACATCGAATACGAGTTAAGTCATAATTGGTAGGAAATATCACTTTTAGAATGCAAAAATGTATCAATCATGCCATACATAGACAACTCATAGAATGATCACATCTATTATTATCCCAATAGAGGTCAAACTGGAACATAACCAATTATCTTTTTACTTAATTGTCCCCCTTTGGTAATGAGTTCAACAATAGAACATACAGTTTGAAGGCTTCAAGAAAACTTCACTAATAAATCCATCACTTGAATATACACAACAATTAGACATGTTTTCATTAACTTTATATATATATAGAACATCATAATTCCTATTCAAGTACCCATGCTCACAAAGGTTCTATAATGTCTATGATTGAATGCTTTGTCATTGTTATCATATGGATATTTTTAAAATTTTCCCTATTTTTTAATAGTTGTCCCCTAAAAAATGACCAAAAAAAACCTGTACTAAAAATATGTCCCCCTATCGTTTGCCATCCGTGTGCTGAAAACTTGGGAGCATAGGGATACAACTTTTTTTCAAGACCCCCTAATATGGATACAATTTAAAATGCAAATTAAAAAATATATTATTGTATAAATAATATATTAAAATATAATTAATTACTTTATACATAAATATTATAATTTATCAATAATAAATATTAAACTTATTAAATTCAAATACTAATAAAAATACTAAATATTTAAGAATAACATTAATAATTAATAATATACAAAATTAATTACTATGTACTTAATAAATAAATAACTGATAAATCAATATTAAAAAATAATATTTATTAAAGAGAAGGTCCAAACTTAATAAAGTAAAATGAAACCCTAGCTGGATGAAAAAATTGTGACAAAAAATAAGATCACCCATTAGACTATGCAAAGGTTGGCCATCTCCAAGGCCACTGGGAGCACTAATAATCTCTTTGCAAACAACAGATTTTCCACAACCAAGCATTCCTGAAAGCATAAAGCATAAGTTAAGAAAGTGACCCACAAAACAAACATTAAGCAGAAAGATTTATCCTCTTTGTGATCAATGTTGTCATATAATTTCAGCAAAGTAGATCTGTCAAATGATATTCTATAGAGACAACAAAAACAAATTATGTAAAATTTTGTCTAATGAATGAGTATAACACATGTTAAACCCTATTGAAAGAAATTGTTAGTAGTAAAAAAATTGAAAAACAGTTAAAACATGGGCAAACTGCATGTAAGTCAATTTTACTACAAATTTTGAGGGGAAAAAATCACAAGCAATTTTGCAATTATTGCTTCTATGTGAATAGTAACTGCCACCAAAGAGGTCACCTCTCTTTGATATTCCCCGTCAAAGACTTCTTGGAGTCAGGCTCAGACACTAAGGGCAGTAAGCCACTTCATGAGGACAGAAGTCTTTGACAATGTATCTTGCAATCTGTAAATGCACCATCCTTGGAATCTTGGTCATCAGGGAGGATATATTGATGGCACAAATCTGCTCCTTTCCACTAGGTACCCAGCTTTGCTGATTTAACCTTCTCTGCTACAAGAGAGAATTTTGAAGAGACTTCAGCCTTGTGCTTTATAGGATAGCACATACTACTCCTAAATGCTAATCCTTCATAGTCCACCAATTGATTCTAAATTTTGGTGCCGATCTTGCTACCTATTTTTGCTGGTAACTGTTTGGAGAGGTACATTTCCACAAGAATTTGGGGATAGGTGAATGCACATTGATATTGTGCCATTTTGGGAACTGATTTTATTTTTCCAATGGCGTTACTGATTGAGGAGATATTGGGAAGGCCCTTGAAATGCAGTGGAAGGTTAGGTAATCTCACCCACAGATCAGGAGGATGAAGAATGTCTTAGTAGGGTGGTGAACTGGGTACCAACTTCTAAGGTTTCATATAGAGAAAGGATTTTCCCAAGACCAAGGCCTCTTCTTAAGCAACATATGCCTGTCTGCAATGGATACACAAATCACAAAGAGGAAGCCCTTGGGACATGGATTGAGGAAGATATTATCTTCAAGGAAAGGCTACCAGGATTTCCAAACCCAATCATTAAGCTGAGCCAAACTGGCCAAAAATTGTGAAAGTGGCAAATCAAGGTGTTTTCTTTGAGCAATGCTTTGTCTTCCATAGCATCTTCTCCAAGCTCTACAATGGGAGAGGCCTCCTGTTGAGCCTTAGGGGAATCCAAACCCAATTTGTGATCTGCCTTGGACTGTTCACAAGTAGGGTTAATCCCTGTTGATGCATTAAGATGAACCCTTGAGTTGTTGGAGCAGGCTGAACGACTATTACCATTAGCACTGTGAGATCTACTCAGATTCAAATTAAACCTTACTATTTTACCTCTGTCTTTTGTTTGGGAGCCATCACTCAGACCTGGAGAGCCATGAGCAGGGTTGACCTTGGAAGGATAGAGCTGCCTAAATAATATGCTGTGTACCACTGCAGAGGAAGAGCCACGCTTTGGTGGAGTACTAAATATTTGACACTATTATGCTTAATATCATGCTTGCAATTTTGATGCTTGGGAGTTTCCATAGTTACACTGTTTACAATAGTCTTGGCAGTTTGGTGTTTAGGTTCTGTTCAATATAGACAGAAAACAAGACATATTAGTGGAAAATTCAACTAAATATGAACATATTAAAGACATGATATATGTTAACCGTTAAGTGACTATGTAAGTATAGGTTTTGATAATATGCTATAGAAATGAAGAATAATTTAATGATATACTTGACAGTATTATGATAAACACGAGTCAACTATAAAATGTGGGTTTTTAACATTTGAAAGTTCCATTATGTCTATCTCAAAATTAGAGGCAAGGGTATGAAAACTTTAAATTTAGATTAGGGGTAGTAGCCTGTATAATTGTTGTCTTGATCTAAAAGATCCATCCCCACTTTGACTACTCAAATGTTCTCCGTATTATAATGCATTTTAATGTTTAAGTTAGTAAATCACTTCTAAAAATAGTCAGAGGCCATGAAAGGAGACTAATATCAATGAGGCCAGAGACCCTATGTATTCCAAAAGAACTATGCAAAAATTAATTCTGGTGTACTCCAATTAGCCATTGTTAAAGGATAGAGGTAAGATCTAGAGCAGCATTATAGCTTTAGAGGATGGTAAGCAATTTGTTCAATGAGGATTTTCTTCTTTGGATGAATAAGAAGTTCTTGATATCTATTGCTTAGAATCACTTCAAATTCAATTTGATCTTTCTTGTCTGCTGATTTGCATTAAAACAAGTGTAGTTCCATTCCTTAGGAATGGAGATACCTATCACACTGATTCTGTTCTGGATTTAGTCTTGAAGTTGTTTATCTAGGGATTAGAAACCACTATTTCTTTTTCTTTTGACAGATAGAAACTCCTCTTTATCTAAATATTTCCTTGGATCTTGGCACCAAAATGAGATTCTTTGGTTAGATTCCAAATTTCTCAAGATTCTCCTTCAACGATATATGAATGTAAATGACCAACCATCCCCCCTGATTTCCAAATGAATTCCCTCAATAGAAGTGCTGATATGTATTTCAAAACACATTAATTTTCATGTTCTATGCTTAGTTTTTTTCTTCCATGGACACAAATCTCCCTAAGGGATTTGCAGATGATCTTGAATGCTTTTTCTCCCCAAACATGCAGGGATGCTGGAAAGCTTTATGCAGTTTAGGAAAAGAGGGTGTAATGTCCCCTTCCTAGGCAGTACAGTTGATTTAGGGGTTAGCCTATCATTCAGACCCTCGTAGGCTGACAGATGTGTTTAGAGGGTTATTTTGGCAATTAACCGGCTTTTGGGGACACTACTCCATCAGTTGATTCAGGTTTGGGCCTTGGCAGAGTCTTATAGAGTCAGATTCAGGCACTTACTATTTATAGTAAGTCAGGCAGGCAAGGGTTGCTATTTCTGGCAGGGCACCTGGTTCAGTTGGTCAGCTCAGTTTCGACCTAGTTTGATAGTTTGGTGAGCAGATAGCGAATATCTCAGCATTTAATGATATTTGGAGAAATATTAAAGTGTGATTATAAAGTCAATTAATTAAATATTAAAGGTGTCAATGAAATAATATAAAGTATTTAATACTTTATATTAAAGGGGGGCGATTATAATTAATGATTCATGTATTCATTAATCATTTTAAAAAGGGACGCCATATTATAATGTTTTCTCCTAAGTCTCCAAGGCCGAATTTAATAATTTATTAAATGCTTCTTGAGTTGCTTTTTTTGGGTCGAACTTTTGAAGAGAGCTTATATTTCATTTCAAGGCAAATCGAACTTCATTGTGAATTATTCTAATTTGTCTTATTTTCTCTTTGAGAGCATTGGGGTTTGTGAAACAAGGGTTTCTGCAAATCATTGGATTTTGGAGAACGTTCCCTCTTCAGAATCAAACATACTGAGATTGTGAGATACCAGTTGAAGCTTGTTAGTTGAGTGGCTTCATTCAAAAGTCATTACAGAGCTTATTGTGAAGTTAATATTCAGAACTTGATTCGATTTTCATCAGGAAAGAGATATTCTTGTGCGGCTGGTTAAGTTCTTTATCTGGCACGATTTCCAAGAAAAGTACGGCTGTATTTATTGCTGCTGACAGGTCGTACCACAGCTGAAAGGACGTCTTTCTTCTTCTAGACAAAACGCCTTGCCTTTTTGCTTCTTCTTGTCTCCAGTGTTGGCACCCTGTTCCTGAAGGCGATTTCATCCATTTATTGGCAGTAGAAAGCTTCATTTAAGCAGGCCATACCATCTCTGTCATCTCATATTGGCGGCTGCAAGTTAATCAGGTTCCTTAATAAAAAATGTTGCTTTTTATATGCATGACATTGGATTAGCATTGTAATCTTTCAACAAATGAATTAAATCCATTCGCCATCCCTCTAGAAGTTATTTGCTACATTATTTATCATCTCTATATTTATTATGAATTTTATAGCATTTTATTTCAAAATCGCACCATTATGTTTTACTGCAAAAACCACAAAAAAATCACAAAATACAACAAAACAAACAAAAAATTGTATTATCGTTAGAAGTCAGGGTTGAGAGACACCTAGTCTCTTACAGAGGGTTTGAAGGGTTGAATGTAGGGAGTCGTCGTTTGGGCAACAATTTGGAGCTGCTTAGAACCAAGATTCTCCTTCAAGGATATATGAATGTAGATGATCAACCATAAAAACCCTTTTGAAAGTAAATGCCATACCCACAAATTTTCTGATGACTACCTTTATATATAATGTACTTGTATCCTTATTCATTTACTTACATACCCTAATTCGAATGACATACCCCTCTTTGTATCGGTACCCGTACCTACATCTCCATGTAACTTTGGAAATTGTAGATGGAAGTTTTTAAATAACTCTAAGAGACATTAATCCAATTTTCTTCTAAATAACTCTAAGAGACATTAATCCAATTTTCCAAGGTCTTTCCATTAGGAAGAAATCGATTGATTCTGCAAATGATGTTGAAATGACATGCACAATTCACATCCTTGGACTCAACTCAAATTTGATAGATCCCAAATTTTCAACTCGACAACTTAAAAAAGTCATTTAAAATGGTCACCAAAATGTCTTGCACCAAATGTCGAAACCCTAGGTGATTGAAACTACTCTTGAACAAGTAGTTCCATCCGAACAATTTTTTATTAGCTAAAGCTTTTGGTGGTCAAGTTCCCCTACATTCCAATTGAATTTAGATGTTCCTTTTTCTAGGGTAAAATATATATAGATATTGTAGATAACTTTGTTAGATCAGAGTCATATTTCCATATGAATGACTTTTTTATGAAGAAAAGATCAAGATTGCACTTCATAAAGTCTCTTCCCCCATCAAGGAGTGGTGGCAAGTCTATGCACTTTGAAAGGAAAAAACAGGTAGTTCCATATGCATAATTATTAGGTAAAATTGTTGATGTTATTGAGCAGCATCGGGATTATCTTCCAGCCCGATCTCCTTTGCATCGATGGATAAATTAAATAATAGCCTCTGACTATTTAATTTATGGCGATATCCGTTATGAGGAGGCGCCTCATTTATTTAATATTTAATTATTGCTAAGATACAAATTTATGAGGAGTTGCGAATTCCTTGAGGCCGACTTCATGTGTGTTGGAGACACGACTTTTCAAGAAGGCCGACTTGTAGTATTGAAGAGTCACGACCTCTCCCTTCATCTTGTATATATGTTCGATGGTCTTTCATTGTTTCACATTCATTCATTTGTTCATCACAAGTTCGATATATATAAGTGCGAGTTTGTCATCAAGTGCAGATCGATGTTTTGTGGAAGGCTGAGTTTATTATCAGCAGGTTGCATTAGCGTGTTACTGTGTTAGCATTAGATTGTAGTGCTTCTAATTGGCCTTCATATCGTCCTCTTTGTAAAGGAGACATTTGTGTTGACATTCAATATATAAGTGATATATTGTTGTTGGGTTTTTCTCCCTCAAGTGGAGGGTTTTCCCAGGGTATATGCTGTGTTATTGTGTCTGATTTTGAATTAAATTCTGACTATCTAATCTGATCATAAAAACTAACAAAAATTAGCTAAAGTTTTTCATGGTCGAGTCTCCCCTTACATTCCATTTGAATTTAAATGTTCCTTTTTTAGGGTAAAATATCTACTTATTGTACATAACTAGTTAGATCAGTTAGTCATATTTCCTTATGAATGATGAAGAAAATATCAAGATTGCACTTCATAAAGTCTCTTTGCCCACCAAGGAGTGGTGACAAGTCTATGCACTTTGGGAGGAAGAATAGACAAGAGGAAAATCAAAGCCTGCTTGGGAAATTTCCTTTGAAGTCTTCAAAGATGAATACTATTTTGAAGATGTCAATGATGATTGCTACATTCAATGGCAACACTTGTGCCAAGGACATAATTGTTAGTTTGCACCTACATTGATGCTGCCTTCCATGATGTCTAAGTGAAGTCGGGCACATTTGAGTTAGAGCAACATAGAATCCTCAAGTATCACGTCCACTTATGATCATTCATTCAATCTAAACTAAAGCTTGCCAAGGTCAAGATAATGGGAGAATTTGAAACCTATTGCTACACAATTATCATTGAGGAGTCTAGATTTAAGGGCGAACAAGACAAATCCATAGTGCCAAAGAAAACAACTTCTTTAGACAAGAAAAAACCATCCAAGATAGGTAAATGGTGCAACAAACACAAATCCAACGGCCACCTGAATGCAAAGTGCCATGCATTGAAGAAATTGTTAATGTGTGTAGAAGTAGAGTGTTCCTATGAGGCAGAGGATTCCCATGAGTAGAGGTGAACATGGAGTTTGAAGTTGTCTGTCTCTGCTCAACATCATCTACACTACATATAGAAGCAAAGCACCTATTCCATTTGAAGATGTGGGTGTGAGGGTAGCCTTTTTGGGTCGATGGTGTTAGCATGAAAACCTCATTTTTGAAGCCACTATTGCATGCCTAAATTTTCCAACCACACCTCATACACAGTCTTACAATTTGGGATGGGTTAGTTCTTGCAACAAATGAGGTAATGTGTTAATGTTGCTTCTCATATGTTATTCATCCTTTCCATGAGGAGCTAGTATGTAACATACTAATTGATTCTAGGGATAGTCTTGAGCATCCCTATTGTCACCAAATTGTTTACACAACAATCCTCAAAGCATCACAATATTAGTGGATGGAAAGAAAGATTGGATTCCATCAGTGATTCCACAAGTCAAACATGTCGTGGATGTTAGGAATTAATGTTAGTGCTGACATGAATAATAATGTGTGAGGTCACGTAATTATTGTGGGTGTTAGAGATTAGTGTTCACATGTTTAAATTAGCATTATAATTATGTGTAACAAATATTAAGTTGTTGAGAAACAACTTAATATTATTGTTAGTATGTTTATGGTTTGTATAAGGTATTGGTTATGTGAGTGTTATGAGTGGTTAAAACAACTCATATATTTAGGAGTTGTTATAGAGGCTTCCTATAATATAGGATATGGAAATCCTATATATATGTAATATGTAATATTGAATGAATAGAGAAGCAACATGTTATTTTGTGTATAGAATTTCCTGTTTTGCTTCTATAATCTCTCCACAAAACTCCAATATGGTATCAAAGTAGGCAACTATCATGGAGGAGTAAATTTCGATATTCTTTGTGCCTATTGTTGGGATTATCGCAAAAAGAAAGGAAGCGCAGGTTAGAGAAGTTCACAACAAGGTTGAAACTATAGCATTCCAAATGCCGCCAACTAGATTATAAGGAAAGGATTGTGTGTATTCATTGTTGAGAATATCATGGGAGTGATTTTCTTTTTCTAGATAGTATATCTCCAGACGTATATTTGCATTTTATCTTTGTTATTATCATTGATCATTGCAATATTAGAGCACTATGTGGTTGAGGTCTGAGTTTGAAGACGAGGTTCATCAACTTCGCAACTGCTGCTCCGATGATTTAGATTGTATGCGTGAGAGTTTGAATCACGACACCTGTTGGAGGAGCATATTCTCCTTGGCCTGATCAGAAGTGCAAGATAAAAAGAGATCGCCGGTGCCGTAGGGAAGGAGTTTCAGTCACTTTCAAAGATCTCTATTCCAAGATCAATAGAGGCACGACTTCATCCCTGTGCATTAAAGAACCGGTTGGATGATTTTAGCGTTGCCTTTCCTCGCTTTGAGCTCTTGATAGGGCTTTACAACCAGTTGGTTGTGAAGGACAGGCACATAAAGAGGTAGTTGTTGTAGGCATTGGTTTTATGTTGTGCCATACATCTTTATCCTACATAGTATGTTTACAGAGTGTATCTGATCTGGAGTTCGACACATTCATATATTGTCACCATATATGAATTCGCAATGTTGAGGTGTAATGTCCCCTTCTCGAGCATGATCTTTTCAGTTGACCGTTGGCCTATTCCGGAGACCCGTAGGCTACTCGGAAGGTGAAATTAGGGTTTCATGTTTTGGAGGTTGCTATTGCTCTTGAATTGATGATTGAATGGCGGATTCTTTTTGGGTTTTCAGAGAGCTTCGCAGTGGTGTGTTTTTCTTGGCATTCCGAGCACCTTCAGGAATTTACTATTTTTAGTAAATTCTATTTCTGGCAGTGGTCCTGTCATTCTCGGCACAATTGGCTTTCCTCTTCAGTCGACTTAGTTGGTTTGTCAATTTTGGCCTTGGGATGCATTTTTGGAGTGATAAGTTCATTTCATTTAAACAATGTTATATTTTAATGTTATAATACCCCTTGGCCTAGTATCATAACTTAATGTTGTGTTAAAAAGGTGGTCTTTAAGGGGTGGCGCCTCATTGAGGTAATTTTATATTTATTAAGGTCAAAATTGAAGCTTTAAGTTGGACGCCTATCTTGAAGAGATGAATTTCATTAAAAGTCAAAAATGAAGCCTTGAAGAAAAGTGACGCCATTTCTTAGCGGGAAAAGAATTAGGGTTTCTAGAAGCTTCTGGAGGGGTCTTCACAAAATTATAAAAGGAAGTCTTGTGAAATATTCCGAGCCAAATTTTTTCGTTTTTTCAATTTTCAGATTACAACAAATGCACCCGTTAAGGTTAGAGGATAAACCAAAACGTGCTGAAGCAACTCTAACCAGAATGTACACCAGGATCCCGATGTGGGCAAGGTGTGAGCATTGGTCAGAGGATCTAAAACAAAATGCTTATGCAGGAAGCAACTCTAACCAAGAATGGCACCGATGATGGCGAGCATATGGTCAGAGGATCTTCTACTCTAGTTGCTGAAAGGGAACTCGACACCAAGTATGTGCTACCCAATCCAGAGTGGAGTGAGGGGCGACCATATGGCGGAGTGATTACAAATGACAATGCTTGAAAAGAAATGCTGAAAGCTGAAACTACTCAACACCCAAAATGTGCTTGCTAACCCAGAATGGGCAGTAGCTACCATAGGGCGGAGATAAATCTATTACAAAACAACTTCAATGAAAGAGAGCGTTACATATCAGAATTGAGCAATAATGAACATGACTGCCAGTACTACTGTTAGTTTACAAATTAAGGATCATTCGCCTGCCAATATCTTAAGAATTTGAATGATTAGCATTACATCATAGAGAACTACCCTTATCTTGAATAGGAATGCCCAAAACAATAACACCTTCAAGGAACAATTCACTAATTCTGATTTCTGTTACAAATCTGCTTTTAAAAGGAATAAACAGCAGTCTATGGAAATGCTCATATGCTCATATATCACTAATTACTTGCTCAAATGGCGTGATTTCTGATGCACAATACTCTTCTTATGATGGCGCCCAAACTAACACCCAGAAACAGACTCAAAATGCAACTAATGATTAATGCACGAATCCCAAGGCATCTAAAAAGTACGGCCCCAGCTGAAAAGGGCGATCTGCTATTAAAAATTAATGCTTTCACTAAAAATTCTGCAGACTTGGGAAGTATGGCGCCTAGGTCTAACAAAGAGAATGGGTTAATACCCAGATGCAATATTTTTGTCTTTTTTTATTTATGACTAAAAACATGAATCTGCTGTCTAAAACAATGCAATATGCTGAAACCACTAATATGCCAAATCAGATCTAAGAATGCAATAAGCTGAAAACAATGCACGAACTAAATGCAACTCACAAATAGACTGAATCACCACTAGTAGTTGTTTTGCAAACAAGAAGCGATGCCCGAGCTAGGAGGCCTTCATTCCTCGAAGCAAACCCAGAGCCAAACTGGCAGCATAATAGTACTGTAGACCAAAGATGTGAAATGATGCTCAAAGCCTTCCTTTTATAACTTCCTGTTGACTTCTCGAAACCCTAAAATCCACTTCAATGTCAAAACCCTAGCTCTTTCTCCAAGATGGCGTCCTTTTCCTTTTAAGCTCAATATTAATATTTTAAATAAAAATCATTACTTTGATAAATGCGCCCACCTTATACTTGTTTTGACTTTGGCAAATAATAAATTAATCTTTAATGAAGCGCCACCCTCAAAAAGCCCACTTTTCAAAACAACATAAAGTCAATAGACTAGGCCAAGGGGTCAACGTTCGAATATAAGATTAAAACGTGACTTTTAATTAAAAATATCAACTTATCTCTCCAAATGTGCCCTGAAGCCATTAATGATCAAGTCAACTGACCAAACTGAAGTAGGAAGTCAACCAAGCTGAACCCAACTGAAAAACTGCCAAAAATAGAATTTACTAAAAATAGTAAATTCCAGAAATTGCTCAGAATGCCAAGACGAACATACCACTGCGAAGCTCTCTGAAAACCCAGAAAGAATCCGCCATTGAATCCACCAGCTTCGAGCAAAGACATCCTCAAAAATAGGAAACCCTAATTTTACCTTCCGACTAGCCTTCGGGTTTCCAGAAAAAGGCCAACGGTCATTGGAAAGATCAGGTCTGAGAAGGGGACATTACATCTTGGGTCTTCATTTGAGCATTTGATGTCTTGAGTAATGTTATGTTGCCGAAATGGTGCTGGACTGCTTCGAGGAATGAATGCCTCCTAGCCTTGGCTCGACTTCGTGCTTGTGAGATAGCACCTAGTGGAGAGGTTTGCTTATTGAGTGGATTCTGTAGTGAGTTTTGCATTGTAGTTGTTGTTTAAACAGTTGTAATTCAGTTATTGCAAATTAATCAAAAAATCTGGAGTTGATGGAGTGTGTTGCAGATTGAAGTTTTGACTCATAACTCCTTGTGTGATTTTATTCTGGTTCTGGGTAGTTTACCCATGCATTTGCTAGTTAAGAGCGCCCCTCTCTGAGAAGTTTGGGATTTTTTAATGAAGTCATTTATTTTATAGAGCACAATCGCCCTTCCCTTGCAGCCGTACCATTCTGTACTTGCATTGGGATTCGTGCAGAAATAAACACAGCAGATTGGAGTCTTTTCATGGTTCTTACTTGGGCGCCATCATGTTAGGAAGATAATGTATCTGGTTTGAGGTCTTTAGGCTGAGTATTGAGTGAGTTGTGATCATTTTAGTGGATTCTAGGGTTGCTGGTTATGCATATTAAGTTGCTGTTCTGTCATATCAGCTTGCGTAAAGTCTATCATTTGAGTTGGGTTTGGGTTGAAAGTCTTTGTGATCATTGAGGAGACATTATACTATATTGCAGCTTGGTTAGACTTTCTTATTCTATGTATTTGGCATGCAAGTCTCTAATTATTGTAAGCTGAACAGTAGTACTGTCAGCAATCTTACTTATTCTCTTTATTTCATTGTAAGACTTAGCATCTCCGTCATATGGTAGCTCCAATTCCATCTCGGGTTGGAAAGCACATTCTTAACGTCGAGTTACTTCAGCATTATAGTTGGTAGGGATCCTTTGACCACATGCTTGTCGTTCTCCGACGCATTCTTGGTTAGAGTTCTTTGTATCAGCATTGCATTAAGACCCTCTGACCATATGCTCGTCGTCATCCGGCGCATTCTTGGTTAGAGTTCCTTTATCAGCATTGCATTGAGATCCTCTGACCATATGTTCACACCTTGCCCAACTCGGGATCCTGGTGTACATTCTTGGTTAGAGTTGAATTCCACAACGTTTGGTTTAAGTGCTAACCCTAACGATTGTGTATGCTCTGCTCATTGTAATTGAAAAATTGAAAAAATTGGTTTGGTATATTTCATGAGGGTCCGACATTGGATTGTTGGCCCAATTTATGCGGGCATGTAAAAGGTTTCAGTTTCATTTTGTGAGGCATCATATTGTTGCATTATAAAATTGAGCCTCAATGCCAAATTTGCTAAATAAGTGGCAAAATTTTGGAGGCAGGAGGCAACGGAGGAAGGAGGACAACCAACATCCTCTCGTCAGTCACCAACAACGGGGTCGCTTATCAACTATGGTGGTATTTTATTTTCTATTGTGTAGTGTGTTTTTTTCAGCTTTTTAGTTTGGTGTGCGAATGCTGAAAAATGATTGTATTGGAGAGCATATGACTGCAAAGGTCCTCTGACTGTCATACTTCATTGGAAGATAATTAGTTAGTGAATACATTCATTGGCAATGGTGATCGTGTGCAATAAGATCTAGACAACAAGATCCAGACAATAGTATGCAACATGATATGGTTCGCTTTTCAGTGTTCCTGGTTGTGTGAAGAAGTGGAAATTTCACATTGTGGGGGGGAATAATGACCAATGTTCCATTCCCATTTCGTGCCAAAATGACTAAAGTCAAGGGTAGCTTCCAGTGGCAGTGGCGGTTGTCTATGTTGTTTGGGATTGAGTGGCAACGATCGATAATAGTGACTACAATTAAGAACATTGTGTTCTTATGGAATGTAATGTGAAACCTTTCTAATATAGGTTTTTTTAGATGTGTGATATGTATGTTGATTTCCATATAACTTCCCTAATGTACAAGCATATTGGCGAACAAAAGCACTAGTGTAATGCAGTTCATGGATCTTGAAAGGGTTTGTGGGAGGATCCAGAAAACCACATGAGGTGGACAGATGAGTGGGTTCCAGTTCATGTCCAGGTTTGTGGTAAGCTTGTGTAAAAACCATGAAAGGTTGATGGGAGGTGCCCTTCTTTTGAATCAAGATCATGAGTCAGAAGAGTTGGGCTTACTACAGTGAAAGGTGTGAGTTTTTACCATGTTTGCACGAAGGGGGGTATTAGGAATTAATGTTAGTGCTCACATGAATAATAACGTGTGAGGTCACGTAATTATTGTGGGTGTTAGAGATTAGTGTTCACATGTTTAAATTAGCATTATAATTATGTGTAACAAATATTAAGTTGTTGAGAAACAACTTAATATTATTGTTAGTATGTTTATGGTTTGTATAAGGTATTGGTTATGTGAGTGTTACGAGTGGTTAAAACAACTCGTATATTTAGGAGTTTTTATAGAGGCTTCCTATAATATAGGATATGGAAATCCTATATATATGTAATATGTAATATTGAATGAACAGAGAAGCAGCGTGTTATTTTGTGTATAGAATTTCCTGTTTTGCTTCTATAATCTCTCCTCAAAACTCTAATAGTGGAGTCTCCACACCAGATTACACAAGTGTTCTTAAGCACAATTGGGCCTATTGCCTTTCAAGAAGGGGTGAATGATCTGTGTGTTATGCCAACATGTGTGCTACCAAACATTAGTACCACCATGCACAAGCCTGCATACAACTCCTTACACCGTGCGCCATCTTTGTAGTGCTAGGAACCATGTTGTGTGCTAGCACGTAGTTCCTTGCTTCATGTGCTACTTGAGTGATGCTTGGAAGCATGCTATGAAACTCAAAAACCATTCTCTAGTTCATGTGCAACCCTTCACATTATGCACATTTGTGCAATGCCAAGGATCGTGTTGCATAACTTTGTTGAAAACTTCATTTGCATTCAACAACACTTACATTCTTGTGCATTAGCACACACAAGGCACATAGATTAGAACTCAATGCAAAATTTTGTGCAACCTTACAAAACATCGCACAACATATCCACACATCTTTTGGAGTTGTTTGATGAAACGCCACTTGTTAGCATCATAGTTACAAGACTCAAACTTAGTTTAGACTTGGCAAGTTGATATTTGACTCAAACTTGAACTTGACACTCTGACTTGGCAAATAGAAAAACTATGAAATATAGAGATTTTTTAAGGATTTAAAGCTTTCACTATGCACCCTTCAATAAATCAACATCAAAGACATAGTAAACTTATCAATTAGAAGCTAATTTGATTGCATAAACAAGTATACATCAATCAAATGAGTACAAAAATAGATTTAAGTTGAAGGAGACATCATTGTAAAATATAAAATATTCTCAAGTGTTTTATGCATGCAAAAATCATGCATTATGATATTCATGGAATCAACAACTAAAATCACAATATGGAGTCATGAACTATGGTAGAGGAGCTTGTATCACTCAACCCAACATCACCAACTCTATGTGGAGTCTTGTAGTTGTATCTCAAAGAGGTTTGCAAATTTTGTTATACTCACAAGAGCATTTCTTAGGATAGAGATTGAATCGATAAACCAAAAAGTATAAATGTAATTCAATTACTTTGGATTTAATTTGGGAAACAGTCGAAACAAGAAAAAAGTGTTGTTTTTTTCCATTTGGCATGGCCTAGAAGGATTTTTTTTTTTTTTTTTTTTAAAAAGTAAGTAGGGGTTTGTTGGTGGCATCTCTCAATGGGGTCCAAAGGCAGTATCCTTGACATGCTCCCTATTGTGATATAGGGTGAGATCAAGAGGTGGAGACCTTGCTACCAAGCCCAAATTAAAGCCTTTGAGACCACATAAATCTTTATGGCACATGCCATTTTTCATAATTTTATAGCTTGTAACCAAGATCCAAGAGTCCTCCTAACCCTTAAAACAACACTTGACTTCTACACTATTCTTTAAAAAATAAAATTACTTCCATAATGACCTTTGCTTCATAATCATGTAAATTATAACTGCACATCTATTCCATAACAGATTGGATTGTAAAATAGGATAGCTAGGATATAACACACAACCATACGTCTCCCACAAGAATATGCCATGTATAGAATGATTATATGAGTAAAACAGTCTGTTCTAGTTCTTTTATTCTTATACATCTAGACCTCTTGTTCCCACATTGCTTTTGCACCCTTACAACACATCTAGATCTTCAGCTAGAGCATTGTCCCCTAGACAACCTAGGATTTTGATCATTGAGCTTCAGAAGGGCACACACTCCTCTACATGACAACACATTTTTGACTCTTAACCATTGTGTCTGCCAATGCAAGTACCTGAATTTGTTTTAAAGCAAAAATTGCCCCCTTGTTATGTGGCACACGCTTAACAATATGTGTTCATATTTTCATTTTTTTCAAAAGTTTTTGAACCTAATTTTGTTTACCTTTACTCTAGTGTTCTCTCAATTGGAGAGCATATTTTCATGCCTTGATGATTTCTCATCTTCATTGATTGAACTTTGTTCTTCGCTTTGGTGAATGCATTTGAAAGCTTTTTTTATCAATCCTGACGAGAGATGACAAAAATCATGGATGATTTTGACAAAGCATTGAAGCATGACTCAAAAATGAGGAAACGTCAAAATTTTAGCTTGCAACATGACATACAATTTGTTTTTGGATGACTACAACATATTGCTACTATTTCCTCATCTAGGACTAGAGATCTTTCAGCTGGTACAGTGGCATCCATCATGTTGCATTGTCCATAAAACAATTGTATAGGGTTTGAACTTTGAATAAAAAGCATAGTTGCCGGGAGACGCAGGGTATGGGTATTGGTACGGGGACGGGGACGGGGACGCCAATCAAATTAGGGTACGTGAGTTAAATGAATAAGGAGACGGCTATTTTATATGTAAATGATTCACTGGAAATTTTGGGTACAGGGACTGGCACGTTGTCTATGTTCCCAAAATGGAGTTTCCCGGCAACTATAATAAAAAGTGTAATTTGAGAATAATGCATGTGGTTAAACTTAAATTCTGATAAAAATATCGGGCTCCACAAATTTTGTTTGGTCAGAACTTTGCAAGGCCAAACATGCATTATACTTTCTGCTAAGATCCCAAGTATATTCATCTTATCACTTTTTTTGGCACATTCATCTTTAGAGAAAAGATTTCAGTGAGCAGTCCTATCTTACTCCTTTCAAGTTGATCATGTCATTCAACGTTAATTTAGGTAATGGTCTCCTCCCCCTTGATTTTGGGTCAATAGGTGCACATCCTTCTGTATTTTTGAGATTCAGGGTGTCTGATGATCATGAAGTTAGTTTTAAATGCTGTATTGGGAAAAGCTACAAGAAGAGTAATTTTGTTATCAAACATTGACCTTTTGCATTGAAGCCATCAGTATTATATATTTTATTTCAGATTTTTCATTCTTTTATGCATGTTCTTTATTTCTAGTGGGTAATTTGAGCCTGGAGGATAGCTGCGCTGGGATCCTCAAATTGAGAATGCAGATTCTGTGAAAATGCAGAAAAACTAAGATGATATATCTGAGTCATGACTGGGTTCTACATGCATAATTGTCGATGCCTTCGCATGTGATATAGTACCATTTGTAGTTATGGTAGGCACGGTATCTATATTTTGGAATTATAGAAACATGAATATTTAATGTATGATACTGATTGCCTTTATTGACCATCTGCATGGTGACATTTTCCTTGCGTGGAAGTAGAATCCCCTACTTTTGGGTCACTTCTATATAGAGCTTATGCTTGCACTATTTCAATTGCACAAGTTAATAGTGGAGGATAGCTGCTCTGATAGCCTCGAATTGAGGATCTGGATTATATATGCTGGAGGATAGATGCTCCATTAGCCATGCATTGAGCGTCATGATCGTGTTAATGTACAGCAAAGCTAGAACAAATCTGACCAACCTATACCTACATAAAGGACTCTTTGTGATGCCTTCCCGAGTAATACACATAATAATTGTGATCACAGCAGCCATTGCATTACATCTGGGATGTATAGAGGCCAAATAATTTAACTCAATAGACATTAATTGGGCATCTTGCTGGCTTCATTAGATTGCAGTTCTTGTGTCTCTCTATAATTTAGAAATTAGTTTGTGCATTCAATGGTTCTCTGATCTTCAGCATGCGGCAAGCAGTTTTTTCGTTTTGGTCATATGGTCCATCTTGCTTGCATAACTGAATTGTAGTTCTTGTTTGTCTCTATAATTTAGAAATTAGTTTTATCCTTTGATGGTTCTCTAATTGTCTGCATGCAACAAGCAGTTTTTTAATTTATCAAAATTCATAAGCTTCTTCTGTTTGGTATGTTGCAGGTATGGCTGGTCTTGCAGTAACATATGGTCTCACATTGAATGCTAGGCAGGCTCGCTGGATTTTGAGTCTATGTAAACTGGAGAACAGAATCATTTCAATTGAACGGATTCAGCAGTATTCTTGTCTTCCTAGTGAGGCTCCGTTAGTGATTGAAAACAGTCAGCCTTCAGCTTCTTGGCCATTTAAGGGAACAGTTGATATAGTAAATTTGCAGGTAAGCAACTTATAATTTGCTTGTTTATAGGTCTATGATAATCTGGAGCCCTAGTAAATTTTGGTTTCTACTGATTGGGAAAGTATTCGAAAACCTTGAAATTTTGATACTTGAACTGGATTTAGACTGAACGTTTCTAGTCCAAGACCAAGTTTTCTCATTTACCATTACTGTTGATATAAAATTAGAAACTTTTGCATGCTAAGTGATGCTTGTTATGGGTTTAAAATGTTGACAGTTGTCTGGCTATGCAGTCAGTTATAGAGTCCAAACTTGAGTTACCTGCCTCAAAAAATAAGTTAATGTGTTATGTTATGATCTCAAGGCATTATTCTGATTTGTGCTACCTTGTAAGTTGTAACTATGATTTCTTGTGATAAAGAATAGAAGAGGTTATATTCTCTGCATTGTAGTAGCAAAATGTATATGATGTTGTATGGTTGAAATGGAAGGGACATAGCAAAGCATTTTAATGGTAAGATTGGTCTATTTTACAACCAGAGAAGTGAGATTGTGAGTGTAAATGGTAATTGTAAGTGTACATTCTTTTAGAATGGACCAATGGTATCTAGCCGCTCACTCTTCATCTTCTACATTTACATGCACCAGATTCATTGGCGGCTGGTATGATACACTTAGGTTAGCATTTTTTAAATCTAAAGATAACAGGGAGTCGTGTTTAGTGATTACTTCCAATAAGGTACAGCACCGATCTGCTATAAAAATATATTTGTATGTGAAAAATTAGTATTATTCAAAATCTGAAAGCATCCATAATATCAAAAACACAGTTGCTTTGAAATAAAATACACCAGAGTCAATAAAACCACATTCCCCTGTACAGGTAACAGAATATGAAATTGAGTAATAGCTCAAAGCTTTAAGAGAATGCTATTTACAAGACTAGAAAGTTGACGAAATTTAACTCTATGATGGAAGCACGAAATTTAACTCTATGATGGAAGCAATCAATCCCAAGTCTACACAAAAGGGGACAAGAAAAAATCATGGGCTATAGTTTTATTCAATCCTCAGCTACATGCAGTGAGAAGTTTTGCTCTTCTGGCACAGGTTAATGATCCCATTTATATAGATGAAAATGATAATGAAGGAATGGAAACCAGTGTGCCTCAGGACTCGGGAGCAAGCAATTCTCATCCATCTCCTATTCCTGTTGCTGGTCAGGTAAGAGGTTTTACATTCTATTCCTCTTATGTCTTGTTCAGCTTTCAATCCTGTGTAAAGGCCAAATTTCCCACCAAGATATCCCGAACAGGCTATCAGTGTTCAAGTCTGTGAATTGACTACCCCTGTATGACTGAATAGCTGTTTCACTCAAGGGGGATCTTCTTTCAGTGTTTTGGGATTGGTATGGGAGAGCATGATGGATCTTAAAAGTAAAACCCTGAGAAGAGAAACCAATAGGAGGATATCCATATTGTTAGTCCAAGTGAAGGGCCTACATACTTCCATTTGAACAAGACCCTGGTTTATGTTGCTCTAGTCTACACAAAAGGGCACAAGAAAAAATCATGGGCTATAGTTTTATTCAATCCTCAGCTACATGCAGTGAGAAGTTTTGCTCTTCTGGCACAGGTTAATGATCCCATCTATATAGATGAAAATGATAATGAAGGAATGGAAACCAGTGTGCCTCAGGACTCAGGAGCAAGCAATTCTCATCCATCTCCTATTCCTGTTGCTGGTCAGGTAAGAGGTTTTACATTCTATTCCTCTTATGTCTTGTTCAGCTTTCAATCCTGTGTAAAGGCCAAATTTCCCACCAAGATATCCTCAACAGGCTATCAGTGTTCAAGTCTGTGAATTGACTACCCCTGTATGACTGAATAGCTGTTTCACTCAAGGGGGATCTTCTTTCAGTGTTTTGGGATTGGTATGGGAGAGCATGATGGATCTTAAAAGTAAAACCCTGAGAAGAGAAACCAATAGGAGGATATCCATATTGTTAGTCCAAGTGAAGGGCCTACATACTTCCATTCGAACAAGACCCTGGTTTATGTTGCTCTAATATTAGCTATTGATAGGCTTGAGGAAAATGAAGTTAAGATGAGGGGGAAATTGAGTGAGCATGACACTAATTCCAATCTTGAGTGATTGCATCACTGAATTGTTCATCTCCTTTGACAAATGAATTGATTGTGTAAGACACCTCATAAATAATTGTGACTACCAGCAGCACTCATTGAAGCTGATTGAAAAATTGTTTTTCTGATCGAATTAAATGACCAGTAGCTGAGGGCCTGAAGCTATCCAGGAAAGAACTGAGAGACAAGCCACTCAAATGGCTATTTGCAGCAGCACTTAGGCACAAGCAACTTACAGGGTTCCAATGTTTAAGACAACAACTGACAGCTGGTTCCTCTTCTTGGGATCAGCAAGCAATGATGTAACATCCAAAACGAAACAAACCCTGGAGAGGCCTTCAACGCTCTTCTGATCTCAAATATGTATCTTGTGGGAAATATTCGAAGGGTTAAGGGTTAACTTCAAGACTCTCAATTGTATTTCTGACATATAGTAGCACTATGGCAGATATGTATATTGATATTTCCATTAGGCTCTTATTGAATATTGGACGTAGTGTAACTTTGATCCCAGTTTCAGTCCTGCAAGTTCCAAGGATGTACATATAGTCTTGAATCATAGAAGAATACGTTCTTAGTTTCTAGCAATTGTGGAACGTCTTCAATGTTCTTGCTCATTGGGCTATATTCATAGTTGATTGGATAAGTCTTTCCTCTTCTTTGTTCTGTTAAATAATTTAATGCCTCCTTTAACTTGAGTTAAAATATTTTATTTTTCCACCCACAAATAAAAAAATTACGTATTGTGTGTGTTATCATTCTTCAACCTATCAAAGTGAATGTCGTTGGGCAGTTTGATCAATAAGGGTTGATTTGAGATTCAGTTATAAATCATCCTAGCAACTTTGAAAGCAAGAAGTTGGTATCCAGAAATATAATGAGTGGAAATATCAATATTTTTTGGCTGTTTTATGTGTGCTTGACATTTAGTAGGTGCACAATTGATTTTTCTTTCATATCCAAGTTTCAGATCAAGTGGTATATCCTTTCACTGAGAAATAAAGCTTGTTTGCATCTCTCTTATATCCCAGAGGCAGTAGGCTCAGCATACAGAAATCCTATATCTTCTCATGGTCTGAATTTTGGCTATGTTGCCAGTCTTTATCCTCTTTATGGATTGTTTAAAGTTAAAACCTTACAGAATGTTGCTATTGATAGACTTTCTTATCCAACGAGGATTGCTCTTTGGCTGCTTCTACATATTATTTTGCCGCATTCAAATTTATTGTTCTTGTAGATCTACTTGTTGGCCTATTTTTCTTGACTTAAGGTGTGCTTTGATGAATTGAATCTATTATATAATTGAAATTTTATTTCCTGGGTTGCATGTGTTGGATCAAGGAGAAGGCCTACCATTTATTATCAATAATTCTGTGCTTGATCTTGATCTAGTAGATCATTTACATGTTTGAATTGATATTTAACAGACTAAGGTTGTCAAATGAAGGCTGTTATCCTTATCTTTTTCTCAATACATAGATATTGCTTATGCTTCTTTCCATTAGACGTAATGGAAGATATGTACAGTAAATACTATATAAAATTAAGATATAGACAATAAAATCCGTTTCCAACTCCAATTCTCTGAGAAATGAATCATGCTAGATTAGATGATTTGACAAAACCTGAACAATAGCAGGAGCATAGTATCCAGCCTGCGGGGAGTGTATATTGTACAGCCACATGCATCCCCAAGTTCTTTGGAGAAAGTGCTTACTGTCTGATACAGGCTGGATATTTTGATTCATATCAGGGTGGCGTTTAGGTAAAAGGTTAACTCATCTTCACGTACATGGTACCTGAATATTGTTTGCCATTTCTGTAGATGTATTATATATTTTTGAATAATTGCTCTTTCTTAGACTTCTATGTGATTTTGGCATCCCCGTGAAGACCTTAGAATGTCAAAGTTTTGTTTTGACTTCGAAATGATCCATTTGTATCTGAAATCTTACTTTCATTTAGTCTTATGGTAAAAATAAACTTTGTTTTGGATTCAACTGACAGGTGAAATATAAGGAGAATCTTCCAAAAGTTCTACATGGTATAACTTGCACGTTTCTTGGAGGGAAGAAAATAGGGATAGTAGGACGGACGGGCAGTGGAAAATCTACCCTAATTCAAGCTTTGTTTCGGATGGTGGAACCTGTGGATGGAAGAATTGTCATTGATGGCTTAGATATATCAACCATAGGCTTACATGATCTGCGCTCACGTTTAGGAATTATCCCGCAGGATCCAACTTTATTTGAGGGTACAATTCGTTTCAACCTTGATCCTCTTGAAGAACATTCAGACAATGAAATCTGGGAGGTATGCTCTTGAATGGCGATAGCAATTATAGCAACTAAAATACTCTGATCAAGAACATGAAATAGTATTGCATTATGATATTGTGTTATTGATTTGTGCATGTTAATGGCAATCAAGATATGCACGTGTTACTTGACTAAGGATTGGGTTTTGTTTTTCAGGCTCTTGACAAGTGTCAGCTCGGAGATTTAGTCCGGCAGAAGGAAGCAAAACTCGATAGCCCAGGTTGGTTTTTTTCTCGATGCTACCTACATTCTTATGTTTGTTTCATCTCATTCACTTGGATCTGCTGGCCGGTAGTACTGTTTAAATTTAATGATGCTTTGTTGATTTGAATTGATGATGGATATGCAATTGCAGTGACAGAGAATGGAGAAAATTGGAGTGTGGGGCAAAGGCAGCTTGTATCTTTAGGTCGAGCATTGCTGAAACAAGCCCGTATACTGGTGCTTGATGAAGCAACTGCTTCAGTGGATACAGCTACTGATGGTGTCATTCAGCGAACAATTCGTGCTGAGTTCATGGATTGTACTGTCATATCTATTGCACATCGTATTCCAACAGTAATTGACAGTGACCAAGTTTTGGTTTTAAGTGATGGTAAATATCAGGGTGCTCATTGTGGATGTAATTTTTCTGAATCTTAAACTAAACTGTGATACTAGAACGGCAAATATGAAGATTTCTTTCTAAACTAACAGATTTGGTGTGGGGTTACTACTACTGATTGCAGGGAGAGTGGCAGAATTTGATACTCCATTAGCACTTCTAGAAGACAAGTCATCTTTGTTTTTCAAGCTTGTGTCAGAATATTCATTGAGGTCGAGTAGTGTTTCTGACATGGCAAACATGAGCTAGACATAAATAGTGAATAACAAAGGTGGTTAAGGGGCTGCCTCGGAAGTCTGGCCTATGCGATCAATTGTGACAAAAAATGGACCTAACAAGTAGCTCTTGCACCTTTCGATGGTCTGTGCTGTCAGCTATTAACCGAGATTCTCAGTTGAATTGAGGCAGTCATCATGCAATGCCTGCAACTTTGTATCCAGAATGGGGTATAGAATGCCCGAAGTAAATCTCTTATTTTTTCTGGTGATTGCAAAATATGGCCAATGATCAGAAATGGGCCACTGGAGCTGAAGAGAATTTGTTTGTGGACCATTAACTTCAATTCCTTTTGAAGTTTTATGGATGGCCTCTGGAATCTGAATGTGAGCTACCCATACATGTTCAATACATGTCATCTTGTAGCACATTTATCCTGTTTGGGTTATTTATGTAATCTGCTCTGCTGTTCTCATCTTTGAAAGAAGACATGTGACTTGGGTCAAATTTTCTGAATGTATATTCTATTTCTGATCAGGAATTTTGAAAGCTATTTTCAAAGTACATGAGAATCGGGAATGCTTTGCCAACCGCGAAGCATTGTTTCCTGTCAAGGCCTTTGGATCTTCTTTATTCTCATTTAGTTCCCTACCAGTTAAGCAGTCCCATTTCAGAAACAAAATCTAGGTTTTGGAGCAATATTTACTTATTACTTGAAGGCGGAGAGGGTTCAGACTTGAATGTTTAAGAAATTTTGAATCGACAGTAAAAATTTGAGAATAATTCTATTTGAGCTTTCTTTTTTCAACTGCGTAAGGCATAAGTATTGCATATTATGATTATTCCTAATTTACAGGTCATTTTTTCAGGGGAAAGGGGTTATTGAGATAATAAGAGATTCGTATTGCTAATGCCATACATCGGATAATGAGCTTGCATGCCAGGTGCATGGTAGTGTATATTTTATTCGTAGAATGCTCAACGTTTGTCTTGTGTTTGTTTCCCAAGTTATTTTGAATGGTGTATAACATTTAACTGGTTTGTATTGTAAACCTCCACTGTGGGCATTGTATAACTTGAAATCTTTTTTTCATTTATTCGTTGGATTTTTGTATTCTCGGATATCAAACGGAGGACTGGGTAATGTTTTGACATTTTATTTGTTTGCAAAATCAATATTTGATCATCCTCATATGATTTTATTCGAGTGGGAGTGATACGCCCATTTGGCCGGTTGCTGTGCAACATTCCATAGACATCAGCACATAATAATTAATATTGCATGCAGTTCAGTGTGTATAATCGTTTAGGAATCAGCACATAACATAGCATGGAACAAGTGAAGATTAATTATTAAAACTGCGAACTTATTAATATTATAAATAGATTCAAGCAAATATATTACTTTCTTTATGCTACCATAGTTTTGAGCACCCTTCTTTTAACTGTGTAATTTTTGCAAATATGTCTTTCCACAAAGTTTCGGCTTATTCATTGGTTTCCAGAACATTCTCGAGTTCCGCCTTGGTTGTCACAACTTTGTTTTACCCTGTCATCTTCATATTTGAGTTTAATATTGTTTTTGGTCGGCTTGTTCAAAAGTTTTCAAAACCACGTCGGCATTGGAAGTGGTTCTCACAACCTAATCAAATGCCAATGACAAAGAAAAAAGGTTGAGTTTTTGGCTGTTATTAAAGTTTTGGAACTCTATAAAAGTTTTGAAACCTCTATCAAAGTCCAACACGGTTTCAAAAACCTCTCTTTTATTCGACTGTCAGTGTTCTCGGCCTTAAAAAGTAAAAGTTGGTTCTCAAAAAGGTGACATTGCAAAAGTCTTAAGCAAAATAAGTTGAAGTTTAGAATGAGCATTTTAGAACTTTATGAAGGCTTCAAAACCTTTTTTGGATTTCGACAAGGTTGTTGAAACCGTGGTTATTGCCGAAATCATCAACATTGTAAAGATTGGTCTCTTTGAATGATGTTTTAACAAAAAAATTCAAACGAGGGAAAAGGTTACAAAACCCTCGTGGACCTTCGACAAGGTTGTTGAAACCGATCAATTCTCTGAAAAAGCCCTCAAAGCCATTCTCATTTAAAATATCAAAATGTCAGAGCTTGGCGCAAGATGGGAAAGCTTGCACGCGCCAATTATCAAGGGCGTCATTAATGTCTACCTACTACTTTTAGGCATTGATTGCAGGTGTTTATATGGGAATTATGCTATCTTAAAGAGCTCATTTTAACAAGTATTTGGAGACGAATTTCGTCAGAGATGGAAGGGAAAAATTGCAGAGGAGTGTGAGTAATAGTTTTCGTAGCATTCAAGTACAATTCAGAGGTATAGTGTTTTGTTCTTGAGCCTTAGCTTGTCAAATTGAACAATTCATAGAAATTCTAGTAAATTTGGTACAATTGGATATTGTTTAAGCAATTCACATAATTGAATTCAACTCTTTCCAAACACAAATTGTGTCTATATTCGTTAAGTTTAAATATCTAGGTTATGAACATTTGTCAAGTTTATCAAAGCACATTACCAAGAATTGGAGATAAAATTAAGGCATATTAATTTGGATGAATTTTGGGAAAGAGTCGAGAAAGAAGACATGCCTCCAATGACTCAACGTTTGATTGAAAGCGGATTGTTACAAGTTGTGGCCTTTCCTATAGTAGTGTAGTGTACAAACTTGGTCCTAGAATGCATTAACCATTACGATCTCGAGGCTAGAGAAGTTAGAACTAATGATAACAAACCAAAGATAACCTTCAGAAACCTCCCCTCAAAAAAAGATATAAAATCCTAACAAATCTTTCATTTTTAAAAAATATATTAATTTCTATTAAGGAATCTTCTTTTTTTTTCATAAAATATTTTTATTGGCTATTTTTTTTACATCACTAAAATTTTATAGAAAATCTTTGCGAATCATGGAAATTATAAGAAAAATCATTAATTATGATGGCAAATCCTTCCATTTATAAATAATAATTCTTATGGAAAAGTAGGGGCCTGAGGGTGGAAATGATCAATGGATTTAAGGGGTAGACTATAATATTTAGTTATGACCATTGATTTAAAATAAAATCTAATGGCCCTCATTGTATTTTGTGAGGAAAATGTACCCCTGATCTATAATGTTCATGGGACCCAAAATTATTTTTGGATCATTGATCTCATTGTTCAAAAGTAATTTCAAGCAACTAAATAAAATTATGATATACTATTGGTGAATTAATTTATATTTCTATTGTAAATTATAAAGTTTAGGCAAATCTAATTTAACATATATCTAATATTGTGGCCAATTTTTGAGTTAAAAAGTTTTAATAAAATAAATTCTTTGGCAATTTAAATAAGACTAAAATATATTTTTTTAAATGTGGCGATTTAGGTTGCATTACAACTTGAACTATTAGCTAATTTTTTATTTTTTAAGTATTAGCCAATTGGTGAATATTAGCCACTAAAAAGCTCACTATATCAAATTGGTGGTAAATATTAATAAGGATACCTTTACTTCATGCCTAAAAATACTAGAGGGATGTGCATGCGGACTTCAACTTCACTTTTTATCAGCTTTTCCAAGAGAAGAAAGGGCAGTACAAGAACATCATTGCCTTGGAATGGTTTGCTACTTTGAGGAGAGGCAAATCCCAATTACCCAAGAAGTTGCATAGAACTCATTTTGTAAATGAAATTTCTAATATAATTGTGCTTCTACATAGGTTGTGGGGTAATGAAAGAGCCCATGATTTTGAAGATTGGATGTTCTTCATACAAAGTCATTCATGGCGAGTAGTATTTGGATTGGGCTCAACTTATATGTGATCAGGTGCATTCTATGATTATTCACTTTCCACTCAAGTTTTTTTACATGTATAGATTGGATGTTCTTCATACAAAGTCATTCATGGCGAGTAGTATTTGGATTGGGCTCAACTTATATGTGATCAGGTGCATTCTATGATTATTCACTTTCCACTCAAGTTTTTTTACATGTATTCCTACTTGTTATATGCTATTGCTTTCACAAGACCTTGGCTAGGCTTGAGACCTATTGAATTTCAAGATTAAGATGTTCAAATCCATGATTACTATGACAAGCTTTAAATAGAGAAGGTTATAAGCACTTTAGAAGGGTAAACGATGCATGTACCATGATGATAGTAAGGGAAATACAAGGGGACATAGGTTAGAGAATATCTCCAGAGGTTGCACAACTAATTAACGTCTATGGTAGCCATTTCATCCAATTTCAAAGATTCACCTACATTAGGGTCGGAGATTTTCATGGACTCCCTATAAATTACCCAAATATGAAGAAGAAAAAATTGTCTTAATTGAAGTGTGCAGGCAGATTGCAAAAGTAAATAAAAGGTTTTAGGAGAGGAAAAATGTAGGTGTGCAATTTCCCATTGGCCTTGGCTATTATTCCTAGAATTCTATGTCTGATGCTCTCAATATTGAAAGGGACCTGGTAAAAACTTCGTTAAAGATAACCTACAATTAGGCCTTGGTTTCTACCATATTCCACATTTAGAGGACTATTGGGCGGATTGTGAGCTGATGAGTATGAAGTTTGTAGGAAAAGTTGGATGAGACTGAATTTAAGACGGATTGTGACATTCAGATTAGATTGGGATATCCAAGGTCTAGATGATGATGAATCTGATTTGTTAGATCCACTTTTTGTTAATCATGTTCAAGCTTAGCCTATTGTTTCTATTGATTGGAGTATCAAGGAATTGGACACCATTGAGGCAAAGACTGCAGTGGTACTTATGCGGACTCAAGATTGGGTGGCAAGAAAGACTGGAGAGAAACAAAATGCCCCTCCCCTTAAGTCTCAAGACACTCAACATCAGGGAGAGAGAAACCGGGTACCTTCATCCTCTGGTATACAATCATCATCTGCTCAATGAACAACATCAAGGGGACAGGGAGATGGTGATGAAGAACCTTCATAAAAGAGTTTACTAGAGAAGACTTGTGGAGAAGATGCTCTAGAACAAGTGCAAAAAGATAAAAGAGAAACAAGTAGCTAAAGAAGAAGAAACAATCAATGTATCTACTTCCCCTTCACAAGCAAGTGATCCTTCTTCTCCCGATTCTTCTCTTCCTAGAGAAACACAAATTTCTCCTAGGGTAGGTCCTACTTCATCCTCTTCCTCTAAAATAAGAACTTTTGATGCTCCTCTTAGGAGGATCCTGCAATTCACTTCTCCTAGTTCCAGACACATGGCTAAACCTTCCACTTCGTGGTTAGAGCAGACCTTGTCTAAGAAAAGGAAAATAGTTCAACTCAGTCTCCTTGAAAAGGATGTTGTTAGTAAATTAATTTAGATAACTCCAAAGCCTAAGAAACTAAAGACTACATATAGGTTGTTGGAAGATTGCAGTACTAAAAATATGTACGTGGAAGTAGCTCATCCCTAGGTGCAAAAGGAAGCAAGACAAGCGAATGTTGGTGACTTCAACATCACTAGAGTTAATCTAGGGCCTTCAGCTAGGGATGGAGATGTGCACAATTTCCAAGTGACAACTGCTAGGTTGGTGGAAATCTAACAACTAGAGACAAGCAAAGCAAGGATGAGTTAAAACATCAGGTGAAGATTATGACTGATTGCTTGAAATTTGTATTAGATTTTGCTCCCCAATGAACTAGTCAGACTAGTGCCACATTTGATCCAACATCTTCCATAGGGAAAGAAATGTGGATAAGATGGAAGGTTATAAGGCTTATGGGAAGACTACTGAAGAATGGGCCTCAATCATCTTGACTAAGGGGACTAAGTTTATATCTGATATGAAAAAGATATGTAAAGATATTGAAGTATTGAGAGTTGAAGTCAATAAAGAGATTGCTTCTGCTAAACACATAGAATCAATTTGGGAAAAAACTGACAATGACTTCAAAGGAATGATAGAAATAGGTGCAGATAAATTGGTAAGTGAGCAAATTTTACCAGATATCAATGACAATAGATGTGTTATATGGAAGAGAAGCAATTAATGGAAGCTCTTTGTTGTGAAACAGAATATCTTGGAGCAAGGCAAGGCACTCAATGAATGTAATATAATGAGGTTTGAGATTCCAAAGAACCTCTTGGGTATTGGCATCCATCTCAGAAAAGAGGGGAATCCAAATGATGAAGATTGAGGCAGCAAGAGCTAACAAAGCTCTTTGGAAATTACGAACTAAAAATGTAATTATCCCTTAGCATGGTGACATGCCTCCTATAGTAAAGGCATTTTATGCCTACCAAGCTAAGGTTGTTGCGTTATCTGCCTAGCCATCTGAAGGAGTCACTGAAAGTCTTCCACCTCAGTAATAGTCTTTTTATTTAATACTTTATGCAAAAATTACGTTTTATGGAAGTCAAAAAGACTTATTTTTGGGGTGGTTATTTCAAGAAGCGGTTACTCTTCTATATATGTAATATGATGCAACTGAACAACTCTCTTAAAATTTTTTTGGAAGATAGATCAGGGAATTGAAAATTTTGCATTTGTGTGTGACGTGTGTATCATTGAGATCATTAAATGAGTGAAGGAGATTGATCATAATTTGTGCATTTTGGTTAATTTGTATGAATTATCTTATTTCTATGTGAATGAATAATGTCTTTATTTGCATGATCTGTTTCAGTTTTGGTACTATCAATTTGCTTTCTATGGCATGTTAAATTAGCTTGTGTGTTAGTTATCGTTAGGTTTTCAAATTCATTCATTATGCTTGATATTCAAAGTTTTTGAGTATTTAAGTTAATTTACACCTTTCCTTCTTTTTGGTTAAAAGCATACCCATATAAAATTATATCTTTTAAAAAAAATATCAATTATCACAAAAGAGAGTTGTATCTCATAAAATTCAGAGAGGAACTATTTCTTATTGAAATAGTTTACTCAACTGTTGAAAATTGAATTGCATATAATTTGAGAAATAGAATAAAAAACTATATATTAAACAAGGTGAAAATCTGTTAACCAACACTTTACTTACTTTGGAGGGTTGTAATTCGCAAAATTCACTTAGCAAACCTGATTTCCTGGAACTTGCGGTTACTTGACGGTAGCCTTAAAGGCAAGCTTTTCTATGCTCTACTGGGACCTTGGTTATAAATCATTTGGAATCTTGTTAGAATAAGTCAATAATTGAATCTGTCCACATTTCAGTTTGCTATCATACTTAGCTATTAATAAACCTCAGTTTGCTATCAATTAGCTACAACTGGCTGTTGATCTAGTTAGCAGTTTTCTAGGAAGGTTGGATGATCAATGTTATGTATAAAGATGTATCTCTTTGTGTTGTTAATAACAAGTGATCTACGAGTCCCTTTGTAACTCTGTTGTTGTTGTATATTATGTTATGTTCTCTATTCGTAGCTACTGTTCTTTTATTTTGATTTCGTATTAGAGCATGGTGTTGAGGGCAGTTTTATTTGCTAGTCTAAAGTGAGGTGTTGCTATTAAAGAGAAAGGTTGGTAAATCCACCTACTGTGCTAAGCACCTTGTTGTTGCACCTACTGCAATCTAAATCCAGTTGAAGCATTGGAAGAGAGAGGAGTCCTTGGCTGCAAGAAGAGCAACACTGACTTAGAAAAGAAGCTGCCACCATTATTGTGCCCAATTTTAAGGAGCTGTGCATAGAGAATTTGTCTTCTATTGTCAAGAGGAAAGCTGCAACCATTAAAGTGTTTTGAAGTTGTTAAGCTGCCACATTTGAGTTGATTTTCTAAAAAATTGCAACCTTTGTGTGATCAACAAACTGATTTGGGTTAAGGGACTGGTAAAATTTCATTTTTAAAATTTTAGGTCTCTTCAAAATGGCAAGTTTATCTAAATCATATCTAACAAAATCAAATAAGTTAGATGGTTCCAATTATGTTAATTGGAAGTTCAAGGTGTAGACCCTAATGGAAGAGTACAATATTTGGAACATTGTAAATGGTAGTGAGGCTAAACCTGATACACCTCAGGGAGTTGTTCAAGATTGGGAGAAAATAGAATGCAAACCAAAGATTCTCTTATGCATGTCTGTTAAGGACTCAATCATCCCTCACATATGAGATATCACTATGTTTAGTGGTACGTGGACATCTTTGAAAGGTTTGTATGAAATTACAAACACAAATAGAAAATTATTTTGAAAGAGAAAATTCCTTTCAAGAAACAAATGAAACTATTAGTGACTATTTATCCAAAGTTAAGGAATTAAGGGATAAATTGGCTGACATTGGTGAATCAGTTTCAAGTAGTGATTTAGTTATTGTTACTTTGAGTGGAATGGTAAATGATTATCAAGTGTTCATTACCGGTTTGGTTGCAAGGAAAAATGCACCTTCTTTTGAAAATTTAGCAAGTATTCTTCTTCAGGAAGAGGAGAGAAAGAAGCATGTGGACAACAGACTTCAGAGTGCAGATTCAGCTTTGATGGCCAAAGACAAGAAGCCATCTAAAGGAAAGCAATGGACAAAGAACAAAGGAGGAGGCAAATTTGACAACCAAAAGTATAAAGATGAAAAAAGGTATCAAGGTGGGGCATCATCCAAATCAAATGTAAAAAAAAATGGAAATTGTAAATTACTGTGGAAAATTTGGACATTATGCTTATGAATGTAGGAAAAAGAAGTTTAATGGGTCCAAAAACAACAAATATGAAGGTAACTATGCGAATGGTGAGGATGAGCTAAGTGATAACCTTCATAATTTAAAGTTATTTATTTTTGGTGCTATTCTATCAGCTGATGTAGATGATTGTAATAATTGGTTCATAGATTTAGAGGCATCAATCCATATTTCATGTCATAGAAGTTGGTTTAAAAAATTTCATGAACAAAATGATGGTAGTAAGATCTATTTAGGAGATGATAGGTCTCATGACATAAAAGGATATGGTGATATAAGTGTGCAATTTCCTAATGGAAATGTAAAGCAACTTGCAAATATAATGTATGTCTTAGGAATTAAGAAAAATTTAATATCAAATTTTTTTATATCAGTTTCAATCATTATTGATCAAGGTTTAAAGGTTGAATTCTTAAAGACAAGTTGTCAAGTAAAGGATATGAAAGATCACTATAATGTGATTGTTGAAGGAATCAAAATAGGAGGTTTGTATAAACTTGATGTTAAATTAGAAAGTCATCAAGAAATTACTTCTACATGTGTATCAATTGAAGAACTATAGCACAAGAAGTATGGTCATTTAAATCTTTAGGATCTTATTTCTCTACAAAGAAAAGATATGGTGCAAAGTCTTCCAATATTAAAGAATGAATACATTAGTTGTGATGGTTGTGCTCTAGGTAAACAACATATAAGTGAATTTATAATAAATTCAAATCAAAGGCAAAGAAGCATTCTTGAATTAGTACATATAGATATGTGTGTTCCTATGCAAACAAATTCACTTGGAGGAGCTTCTTATTTTCTTATATTTATTGATGATAGCTCTAGATATACTTGGGTCTATCTCTTAAGAAATAAGAGTGAAGTGTTTGAATGTTTCAAAGTATTTAAAGTTATGGTGGAAAAGCAAACAACTCACAATATTAAAATTCTTAGATTAGATCAATTCCTAAAATACTAGCAATCGCACCTTACTGTGTGCAATAGGTACACCAAAGATGTGTGGGAGGTTAATTAGGATAAATTCTGGTCCTTTTTTTTGCATACATTTATGGTAGGTCATTTAGCAAATGATGTTGCTTGTGCAACAAATGCCTCAATAGAGAAGTGATAGCTTCAAATCAACTATGCATCCTCTTACAGGGATCCAAACATGATTGAAATAAAACGTTTAAATCAGGAAGATAATCAAGCTCCATTACCAAAAAGCTCATGTTATGTTTGCAATACAGAGAGAGGGAGAGATAGGGATAGAAAGAGGGAGACATAGGGTGGAAGAGCGAGAGAGAGAGTGATAAGGAGATATAGATAGAGAGGAAGATAGAGATAGAGATGGAGAAGGAGAAGGAGAGGGATATGGAGAGAAGGAGAGAAGGAGAATGAGAGATAAAAGAGAGGAGAGATGGATAGATAGAGATGGAAGAGATAAATATATAGAGGGATAGAGAGGGAGATAGATGGATGGATAGAGAGAGGGATAAATGCCTAGAGATAAAGGGGGAGAGAGGAAAATAGAGGTAGAGATGAAGATAGAGTGAGAGAGGAAGAGGGAGACAAATAGATAGAAGAGAAATACAAAGAGAGATGGGGAGATACAAAGATATAAAGAGGGAGAGGGAGAGATAGAGAGATATAGATGGTGAGATAGAGTGATAAAGAGATAGAGATATAGGGAGATATAGAGAAAGGAGGAGACAGAGAGAGATAGACAAAGAGATAGACAAACAAAGAATTAGAGATAGGTAAATAGAGAAAGGGAGAGAGATAGGTAGAGGAGGAAAGATAGAGAAGAGGGGGAGAGAGGGAGAGAGATGTGACTTTATCTCTATGTCTCTCTCCTCTTGTCTCTTTCTCTTTTCCTTCATCTATTTTTCTCTCTCTCCCTCTTTGTTCCTTTATCTCTCTATATCTCTTTGTCTCCCTCTTTATTTCTCCATTTCTATTTATCTCACTTTCTCTCTCTATCTCTATCGCTAGCTTTGTTTCTCTCTTTTGTCCTTTTTTTTCCTTATCCATCTTTATATCCATTTATTTCTATATTTGTTCCTCTCTTTATCTATCTTCGTCTCTATCTCCTCCTTTGTCTCACTTTGCTTCTCTATTTCTCTTTTTTTCTCTCAACCTAACTATATCTTATATCTCTATCTCCCTCTCCCTCTTCACTTCTTTTCTCTTTCTCTCTTTCTCTCCCATATGTTTGTCTCCTTAAGTGTGCAATGGGTACATTGGGTACATTGAAGAGGTCTTAAAGGTGAATTATCATATCTCTCATGTTGTATCTCTCTTTGTCTATTCCTCTCTCTCTCTCTCTCTCTATATATATATATATATATATATATATATATATATATATATCTAAATTTGTCACTTTATGTCATTCTCTATCTTTTGAGTTTCTCTGTCTTTATTAGCCAATAGGCTACATATAGTGTGAGATTTGAGGCATTTTTTCAAATAGTTTGCTGCCTTGTCTATGGCTTGTCATGGCCTTCCATCACCATGAGACCACATTTCTTTGAGGCATTTTTTCAAATAGTTCAATATGTCTTTTTACAGGTGTAAATATATTATTATTTTGTAGAAGTACTGATTATTTAGTTCATTTAAAAATGGGTTTCAATTTTTAGTGGCTATTAGTAATATTGTAGCTTTCTTTTTACCCCCGAAAGGCCTTACAAGACAGTTAAATGAATCTCAGTCGTTCATCATTTTTTGCCATTTTTTTTGCTAATTTTTTTGCCGCTATTGGTTTAGAGTATGTTTATTAAAATAAAAATTATGGCCAAGATCCTAATAATGAGCACTTTTAGGTTTTAAGGTTATGGCTTCCTTTACCCTACACAGTTAAGTATATATTAGCATAATTAATATATAATGTAAATTTTATATAATAAAAAAAATTATTAATATATAATTATATTATTTATTATTATTATTATATATTATATTCTTTAACAAAACTATTAAATATAGATATAATTTGTATAATTAATAATTAATAATTATTATATTTTTATTTAATACAAAATATAATTAATATATTATATATTTTATATAATATAGATTAAATTATATACAATATAATTATATTTATTATTATATATAATAGTATATATAGATTATATTATTATTATTAGTACAACATATAGTTAATATATAATATTGTATAAACATATAAGATATAATTATAAATATATATTATAAAACATATATTGGGCAGAGTAAATCTATTCACATTAAACAAAAAAATCTCACAAATACAAAAGCACGGCCTGCTAGAACTGTTAGTCTAGCACACCGTTGCGTTGAGCCATTTTGATGGCTACATAGCCAGTTCCAAAAATGTTAGGATGATATCATATCGAACTAATATGTTTGGACATCAAATGATAAGATTGGTGGTTTAAAGATTTCACACATTGCTTTCTTAGGTATTCACTTGCACATAAGGGCTCTAATTTAACAATCAATTGATAATCTCCCGAATTCTAGGTGGTCCCTTTAATACTTGGAAGTTACTAAGAATTAAGTACACTTTTTATATTATATCTTCTAAAATCTTTATTTTGAAGAAGTTAAAAATTGGATTATTTCTTATACACATAAAACTGTTTTAACATCATTTTATGCTACATTTTATTATCATTTATCAATTAAGTAAATCTAGTTTATCATCAACCAATTAAATAAATATTTTATAATTAATCGAATCGAATGCAATCTTTTACTTAATTCTCAATTTCTCTCTCACATGAATATAATTAAATTAAATAATACTCCCCACTATTTTTAGAAATAAATAATATTTCTCTCATTATTTAAAAAAATAAATGTATTTCCCTTCCAATTTTTATGGTTGCAACACATTATTATTTTTAGTAAATACAATCTTAACTATTCATCTTAAACAAATTAAATCTAAACCCTCCATTTTTAAAAAAATTCTATAATAGTGTTCTCATTTACTTCCAATCTTCAAATTATGTTCATCTATCTTTCCTATCAAAAGTTTATAAATTGACACATTATCCTATGCAAATCAATCAATTGTCTCACAAATACATGCACAAGTACTCAAACAACCACATCCCAAATCCTTGAAGAAAATCCATTTCACCATGAGATTTAAGTTTAGTGATTGTTAATTTGTTTGTAAGTATTTGAATTTCATTGTTTACTTCAGACTTGAGGTGAGCATTAGAATTTAGGTTTTGTTTTGCATGTTTTTTTCATGTTTTTAACTTAGTTCGAATGTGTTCCCATTCACTCATTATTAATGATTAGTTGGACATAATACTATATGAAGCGATCTTTATTGCAAGGTCAATACTAATTATTAAATTCTTGTTAGGGATGGATTAAATCTCAAATGTGATATAGATGTTGATTTTGATATACAAAATGTGTTGTTTTAATATGAATTCAATATTTACTTATTTTTGAGTAATCACTTGGTTTTCTCAAGTGTGCTAGGATAACTCAAGAAAGTTGAAGAGAAGAGAATGAGTTTAAGTGGCAACTTAAGCTATAAAGAGGATGCTTATATCATACAATAGTCACTAACATACAAATTCATGAAAGAAATGTTTGTGAACTTGTTAATCAATTAACTTAACTTGCAATATGTAAATTAGAGCAAACACCAAGCATCATTAAGAAGACAAAAAAAATTACTTTGGATAAACTCACATACACGAGAAAAATCCAACAAAATGCAAGAAACTACTCACCTAACCACAAATCTTCAATGACAATTACAACCTTAGGCCACTTGAACACATAGTCAACCAAAATCTTAATAAATTGAGTCCCTAAGACCTTTAACACAACTCTTTTACAAGTCTACTTAGCTTACAATATCAAATGCTCAATTGAAATTATAACTCCTATTGACTTCAACCAAATTCCCTTCATGAACTACTTCAATTCTCACTACTTTGTACACCTATATGTTTTACATAGTCATCGATAGATTACACACCATTAGAGAATGCCAAAAGATATGAAAGTTAAGAGAAAGAGGAATTAGAAGTGTTCCAAATGAGTTTGGACAATTTTAGGAGTTTGGTTGAAACCATTGAAAATATTAGATATGAAATTTCTTTGGTGGTTATGCAATCACCTTGGCGTATATGAAATTAACCCAAAAATTGCCAAACCACAACTTGTGTAAAGTGGCAATTTCACACAAAGTGCTTGAAATCTTCTCTTTTCTACCATTCTCTCATTAATCCTTGTCTTTTGAACTTAGTTACATCTTTCCATGAAGTCTAAATTTGGATCATACCTCCCTACTACTAAGGCTTTAGGTCTACAAAAGATGGATAACCAAAATAAGAGGGATGATCATCTTGTTGGATGACATGTTTGCCATCTCACTTTGCACAACTTTGACCAAGATTTGGAAAATTTTTGTCTCCAATAATTCGAATGATGAAAATATGTCAGAGGTTGAATTAGAAGGAACCTAATCAACATTTGTTTTCTCCACCTCAAAGGGATGATCTTAGTGATTTTGCTCACCATATTCATTTCATGAATATTCCATAATATAGGCCTCTCAATTTTTACTTTTTAAGCAAACACCATGAAGTTCTCACTACCTTACATCAAATTGTACTTTCTTGTCCTCTTGTAATAGATAAATTTTCTAACTAAACATGTAGGGGCTACCAAGCACACAACTCAACATACATGCAATTTTATAAATAAAATTTTAATTAATTATAAACTTTAATCTACATTGTCTAATTACAAGGAAATCCATAATTTTTTTAATCCAACCCAAAGCATAAGGCTTGGGGTATTAATATTTTTTTAAACCAAGTTTTCAAAAAAAAATTATATGAGGTTATCTTGCGAATAAGAATAAAAAATACATCGCTATAACAACCTTAAACAAATAAAATAATAATAATAATAATAAAAAAAAAAAACAACAACAACAACCTTAACTTGAATTTTGATGCTAAACATTTCTTATTGCTCATTTTCCTCTTTTTCCAACAAATTGAAATCAACATTCATAGTGCAATAAATTTTAGAATCCACTTTTGGTGTATAATCAATTTATTTACCCTTACTAATTACTATACTCTCTTGTTGTATGGTAGGCATAAAGTTATTTTTACCTTTTTAAAAAAAATTCTTATATGGTTATCTTTCATATGTAGCTTACAACAAGATGAATCTATATGACCATTTGTATCACATGTCACATTGTGAAATTAAATAAGATGCATTTCCTAGAGCAACTCATGGAAGAGGGAACCACACTCACTTAAATTTTATCAGTCTAAACTTAATAACCTCATTATAAAATAAGACAGTCATCTCTACCTTCGAAAATCCATTATATGATCATTCACAAGAAATAACTACAATCTCCCCTAACTTTGATCAATATAAACTTAATAAGGTAGTGTAAAGGGTCATCCAAAGTAAGCTCACAAACATAAAGGTACAATACAAGAGATCACATTCTGCACATGCAATCACACAAATAACATGAAAAAAAGGCATAACGCTAGTATGACACGTGCAAGCTAACCTAAAGAAATTTGTCTACATCCCAATCTTGTTCATCATATACGGAAGGAAAATGACTAGTGTAACGCCCCACCATGGTTTCCATTAAAACAAAACGTAAAGAACAAATTAACTGAATATATTTTTTTTAAGAGATTCAATTACATAACTGTCTGAAGGATTCCAAGACAACGTTACATAAATATTATAAATAAGATCAACGCAATATAACATAAAACATAAATAAATTTTAAAGCCATGAATGATTCAATCCACATAACTTTATATAATCAGTTTACAAATATTCCCAAATTACATCAAGTGAGATTCTCATAAATCTCAAGACATCAAAATGATGATACAAAGAGTACACTCATATACATGAGGTAAATATACAAAGAGGATAATGATCACATCATTTCTAACATCTATGTCCACGAACACGTTCTGCTTCCACTGTCACGAACAATGAAGTATCTGAATCCAGCTACAAGTATAGTATCATCTGATAGAGTATTCAAGGAAGGTATAGCACGGTTTCATCCCAACCACGTGAAACCCGAAGGTCCACTCCCTTCATGCTAGGAGATAATGACAGGTCCACAAACAAGAAGACAAAACATTACATTTACGTGGCTTACATACACATCACGACATAACGATATCAAAACATAATGAACAAACTCCCAGAAGCAAAATACAACTAGAGATAACTCACCACAAGAAACACAATCATGTAATAGGCAGAGTGTCATCACACAATCAGGATAGGTTACCTTGGTGAATCTTCCTAGACTACCAGCCCTCTCCAAGAGTTACCCTGGCAATCTCTACCGATTCCCGGCCCCTATGCAAACTAGTGTAGAGTCGTTCCATCTTTCAAGAAGACAAGATAGGTGACTAGCCATTACAGGCCTTCTCAACCTTACCTTAACCTAAACGAGCGTTAAGATGAAAGGCGAGACATACTTTTATCTGAGTTAATGTTTAATTCTACCCAACCCCTAGTACATTAGTTAGGTTTCCACTGGATTACAAAACCTACGATAGATTACCCTGACAACCATTTAGGGTTTCGGCCCCTACTACAAGCCACTCTTCCTAAAACATGACCAAACAACAAAAGACAAGGGATAGCCATAACATATTAAGGCAAAGCCAAGAATATTCTCCTCTAGTCCATAGCAAGACTAAAATATTTCCCAAATACCACAAAGGCCACAATAAATCATGGACGGCTATATTTTAAATAATTCATACTAATAGAACACCAAAGCATAAACAATGTATGCTTATGTCATAATCAATCTTTCCTAACCTTTGAAGAGAAAGAATGTGTTACACAATTTACATGACTACTATTATATCCTTACCAACTTTATTCATATTATCTAATTCTTAAAATAAAGAGTTGGAGATATATATTATACAATATATTTGACATAATTAAATATTTTAAATTTTATCTGAAAACAAGATAATCTAAAACTTTCTATTTTATAATATAACTGCATATACATATAAATCCATTAGTAAATGCAAATTTTCCACTAACAAATCTGTTATATAAATATCATGCAAATCAGAAGTTTAAACAAATCAATAACAGAATAATTTGTGCACTAGTCGTGGAGAATAGCAATAGTTAATCTCGAAGTTCTAATAGTTCACACTAACATAAACTATATGTTGTCATTCGCACATAAATTGTATATAGGAAATCTTGCCATGCAAGTTAAACTCCAATTTTAACATACATAAATCTCAGAGGGTAAATGTAATGCTCGGGACAAAATAAAATAAGAAAACTTATGTGCATGCATTATCTATCAGATAATTACAGGTATCTCTAACACAGTTCATGCATGTGCTTTGTCTTTAGAGGTAGACTACGACTTATTCATCCCATTCTCATAATTTCCTAAAATTCCAACAGAAAATTTCCACGCCAGACAAAGGGAAATACGCCAAGCTATTAGGTTGAATGCATACAAAATTTAAATACTAAGTGTAAGACGCAGATTATGGATTCAACACATTGCGGAATAATAAGATATAGGGTAATATCAACGAAGAAACCTAAGCTATTATAGACGGGTACCGGAGAGTAATAAACATTCATAGCTAGCATAACAAAAGAAATATCAAGAAATTGTTTAGCTGAAATCTCAGGTGCTAAACCCCTATCATTTAAAAAAAAGAAAAGCAAATAGGCATAAAGTTATATGATGGATGAAATAAGAATAGTTACTCTGTGTTCTAGCGTTGTACTTGTAAGAGGCCATAAAATCAGAAAGTTTATTAAAATCTATACTTCCTTCCTTAACCAAAAGCTAGCGTAGTGACAGGTTACAAAAGTAATGAGAAAGATTACCTATATTATGATTTGTTTTTAATTTTAAACGTTGCGGCTGCAAAAGTATTCAATTAAGTCTGCTTAAACTGACATTGAAGAATCGAATAAATCCCCTTAATACTTAACAATGTATAATCTAAACAGAGACGCCATCATAGGTACTGAACAAAATATATTATTGAGGAAATACACGCCTATGGATGATCATGAAAACAACTTGACAATTTGTTCATGAATGGTTTAAATATATGGATTATAAAATTTGGATTAAATTTATTTATGTCAAGAATATCTGCATAAAACTTGAAGAGGCTGAATGTTGTAGAAAGAGAAAAGAATGGGGTGTGGTTTGTTAATTTATGTAGCTTGGACAGGTGTCTCCATTCCCAAGTAGTGTTATTTAATTATTTAATTATTTTCTAGAGACCTCCAGAAAGGGCTGCGTTGTCTAGATAATTATGTAATTAAATAAATTGATTTCCCTAGAGACTTCTAGAATCCAGTTAGTTAGGGTTGTTAGAGTCTATTTAATCTTAGCCATTGATTGAGATTAAATCATGGCCATTGGTTTTCCAATGAGAAAAGTATAAAAGGGGATCAATGGGCAATTGGAGAACACAACAACAAGTAGACTTGCAGTGATAGCAAGTAGAATTGCAGTGAGAGCAAATAGTCTTGCAGTGTTAGCAAGGCGCAGTGATAGCGTTGGGGATAGCAGCTGGGAATTTCAGCAGGAGAAATTGAGGGAAGAATTTCCGGAGAAGATTATTGCCGAGCTCTGCCATTAAGAGGCAAGCAGTTTTTGTATTCCTTAATTTGCTGAAGTTTAATATAATTCCTCATCGCAGATAGTGGTTTTCCCTTCGGAGTTTTCCCGGACAATTTGTCCAAAAATATTGTGTTCATTATTGTGAATGTTTTCTTCTCTATTCCTGTGAGTTTTTATTGGTGAAGTTGCGGTTGTGTTATTTTTTGATATTCTTGAGAATTAATTTTGAGTCAAACAATCTATGTATTAGATAGGAGATTAATAATCGATAGCTACATAAAATTTTCACATGGTATCAGAATCTGAGGCAGATAAGGCTCAAACATAAAGGAAAGATCCTGCATCTTCAGAATTATTATTATTATTTGTTTTCTTTTATCTTTTGAGATGGCCTCAGCAGGTTTAAGAGATCAGGACAGATTAGATGGAGCCTCAAATTTTGGTGTCTGGAAAGCCAGAATTTCTTTGTTGCTGGAAGAGAATGGGATCAAGGAATATGTGACTAGTGTTGTACCTGTACCTACAGATCTAGCACAGCTCTTAGCATATAAGAAGGAAGATGCCAAGGCGAGGAGGATAATTCTTGATGGTGTCAAGGATCATATTGTTCCACATGTCGCAGAGTTAGATACAGCGAAGAAGATGTGGGATGCCATTCTGAATCTGTACCAGAATGCTACCACTAACCGGAAGCTGATTCTCAAAGAAAAGTTGAGGACTACTCAGATGAACAAGGGAGAGGGCGTGACAGGTACCTCACAGAGACTTCGAACTTGTCAAAGGATGGAGTTGGAAGGCTGGCGGTGGGGGCTGTCTAGGTGATGATGAGCTAGTGTGGATAGCCCTAAATGGGTTTACTAAGCAGTGGGATGTCTTTGTTCAAGTTATTAATGGATGAGACACCTTGCCGAGTTGGGATCGACTTTGGAGTGACTTCACTCAGGAGGAGCTTAGACTAAGTCTTGTCAGTAGGACCAGTAGCAAGAGTCAGCAAAGTGAGGCGGAACAAGAGAACGTTGCCCTTGCAGGAAAAGGGAAAGCAAAGAAGGGGTCTAGTAAAGGATCAAATCCACAAGGTGAGAAGAAGAAGAAGGACTTATCTAAAGTCAAGTGCTATGGCTGTCACGAGTTTGGCCACTATGTCAGCGATTGCCCGCAAAGGAAGAAAGGCAAGAAGCAGACAACAGCTTCAGCAAGTGCAGATGAGCTCTCTAGTAGAATGGAAGATGAGTTCGCTCTCATAGCTTGTATGGCTAGCTCAACCTCACAGGGTGTTTGGTATATAGATAGTGGGGCGTCATTTCATATGACAGGAGTTAGAGAGTACTTCTCCAGCTATAAGGAGGAGGACATCAGAATGCAGATTTCTATGGGGAACATGTCCAAACTCAATCCAATTGGGAAAGGGACTGTTCTATTTCAGAGGGAGAATGGTAAGCGGATTCCCATTCATGATGTGTTGCATGGGCCAGGCTTGGGTATGAATTTGATTTCCATATCTGTCCTTCAGGATAAAGGTTACAATGTACTCTTTAGAGGGGCAAGTGTGTTAATCAAGCACAAGGATTGGAAATCACCCATAGTTATTGGAGTTAGGAGCGGTCTGCTTTATAGGTTGCAGTTTGATACTCATAAGGCGATGAGCAGCGGTAATTCTAGAGATCAAGAGGCTATGGCATAGGAGGGATGGGCCATATACATCATGGGCAAATGCTTCATGAGAGGTTGTGGCCAGTGTTCGAGGTGAGCCGCGAGCATGATGATGTTCTTGAGGATGTGTGTTGGGGAAGTTTCTTGAAAACAACTTTTCCAAGGAGTGACACTAGATCGAAGTGTTCTTGATCTAGTACATTCGGACATATGTGGACCAATGTCGGCAGAAGTCTCGGAGGAAGGACATGATGTTTGTTACTTTTATTGATGATTTCTCGGGGAAGACACGGATATGCCCCTGAAGACCAAGGATGAGGTTTTAAATTAAGCTTCCAAGGGTTCAGCTCTTGTGGAGAGTCGGCAGGGGAGGAAGATAGAGGTTCTTTGGTGGAGACAATGGAGAGGCTGAGGGAGTACAAAGGGAAAGAGTTTGGGAGTTCTGTACCAGGGAAGGAATCAAGAGAGAGTGGGCTGTTCCTTACAACCCACAACAGAATGGGGTTGCTGAGAGGAAGAATCGGTCTATATCAGAGGCGGCAAGGGCTATGCTGTATGACCAGGATATGCCACGTTACTTATGGGCAGAGGCATGCAGTACAGCAGTGTACATACAAAACGGGGTTCCACATAAGGTATTAGGCAAGATGACACCAGAGGAGGCGTTCTCAGGGAAGAAGCCAGATGTCGGCCACTTAGCGGGATATTTGGGAGTTTGGCATATTGTCACATTCCAGGTGCGACACGTTCCAAGTTAGATCAAACTGCAGAGAAGGGGTACTTTGTGGGGTACAGTGAAACCTCAAAGGCATATCGGATATTTATTCCAGGGACCAAGAGGACTATAGTTAGGCGTGATGTCAAGTTCATGGAGGACAAGGCATTTAGGAGGTCCAGAGATTTGCCAGCAGATGATCAGAGTGAGCAGTTAGTGGAAGCTCCAAGGATCGTTCAACCAGATCAAGGACAGCGAAGCTCGAGTACAGTTACTAGTACATGCACAAGCTGAGGTGCTGAGAATTCGCAGAGTATGGAACAGCAGATGCAGCAGATCCAAGAGATGCATCAGGGTGATATGGAGGTTGATACTTCATCCTCTACAGTTGGTAGCAAGAACCAACAGTCACAAAGGGATACTCAGGAGTTTGTGGGAGCTCCTAGGATGAGTAGTAGACAGCGGAGACAACCAGCCAGGTATGATGACTATATGGCATTAGTTAGTCAGTTGGTAGATAGTGAACCTTCTAGCTATCAAGAGGCTACATAGCAGCAAGTGTGGCAAGATGCAATGGTTGAGGAGTAGACCTCAATAGTGCAGAACGATGTGTGGGAGGTTGTGCCTAGACCAACAGATAGGGCAGTGGTTAGATCACGCTGGATCTATAAGATCAAGCATGGTGCAGATGGTAGCATCGAGAAATACAAAGAAAGGTTTGTGGCCAAGGGGTTCTCTTAGAAGGAGGGAATTGACTATATGGAGACATTTGCTCCGGTGGCGGTATACTTCTATACAGTGTGATCTCTCTTGCGGCAGTTAGGATGGCGAGATCCATCAGATGGATGTCAAGATGATGTTTCTTAATGGTGAATTAAAAGAGGAGTTATACATAGAACAACCAGAGGGATTTGTAGCACACAACAGTAAAACCTACATTTGCAGATTGAAGAGAGCTTTGTACAGACTCAAGCAGGCTTCTAGGGTGTGCTATGAGCACATTGATAGATACTTGCAAGGAATGGGCTTTGTGAAGAGTGAAGTAGATGGTAACCTCTACTACTTGGTGGTTGGAGGTGAGGATCTCATTCTTGTTCTATATGTGGATGAATTTTTTTTAGCAGGTTCACTAGGGCTCATAGAGGATTGCAAGAGGGACCTTGCAGCAGAGTTCGAGATGAAGGATTTGGGGCTTATGCACTACTTTCTAGGCATGGAGGTATGGCAGACAGATGGAGAGATTTTCCTTGGACAAGGGAAATACTGCATCGAAATCTTGAGGAGGTTCGAGATGGAAGATTGCAGAGCCATGTCTACTCCTATGATCACGAATTGGAAGAAGGTAGAGACATCCAGGAAGAAGGATGTAGACCCCACTTTATACAGGCAATTGATTGGGTCTCTCATGTATTTGGTCAACACTAGACTAGATATATCCTTTGCAGTAAACTCTCTTAGTCAGTTCATGGTGGAGCCGAAGAGAGTGCATTGGACGGCAACAAAGCATGTGTTGCGGTATTTGCGTGGTACAATCGAGTATGGAATCAAATATACTCGAGGTGATGGTATCAGGTTGATAGGCTATACTGACGCAGATTGGGCAGGCAGTACAACAGACAGGAAAAGCACTTCAGGGTGTTGCTTTAGCTTGGGATCAGGAGTTGTCTCTTGGTACAGCAGGAAGCAGAAGTCTGTGGCTTTGAGTTCTGCAGAGGCAGAATACATAGCAGCTAGCATGGCGACGTGTGAGGCGATATGGCTTCGGAAGTTGCTGGTGGCCTTGTTTGGTCAGAGGGTTGAGACTACGGTGATACACTGCGACAATCAGAGTTGCATCAAGTTGACTGAGAATCCGGTGTTTCATGATAGGTCTAAGCATATAGACATCAGATATCATTTCATCAGAGATTGTGTACAGAGCGGGATTGTTCAGCTACAGTATATACCTACAGATCAGCAGGTAGCAGACATTTTGACTAAGGCATTGGGGAAGGCAAAATTCATCTTCTTGAGAGATAAGTTGGAGTGTCATCACGAGACACCTTCCTAAGCTAAGAGGGAGTGTTAATTTATGTAGCTTGAATGGTGTCTCCATTCCCCAAGTAGTGTTATTTAATTATTTAATTATTTTAGAGACTCTGAGAAGTGGAACATGCAAGATGAGTATGTAATTAAATAAATTGATTTTCCTAGAGACTTCTAGAATCCAGTTAGTTAGGGTTTTTAGAGTCTATTTAATCTTAGCCATTGATTGAGATTAAATCATGGCCATTGGTTTTCCAATGAGAAAAGTATAAAAGGGGATCAATGGGCATTTGGAGAACACAACAACAAGTAGACTTGCAGTGATAGCAAGTAGAATTGCAGTGAGAGCAAATAGTCTTGCAGTGTTAGCAAGGGCGCAGTGATAGCGTTGGGGATAGCAGCTGGGAATTTCAGCAGGAGAAATTGAGGGAAGAATTTTCGGAGAAGATTATTGCCGGAGCTCTGCCAGTAAGAGGCAAGCAGTTTTTGTATTCCTTAATTTGCTGAAGTTTAATATAATTCCTCATCTGCAGTAGTGGTTTTCCCTTCGGGGTTTTTCCACGAACAATTTGTCCAAAATATTGTGTTCATTATTGTGAATGTTTCTTCTCTATTCCCTGTGATTTTTTATTGGTGAAGTTGCAGTTGTGTTATTTTTCGATATTTGCTGAGAATTAATTTTTCAGAGTCAAACAATCTATGTATTAGATAGGAGATTAATAATCAGTAACTGCAATAGAATTTTCACATGGTTTCCCTAATGTTGTTCCAGTTCATACTAGACGACCATTAAATTGCTTAAAGAAAAAAAAAAAAAAAACTCTAGATTTCAATAAGCCACAGAGGATTTAATGAAAAAGATGTATGGAGGCCGATGACCTCAAGTGGAGTCAATGATCCATTAATGGCGTTTCCTAAAGCTACGATATGGAATTAGAATATAAGCTATTCATAAGCTATCACTAATAAAAGCGTACCAAGCCAACTGGTAAAGAAAATTTAGAAACTATTTCCTGTGAATGATATCTTTTAAAACAGAGAAAACAAAGCTTTTATATTACAAACTAACATCCAGTAATGTATTTCCAATTAAACATTTGCAAACTCTTTACAGCCTTTCTAAAAAGTTCAGATTTGAAATTGAGCATTTACAGTCTACGTTTTTGTTTCTTTCTTCTTAAAAATTCTAATACCCTTATAATTTGTTTCTTTATTGTTTGTGCAGATTCAACAAAATAATTCCTTTAGAGAGCAATAAAATTCAACATTATATTTTCAGAATTTAAACACAAGAATTTAAAACCAAAGAAGAAAACCTGTTTAAAACTTGATGATTGGCTGGAAACAAATTCTGAAGCTTCTGCCAACTCTGCTTAAATTCACCAAATCTTGACGAAGTAATCCAAGACAATCCAGCTCAAAATTATGCTTGCAAACAAAATCTAAGATAAAAGTTTTTCCAAAACAATTGCCGTGCAAAATCTTCTAAAAATTGCTGCCATAAAAATTCTTCTAGATTATTCCCGTGAATGAAAAATTGCAACCCCCAAAAGATTTTAATGCATTCAATTAACTCTCAATCATGAAACTTAACTGATAGTCAATTATGCATTCAAAATTGATCAATCAGTACTAACTTACCCTTTTAACATTAGATCAAATTTTCAACTCCAAATCCAAAAATCCATAACATATTGAAAACAACATCTTTTAAAATATCGGTCTTTCATGTAAATCCCATTTGCACAACTAAGTCAACAATTATATTAATTAAATACTTTTTGCAAAATTAACTTTCACTTTTAAAATAAATATCTTATTTAATTTAAATTAATAAATTAAATCACAAACATAACCCTAAGCATTTATAAATACATTAACAGATATTCATTGAACTTAAATATTAAATTCCCAAACAAAAACAATACAGACAAATACGACACAACAGAAACAAACTAGACAACAAAGAAGGGTAACAAATAGGTACCTGTTCAATAAAGAATGATGGTTCAACAAGGACCTGTCATTACCTTCGGATCAACATAATTTCATTGAATTAGGGTACGCTTAGACCTGACAAGCAGGTGGAGCCGATACCCGGTACCTGTATCTACATAAAACATCATTGTTAAAACATATATAGTTATATCAGGAAACACACTGTGAAGAAGAATTGTAGCGTAGCAAGGTACTCACGAATGAGTAATGCTACACTATCTTCTTCACCGAAACTGACGAGCAAGATAAATCATAAACAATCATTTCAACATGATAACCACATAAAAACTCATAAGCAAATAATCCATATCACATATGTGTCTAACTCAATATCATCACATAAACACAACCAGATGATCAGGATGTCAAAAATATCATCTACGAAGTATAAAAACAACATAGTATCATAATCAACTAAAGCATCTATCTATCAAACAGAATCAATCTAAAAAAAGAGTGTCGCAACTGTAGGGACACTACAACTAGCCAAAGGGGCAACAATGAGTGTCAAACTAGGGAAAGGCTATCTAACCCCTTTCCCCCCAAATGTAGGACATGCATGAGCCGAGATAGGTGATAAGAATGTGCTCCTTGCAATATAGAAATGGTTTGCATTAAATGTAATACATGTAATAGTGACTATGCTATGATTCTACAACTATCACATGGTAAGGAGAAAAGTGTGTGCATTCTTGTCAATTTGGATGCTTAGAGGGTTCAAATTTTCTTAATAGCTCCTATAAATCACAACAATCATTGGTATGATGTCCAAATATTCTATGATATGCACAATATGGTCCATTTTTATCAGTTTGTTTCTTTGTTAATTGTTTAGGTTTAGGTAGTAACTCAATTAATACCTAATGTAAAAGTGTATAGAAATCATGCTCAATCTTGGATATTTTTAATAGATCATGTAGATGTTCAAGAGGATCATGGACCTTATGTTTCTTGGATTTGTATTGCTTATGCTCTTTTTTCTTTAGTTGGACAATTGGTTGATGTAAAGCTGGAGGATCTAAGGCAATCTTATCCCCTTCACAATTCATCAATTGGTCTTTGGAAACAATTTTATAAAAGAGGTCACCTTTCCTAGTAGGAGGGGTAGTGGGAGGGAAATAAATAAGATTCTCATGATGGTCCACAATTGAATCTTCTAACATCAAGGCATCTCCTTTACAAGGAGGGGAGGTATTAGGAAGGCTAGGGTTATCAATGATTGTATCTTCTTTTACCAAATCATTCCCACAAATTAGAGGGAGATTGAGAGATGAGTGAATATGGGGCAAAGTGTCGATGTTAAGGAATGTGTCAATGATCTCACCCCCTTGTGCCAAGATATCTTTCCAAGAGGAAGTACTAGAACAATTACTAATAGGATTCTTGTGACATTAGTGATGGATTCTTCTAACCCCTGAACACCTTCTTCATAAGGAGGAGGGGTATTGGGAGAAGAATCATTATTATTGTCAAGATTTTCCATGATTGCTTTCTCTTATATTATGGCATTCTCACAAATGGAAGAGACTTTAGGAGGGTAGGTAACATGCTTGTCCATAGTTTTATTTCTTTTTCTTAAATTATGCTCATAAGTAGGATAATTACAGTCATACAAGCTATGTGGCATCTTATGAAAACCAAATGTTTGAAAAGGAAACATATTTGCAAATTTCATATTTGAAGTGATAATTGACTGATTTTAAAATGCAAGAACCTGAAAATGATATATTTTAAATGCAAATATTATGTTTTAAGTATTTACTTGTTTTTGCCAATTAACTTGAATGCAAACAAATTCATAAAATTGTAATTCTAGAAACTGAAACTAAGATCTACCAACAGCTAGATATAAAGCTAACAAAGA
>VDFB02000020.1:44232865-44412960 GCA_007258455.2 Sequoia sempervirens
ATTTCACACAAAGTGCTTGAAATCTTCTCTTTTCTACCATTCTCTCATTAATCCTTGTCTTTTGAACTTAGTTACATCTTTCCATGAAGTCTAAATTTGGATCATACCTCCCTACTACTAAGGCTTTAGGTCTACAAAAGATGGATAACCAAAATAAGAGGGATGATCATCTTGTTGGATGACATGTTTGCCATCTCACTTTGCACAACTTTGACCAAGATTTGGAAAATTTTTGTCTCCAATAATTCGAATGATGAAAATATGTCAGAGGTTGAATTAGAAGGAACCTAATCAACATTTGTTTTCTCCACCTCAAAGGGATGATCTTAGTGATTTTGCTCACCATATTCATTTCATGAATATTCCATAATATAGGCCTCTCAATTTTTACTTTTTAAGCAAACACCATGAAGTTCTCACTACCTTACATCAAATTGTACTTTCTTGTCCTCTTGTAATAGATAAATTTTCTAACTAAACATGTAGGGGCTACCAAGCACACAACTCAACATACATGCAATTTTATAAATAAAATTTTAATTAATTATAAACTTTAATCTACATTGTCTAATTACAAGGAAATCCATAATTTTTTTAATCCAACCCAAAGCATAAGGCTTGGGGTATTAATATTTTTTTAAACCAAGTTTTCAAAAAAAAATTATATGAGGTTATCTTGCGAATAAGAATAAAAAATACATCGCTATAACAACCTTAAACAAATAAAATAATAATAATAATAATAAAAAAAAAAAACAACAACAACAACCTTAACTTGAATTTTGATGCTAAACATTTCTTATTGCTCATTTTCCTCTTTTTCCAACAAATTGAAATCAACATTCATAGTGCAATAAATTTTAGAATCCACTTTTGGTGTATAATCAATTTATTTACCCTTACTAATTACTATACTCTCTTGTTGTATGGTAGGCATAAAGTTATTTTTACCTTTTTAAAAAAAATTCTTATATGGTTATCTTTCATATGTAGCTTACAACAAGATGAATCTATATGACCATTTGTATCACATGTCACATTGTGAAATTAAATAAGATGCATTTCCTAGAGCAACTCATGGAAGAGGGAACCACACTCACTTAAATTTTATCAGTCTAAACTTAATAACCTCATTATAAAATAAGACAGTCATCTCTACCTTCGAAAATCCATTATATGATCATTCACAAGAAATAACTACAATCTCCCCTAACTTTGATCAATATAAACTTAATAAGGTAGTGTAAAGGGTCATCCAAAGTAAGCTCACAAACATAAAGGTACAATACAAGAGATCACATTCTGCACATGCAATCACACAAATAACATGAAAAAAAGGCATAACGCTAGTATGACACGTGCAAGCTAACCTAAAGAAATTTGTCTACATCCCAATCTTGTTCATCATATACGGAAGGAAAATGACTAGTGTAACGCCCCACCATGGTTTCCATTAAAACAAAACGTAAAGAACAAATTAACTGAATATATTTTTTTTAAGAGATTCAATTACATAACTGTCTGAAGGATTCCAAGACAACGTTACATAAATATTATAAATAAGATCAACGCAATATAACATAAAACATAAATAAATTTTAAAGCCATGAATGATTCAATCCACATAACTTTATATAATCAGTTTACAAATATTCCCAAATTACATCAAGTGAGATTCTCATAAATCTCAAGACATCAAAATGATGATACAAAGAGTACACTCATATACATGAGGTAAATATACAAAGAGGATAATGATCACATCATTTCTAACATCTATGTCCACGAACACGTTCTGCTTCCACTGTCACGAACAATGAAGTATCTGAATCCAGCTACAAGTATAGTATCATCTGATAGAGTATTCAAGGAAGGTATAGCACGGTTTCATCCCAACCACGTGAAACCCGAAGGTCCACTCCCTTCATGCTAGGAGATAATGACAGGTCCACAAACAAGAAGACAAAACATTACATTTACGTGGCTTACATACACATCACGACATAACGATATCAAAACATAATGAACAAACTCCCAGAAGCAAAATACAACTAGAGATAACTCACCACAAGAAACACAATCATGTAATAGGCAGAGTGTCATCACACAATCAGGATAGGTTACCTTGGTGAATCTTCCTAGACTACCAGCCCTCTCCAAGAGTTACCCTGGCAATCTCTACCGATTCCCGGCCCCTATGCAAACTAGTGTAGAGTCGTTCCATCTTTCAAGAAGACAAGATAGGTGACTAGCCATTACAGGCCTTCTCAACCTTACCTTAACCTAAACGAGCGTTAAGATGAAAGGCGAGACATACTTTTATCTGAGTTAATGTTTAATTCTACCCAACCCCTAGTACATTAGTTAGGTTTCCACTGGATTACAAAACCTACGATAGATTACCCTGACAACCATTTAGGGTTTCGGCCCCTACTACAAGCCACTCTTCCTAAAACATGACCAAACAACAAAAGACAAGGGATAGCCATAACATATTAAGGCAAAGCCAAGAATATTCTCCTCTAGTCCATAGCAAGACTAAAATATTTCCCAAATACCACAAAGGCCACAATAAATCATGGACGGCTATATTTTAAATAATTCATACTAATAGAACACCAAAGCATAAACAATGTATGCTTATGTCATAATCAATCTTTCCTAACCTTTGAAGAGAAAGAATGTGTTACACAATTTACATGACTACTATTATATCCTTACCAACTTTATTCATATTATCTAATTCTTAAAATAAAGAGTTGGAGATATATATTATACAATATATTTGACATAATTAAATATTTTAAATTTTATCTGAAAACAAGATAATCTAAAACTTTCTATTTTATAATATAACTGCATATACATATAAATCCATTAGTAAATGCAAATTTTCCACTAACAAATCTGTTATATAAATATCATGCAAATCAGAAGTTTAAACAAATCAATAACAGAATAATTTGTGCACTAGTCGTGGAGAATAGCAATAGTTAATCTCGAAGTTCTAATAGTTCACACTAACATAAACTATATGTTGTCATTCGCACATAAATTGTATATAGGAAATCTTGCCATGCAAGTTAAACTCCAATTTTAACATACATAAATCTCAGAGGGTAAATGTAATGCTCGGGACAAAATAAAATAAGAAAACTTATGTGCATGCATTATCTATCAGATAATTACAGGTATCTCTAACACAGTTCATGCATGTGCTTTGTCTTTAGAGGTAGACTACGACTTATTCATCCCATTCTCATAATTTCCTAAAATTCCAACAGAAAATTTCCACGCCAGACAAAGGGAAATACGCCAAGCTATTAGGTTGAATGCATACAAAATTTAAATACTAAGTGTAAGACGCAGATTATGGATTCAACACATTGCGGAATAATAAGATATAGGGTAATATCAACGAAGAAACCTAAGCTATTATAGACGGGTACCGGAGAGTAATAAACATTCATAGCTAGCATAACAAAAGAAATATCAAGAAATTGTTTAGCTGAAATCTCAGGTGCTAAACCCCTATCATTTAAAAAAAAGAAAAGCAAATAGGCATAAAGTTATATGATGGATGAAATAAGAATAGTTACTCTGTGTTCTAGCGTTGTACTTGTAAGAGGCCATAAAATCAGAAAGTTTATTAAAATCTATACTTCCTTCCTTAACCAAAAGCTAGCGTAGTGACAGGTTACAAAAGTAATGAGAAAGATTACCTATATTATGATTTGTTTTTAATTTTAAACGTTGCGGCTGCAAAAGTATTCAATTAAGTCTGCTTAAACTGACATTGAAGAATCGAATAAATCCCCTTAATACTTAACAATGTATAATCTAAACAGAGACGCCATCATAGGTACTGAACAAAATATATTATTGAGGAAATACACGCCTATGGATGATCATGAAAACAACTTGACAATTTGTTCATGAATGGTTTAAATATATGGATTATAAAATTTGGATTAAATTTATTTATGTCAAGAATATCTGCATAAAACTTGAAGAGGCTGAATGTTGTAGAAAGAGAAAAGAATGGGGTGTGGTTTGTTAATTTATGTAGCTTGGACAGGTGTCTCCATTCCCAAGTAGTGTTATTTAATTATTTAATTATTTTCTAGAGACCTCCAGAAAGGGCTGCGTTGTCTAGATAATTATGTAATTAAATAAATTGATTTCCCTAGAGACTTCTAGAATCCAGTTAGTTAGGGTTGTTAGAGTCTATTTAATCTTAGCCATTGATTGAGATTAAATCATGGCCATTGGTTTTCCAATGAGAAAAGTATAAAAGGGGATCAATGGGCATTTGGAGAACACAACAAGTAGACTTGCAGTGATAGCAAGTAGAATTGCAGTGAGAGCAAATAGTCTTGCAGTGTTAGCAAGGGCGCAGTGATAGCGTTGGGGATAGCAGCTGGGAATTTCAGCAGGAGAAATTGAGGGAAGAATTTTCGGAGAAGATTATTGCCGGAGCTCTGCCAGTAAGAGGCAAGCAGTTTTTGTATTCCTTAATTTGCTGAAGTTTAATATAATTCCTCATCTGCAGTAGTGGTTTTCCCTTCGGGGTTTTTCCACGGACAATTTGTCCAAAAATATTGTGTTCATTATTGTGAATGTTTTCTTCTCTATTCTGTGAGTTTTTTTATTGGTGAAGTTGCAGTTGTGTTATTTTTCGATATTTGCTGAGAATTAATTTTTCAGAGTCAAACAATCTATGTATTAGATAGGAGATTAATAATCAGTAACTGCAATAGAATTTTCACATGGTATCAGAGCTGATCTGAGGGCAGATAAGGCTCAACACAGGAAGGAAAGATCCTGCCATCTTCAGAATTATTATTATTATTTGTTTTCTTTTATCTTTTGAGATGGCCTCAGCAGGTTTAAGAGATCAGGACAGATTAGATGGAGCCTCAAATTTTGGTGTCTGGAAAGCCAGAATTTCTTTGTTGCTGGAAGAGAATGGGATCAAGGAATATGTGACCAGTGTTGTACCTGTACCTACAGATCCAGCACAGCTCTTAGCATATAAGAAGGAAGATGCCAAGGCGAGGAGGCTGATTCTTGATGGTGTCAAGGATCATATTGTTCCACATGTCGCAGAGTTAGATACAGCGAAGAAGATGTGGGATGCCATTCTGAATCTGTACCAGAATGCTACCACTAACCGGAAGCTGATTCTCAGAGAAAAGTTGAGGACTACTCGGATGAACAAGGGAGAGGACGTGACAAGTTACCTCACCAGACTCAGACTTGTCAAGGATGAGTTGGCTGCTGTTGGAGATAATCTAGGTGATGACGAGCTAGTGCGGATAGCCCTAAATGGGTTTACTAAGCAGTGGGATGTCTTTGTTCAAGTTATTAATGGATGAGACACCTTGCCGAGTTGGGATCGACTTTGGAGTGACTTCACTCAGGAGGAGCTTAGACTTAGTCTTGTCAGTAGGACCAGTAGCAAGAGTCAGCAAAGTGAGGCGGAACAGGAGAACGTTGCCCTTGCAGGAAAAGGGAAAGCAAAGAAGGGGTCTAGTAAAGGATCAAATCCACAAGGTGAGAAGAAGAAGGACTTATCTAAAGTCAAGTGCTATGGCTGTCACGAGTTTGGCCACTATGTCAGCGATTGCCCGCAAAGGAAGAAAGGCAAGAAGCAGACAGCAGCTTCAGCAAGTGCAGATGAGCTCTCTAGTAGAATGGAGGATGAGTTCGCTCTCATAGCTTGTATGGCTAGCTCAACCTCACAGGGTGTTTGGTATATAGATAGTGGGGCATCATTTCATATGACAGGAGTTAGAGAGTACTTCTCCAGCTATAAGGAGGAGGACATCAGAATGCAGATTTCTATGGGGAACATGTCCAAACTCAATCCAGTTGGGAAAGGGACTGTTCTATTTCAGAGGGAGAATGGTAAGCGGATTCCCATTCATGATGTGTTGCATGTGCCAGGCTTGGGTATGAATTTGATTTCCATATCTGTCCTTCAGGATAAAGGTTACAATGTACTCTTTAGAGGGGCAAGTGTGTTAATCAAGCACAAGGATTGGAAATCACCCATAGCTATTGGAGTTAGGAGCGGCCGGCTTTACAGGTTGCAGTTTGATACTCATAAGGCACTAATGAGCAGCAGTAATTCTAGAGATCAAGGAGAGCTATGGCATAGGAGGATGGGCCATATACATCATGGAGCACTTAAAATGCTTCATGAGGGTGTGTGAGGTGTTCCAGAGGTGAGCAGAGCAGTGACAGGGTCATGTGTGAGGAGACTGCAGCTGCTTACCAGGAGTGACACTAGATCCAAAGAGTGTTCTTGATCCTGGTACATTGGAGAACATATGTGGACCAATGTCGTGAAGTCTCTCCCGGAAGATATAGTATTTTGTTACTTTTATTGATGATTTCTCGGGAAGACACGGATATACTTCTTGAAGACCAAGGATGAGGGTTTTGATTCGCTTCAAGAGTTCAAAGCTCTTGTGGAGAATTAAACGAGGGAGGAAGATAAGTTCTTTTAGTGAACAATGGGCCAGTACAAAGGAAAGAAGTTTAGGAGTTACGTACGAGGGAAAGGAATCAAGAGGTGAGGCTGTTCCTTTACAACCCACAAGAATGGGGTTCTTGAGAGAAGGAGCTCGGTCTATATTGGAGGCAGCAAGGGCTATGTTGTATGACTAGGATATGCCATGCTACTTATGGGCAGAGGCATGCAGTACAGCAGTGTACATACAAAACAGGGTTCCACATAAGGTATTAGGCAAGATGACACCAGAGGAGGCGTTCTCAGGGAAGAAGCCAGATGTTAGCCACTTCAGGATATTTGGGAGTTTGGCATATTGTCACATTCCAGGTGTGACACATTCCAAGTTAGATCAGACTGCAGAGAGAGGGTACTTTGTGGGGTACAGTGAAACCTCAAAGGCATATCGGATATTTATTCCAGGGACCAGGAGGACTGGGCTAGTGATGCTCAAGTTCTGGAGGGGCCGGAAACATTCGGGGAGGTCGAGGGTACCGGCCAGTGGTCGAGTGGAAACTGATTAGTGAGCTCAAGATCGTTCAACGAGCAAGGACAGCACAGTCACGATTCTATTACATGCAAGCGGAGATGCTTGAGGAGGCCATGAAGTGTGGAATGCTTGAATGCAGCCGAGATCCAAAGAGATGCATCGAGGGTGATATGGAGGTTGATACTTCATCCTCTACAGTTGGTAGCAGGAACTAACAGTCACAAAGGGATACTCAGGAGTTTGTGGGAGCTCCTAGGATGAGTAGTAGGCAGCGAAGACAACCCGCCAGGTATGATGACTATATGGCTTTAGTTAGTCAGTTGGTAGATAGTAGACGCTACAACTATCAAAGGCATAGCGACAGAAGCAATGGTTTGATGCCCTCAGCAGTGAAAACGATGTGTGGGGAGGTTGTGCCTAGACCAATAGGCAGGCGATGGTTGGAATTTCGCCCGGATCTATAAGATCAACAGAGATGCGGATGTGCCTCAAATACAAGGCAAGAACAGGCGGGGTTTCGAGAAGGAGGGAATTGACTATAAGGAGACATTTGCTCCAGTGGCCAGGTATACTTCTATACGAGTTGTGATCTCTCTTGCAACACAGATGGGATGGCAGATCCATCAGATGGATGTCAAGACGAGCATTTCTTAATGGTGAATTGAAAGAGGAGGTATACATAGAACAACCAGAGGGCTTTGTGGCACACAACAGTACAACCCACGTGTGCAGATTGAAGAGAGCTTTGTACGGACTCAAGCAGGCTCCCAGGGCGTGGTATGAGCGCATTGATAAATACTTGCAGGGAATGGGCTTCGTGAAGAGTGAAGCGGATGCTAACCTCTACTACTTGGTGGTTGGGGGTGAGGTTCTCATTCTTGTTCTTTATGTGGACGACTTGTTTTTAACAGGTTCACTAGGGCTCATAGAGGAAAGCAAGAGGGACCTTGCAGCAGAGTTCGAGATGAAGGATTTGGGGCTTATGCACTACTTTCTAGGCATGGAGGTATGGCAGACAGATGGAGAGATTTTCCTTGGACAAGGGAAATACTGCATCGAAATCTTGAGGAGGTTCGAGATGGAGGATTGCAGAGCCATGTCTACTCCTATGATCACGAATTGGAAGAAGGTAGAGACATCCAGGGAGAAGGATGTAGACCCCACCTTATACAGGCAGTTGATTGGGTCTCTCATGTATTTGGTCAACACCAGGCCAGATATATCCTTTGCAGTAAACTCTCTTAGTCAGTTCATGGTGGAGCCGAAGAGAGTGCATTGGACAGCGGCAAAGCATGTGTTGCGGTATTTGCGTGGTACAATCGAGTATGGAATCAAATATACTCGAGGTGATGGTATCAGGTTGATAGGCTATCTTACGCAGATTGGCGAGCAGTACAACGGACGAAAGCACTTCAGGGTGTTGCTTTAGCTTGGGATCAGGAGTTGTCTCTTGGTATAGCAGGAAGCAGAAGTCTGTGGCTTTGAGTTCTGCAGAGGCAGAATACATAGCAGCTAGCATGGCGACGTGTGAGGCGATATGGCTTCGGAAGTTGTTGGTGGCCTTGTTTGGTCAGAGGGTTGAGACTACGGTGATACATTGCGACAATCAGAGTTGCATCAAGTTGACTGAGAATCCGGTGTTTCATGATAGGTCTAAGCATATAGACATCAGATATCATTTCATCAGAGATTGTGTACAGCGCGATTGTTCAGCTACAGTATATACCTACAGATCAGCAGGTAGCAGACATTTTGACTAAGGCATTGGGGAAGGCAAAATTCATCTTCTTCAGAGATAAGTTGGGTGTCATGCAGAACACCTTCCTCGCTAAGAGGGAGTGTTAATTTATGTAGCTTGGACAGGTGTCTCCATTCCCAAGTAGTGTTATTTAATTATTTAATTATTTTCTAGAGACCTCCAGAAAGGGCTGAGTTGTCTAGATAATTATGTAATTAAATAAATTGATTTCCCTAGAGACTTCTAGAATCCAGTTAGTTAGGGTTGTTAGAGTCTATTTAATCTTAGCCATTGATTGAGATTAAATCATGGCCATTGGTTTTCCAATGAGAAAAGTATAAAAGGGGATCAATGGGCAATTGGAGAACACAACAACAAGTAGACTTGCAGTGATAGCAAGTAGAATTGCAGTGAGAGCAAATAGTCTTGCAGTGTTAGCAAGGGCGCAGTGATAGCGTTGGGGATAAGCTGTGGAATTTCAGCAGGAGAAATTGAGGGAAGAATTTTGGAGAAGATTATTGCCGGAGCTCTGCCAGTAAGAGGCAAGCAGTTTTTGTATTCCTTAATTTGCTGAAGTTTAATATAATTCCTCATCTGCAGTAGTGGTTTTCCCTTCGGGGTTTTTCCACGGACAATTTGTCCAAAAATATTGTGTTCATTATTGTGAATGTTTTCTTCTCTATTCCTGTGAGTTTTTATTGGTGAAGTTGCAGTTGTGTTATTTTTCGATATTTGCTGAGAATTAATTTTTCAGAGTCAAACAATCTATGTATTAGATAGGAGATTAATAATCAGTAACTGCAATAGAATTTTCACATGGTTTCCCTAATGTTGTTCCAGTTCATACTAGACGACCATTAAATTGCTTAAAGAAAAAAAAAAAAAAAACTCTAGATTTCAATAAGCCACAGAGGATTTAATGAAAAAGATGTATGGAGGCCGATGACCTCAAGTGGAGTCAATGATCCATTAATGGCGTTTCCTAAAGCTACGATATGGAATTAGAATATAAGCTATTCATAAGCTATCACTAATAAAAGCGTACCAAGCCAACTGGTAAAGAAAATTTAGAAACTATTTCCTGTGAATGATATCTTTTAAAACAGAGAAAACAAAGCTTTTATATTACAAACTAACATCCAGTAATGTATTTCCAATTAAACATTTGCAAACTCTTTACAGCCTTTCTAAAAAGTTCAGATTTGAAATTGAGCATTTACAGTCTACGTTTTTGTTTCTTTCTTCTTAAAAATTCTAATACCCTTATAATTTGTTTCTTTATTGTTTGTGCAGATTCAACAAAATAATTCCTTTAGAGAGCAATAAAATTCAACATTATATTTTCAGAATTTAAACACAAGAATTTAAAACCAAAGAAGAAAACCTGTTTAAAACTTGATGATTGGCTGGAAACAAATTCTGAAGCTTCTGCCAACTCTGCTTAAATTCACCAAATCTTGACGAAGTAATCCAAGACAATCCAGCTCAAAATTATGCTTGCAAACAAAATCTAAGATAAAAGTTTTTCCAAAACAATTGCCGTGCAAAATCTTCTAAAAATTGCTGCCATAAAAATTCTTCTAGATTATTCCCGTGAATGAAAAATTGCAACCCCCAAAAGATTTTAATGCATTCAATTAACTCTCAATCATGAAACTTAACTGATAGTCAATTATGCATTCAAAATTGATCAATCAGTACTAACTTACCCTTTTAACATTAGATCAAATTTTCAACTCCAAATCCAAAAATCCATAACATATTGAAAACAACATCTTTTAAAATATCGGTCTTTCATGTAAATCCCATTTGCACAACTAAGTCAACAATTATATTAATTAAATACTTTTTGCAAAATTAACTTTCACTTTTAAAATAAATATCTTATTTAATTTAAATTAATAAATTAAATCACAAACATAACCCTAAGCATTTATAAATACATTAACAGATATTCATTGAACTTAAATATTAAATTCCCAAACAAAAACAATACAGACAAATACGACACAACAGAAACAAACTAGACAACAAAGAAGGGTAACAAATAGGTACCTGTTCAATAAAGAATGATGGTTCAACAAGGACCTGTCATTACCTTCGGATCAACATAATTTCATTGAATTAGGGTACGCTTAGACCTGACAAGCAGGTGGAGCCGATACCCGGTACCTGTATCTACATAAAACATCATTGTTAAAACATATATAGTTATATCAGGAAACACACTGTGAAGAAGAATTGTAGCGTAGCAAGGTACTCACGAATGAGTAATGCTACACTATCTTCTTCACCGAAACTGACGAGCAAGATAAATCATAAACAATCATTTCAACATGATAACCACATAAAAACTCATAAGCAAATAATCCATATCACATATGTGTCTAACTCAATATCATCACATAAACACAACCAGATGATCAGGATGTCAAAAATATCATCTACGAAGTATAAAAACAACATAGTATCATAATCAACTAAAGCATCTATCTATCAAACAGAATCAATCTAAAAAAAGAGTGTCGCAACTGTAGGGACACTACAACTAGCCAAAGGGGCAACAATGAGTGTCAAACTAGGGAAAGGCTATCTAACCCCTTTCCCCCCAAATGTAGGACATGCATGAGCCGAGATAGGTGATAAGAATGTGCTCCTTGCAATATAGAAATGGTTTGCATTAAATGTAATACATGTAATAGTGACTATGCTATGATTCTACAACTATCACATGGTAAGGAGAAAAGTGTGTGCATTCTTGTCAATTTGGATGCTTAGAGGGTTCAAATTTTCTTAATAGCTCCTATAAATCACAACAATCATTGGTATGATGTCCAAATATTCTATGATATGCACAATATGGTCCATTTTTATCAGTTTGTTTCTTTGTTAATTGTTTAGGTTTAGGTAGTAACTCAATTAATACCTAATGTAAAAGTGTATAGAAATCATGCTCAATCTTGGATATTTTTAATAGATCATGTAGATGTTCAAGAGGATCATGGACCTTATGTTTCTTGGATTTGTATTGCTTATGCTCTTTTTTCTTTAGTTGGACAATTGGTTGATGTAAAGCTGGAGGATCTAAGGCAATCTTATCCCCTTCACAATTCATCAATTGGTCTTTGGAAACAATTTTATAAAAGAGGTCACCTTTCCTAGTAGGAGGGGTAGTGGGAGGGAAATAAATAAGATTCTCATGATGGTCCACAATTGAATCTTCTAACATCAAGGCATCTCCTTTACAAGGAGGGGAGGTATTAGGAAGGCTAGGGTTATCAATGATTGTATCTTCTTTTACCAAATCATTCCCACAAATTAGAGGGAGATTGAGAGATGAGTGAATATGGGGCAAAGTGTCGATGTTAAGGAATGTGTCAATGATCTCACCCCCTTGTGCCAAGATATCTTTCCAAGAGGAAGTACTAGAACAATTACTAATAGGATTCTTGTGACATTAGTGATGGATTCTTCTAACCCCTGAACACCTTCTTCATAAGGAGGAGGGGTATTGGGAGAAGAATCATTATTATTGTCAAGATTTTCCATGATTGCTTTCTCTTATATTATGGCATTCTCACAAATGGAAGAGACTTTAGGAGGGTAGGTAACATGCTTGTCCATAGTTTTATTTCTTTTTCTTAAATTATGCTCATAAGTAGGATAATTACAGTCATACAAGCTATGTGGCATCTTATGAAAACCAAATGTTTGAAAAGGAAACATATTTGCAAATTTCATATTTGAAGTGATAATTGACTGATTTTAAAATGCAAGAACCTGAAAATGATATATTTTAAATGCAAATATTATGTTTTAAGTATTTACTTGTTTTTGCCAATTAACTTGAATGCAAACAAATTCATAAAATTGTAATTCTAGAAACTGAAACTAAGATCTACCAACAGCTAGATATAAAGCTAACAAAGATAGATTAATGCCCAAAAATTTGGAAAATGACCTATATAAGGACAAATTCACCTTAAGGCGAATGGGTCCTTGCACAAGGGTTTGAAAAAATAAGTTATGAGTTTTTGAGTTGATGTTTAAGGTTGTTGTTTCAGGTTGCAAACATATTAATTCAATTACATATTTCCAAAAATTTATGATGAAATGCAAGTGCAATTTGATGACAAACAAAAAGCAAAATGACAACTTTCTAGATGCATTTTTTTTTTTTTGATATGAATGATTGAAAAACACTAATATGCAGACTATTATGTAAAATGGGTGCAATATGTATGCAAATTTTTGGATTTTTGAGATTTTAAAGGATGCAAAATGCACTTTTACAACCCTAAATGAGATGCAATGAAAACTAATGCAAATCCTAGATCTTTGGTTTTGAAAGACCACCAAATTAGAAATCTTATAGTGTAAGAATTTTGGGTTCACCACAATGAAACATAGAAAAAGTGTAAGTGGGGTGATCAATGTGGAATGATTAAAAGGTGTGTGATCTATACACTTGCACTTTTCGAATTTCATTAGAAAAAGAGATCTCCCAAGGATAGGATTGACTTTCAACCTTGAGGTGAGTCAACCCTATTAGGAGGATCTACTATTTTATTTTGAAAAATATGACTGAAATGCACTTTTAGGAGATAAAAATAAAATACCTAATGAACTCAATTATGTGATGCAAAACTTGAAATACAGAAATAAAGGATAGTGCACAAACAAAAACAATAACTTTCAAGTAGATTTGAGAAGGGAAAAATGATGTGTACTAGGCTCCAAGAATGGGTGTCGAGTGTCCTGTAGGTGAGTTGTTGTGGCTTGACAACTTTGACAACTTTGCAAAATTGCACTTTTGATCTAATTTTAGTCCTTCACCTACAAATTTTCACACACAAAGAGAGGGAAAAATGTTTGTTTTTTGGTGAATAGGGGTTTGCCTTGGTCAAACCCTGATTTGGTAATTAAACATTGATAATGAAATAATGAAAAAATGGAAAGAATTTGATGAATGAACAATGTTATGTCACAACTCACCAAAACCTCAATGGCTGCTCTTAGAGAACTGAAGTCTAACACATCACTCTAAGGATTGGATCTTTCTTGAATTGGCTTGAATGATTGCTTGATTTGATGCTTGAATGCTTGAAACCTACATCACAATGTTAGCTCCAAAACATGATATGAACACACATAAATATTGACATGATGATATGATCTTGAATGTTGTTGTAGATTACCGATAAATTTTCTCTTCAATGCTCATGCAAATAATTTTTTGCTCCAGGAATGCTTGCATAAAGTGTGTTCTAGCTTCTCTAGGTTTGAATTGATAAAATAGCCTTGTATTTATAGGTTTTTATCTAATTTCTCAAAAATCAAATTCCATAAGTGGGCATTTGAAACTTGAATTTGAATTATTAAAATGCCACCAAAAACATATTAAAAACTGGGTCTTGGCACTTAAGGAGGACCCATTCGCCCTTGAGTGAATGGGTCCTGGGACCTAAATCCAGGACACATAATTTTCAAGGTATTTAAAATAATGTTAGCATGTTTTTAATGTCGGTTTCCCTTTCAGAAAATGAGAATAATAAGGCTTAGGAATGCATAATTTAGGCAATTAGAAGATTAATTAAGTCCAATTAATTAAAGGGATGCAAACATAGTGTGAAAATGTCAAGGATTACATTTTCCTGCACTACAATCTTTAATTTATCTAAAGGGGAGGCTCATGGAATGTGAAATTGCATAGGATGTAATTTACGACATTACAGTATGTATGCATATTATACATACATAAACACATACATGCATACATACATACATACATACACACATACACACATACATAAATACATATATACATATACATATCCACATATATACATACATACATTTTAGGCCTGAAATAGTTGTTTAGGGTTTCAATTGAATATTTTAGGGTTTCAAAATAGTTATTTAGGGAACTTAAATTTGACATTTTGGGGTTGAAAAATAGACATTTATATTTATGTTTATGGACATGTGTATGGACATTTATATTTAAATTCTTATGGGCATTTATGGATATATAACTAACTAGCTAACTTATATGTATGTATGTATAGGTATCTAGATAGATAGATAAATACATACATAAAATATATATACATATATGTAATATTATATTTTTGAAGGTCCTAAAGTGTCAAATTCAAGCTACCTAAGAAACTATATATGTACACATGTATATATGTATATGTGTATATAGATACATGTACATGTATGTATGTATGAATGCATGCATGTATGTATGTATGTATGTGTGTGTGTGTATGCATGCATGTATGTATATATGTCTACATGTATATATATATATGTATACATGTATATATATACATACATACACATATTTTTTCAAGGTTTTAAAATAATCATTTAGGGTTATAATTTGACATTTTAGAGTTCAAATTTATTAACATGACATATATGTATATGTATGTATGTAGATCTAGATACATACTTATGTATACATGTAAATACATTTATATTTATGTTTATATGGACATGTGTATCCATTCATTTATATAGTATGTGTGTATATGTATACATGTGTACATGTACATGTATGTATATGTATGTGTGTATGTGTGTATTTACATGTACATTGTACTATACATACATAAATACATACATGTAATATGTACATACATACACACATCCATAAATGTATAAGTAATTCTTCTATTTTTAACCCTAAAATTATTTTAAATTTAAACACTAAACAATTATTTTGAACGTGCAACACATATATGAAAATTTCACTTTAAAACATACATATAGGAAAATCAGTAGATCGTGATTAATTTTAGATGACCCACAAACTATTAGGGTTTACAATACAAATTGTGATAAAATATTGAATAGTTTACTTCACGTTAGATATTCATTAGCGAGTGTTTATGCTTATTCTAGTGAGACTTTAGCAACTATTCTCACTTAAATGCAAGAAATAGTTTTAGGTGATGTTTCATTGAGCACATTCCAACTAAATGTGCCAAAAGAAATTATCAAAAGGGATTTATTTCCTCATTATCCCCCTAAAACTAGTGTTAGGGAATATTAGGTAACCAAATGTGTAGACCTTCATTTAACACCATTGATTTACTATATATTTCTTGTTTCTTAGGGTCATTATGCTAATAATCACTAAATTTCATTATATTTTGCACAAAAGTTATACATTGAGGTTCCTTTAGGCCTCAACATCAAATATTTAGATTTTCCTCCATATTTAGGATAAGAGTGCAACAATGTATGCAAAAGGGAGCCATATTATTATTCATATTGATAGCCTCCTTATAGGAGCTTAGTTGGTGATGTGATCTCTTCATCACTTAGTGATATTGGTAAGATATTGATAATATTGTTGAGATTGTTGTGCAAACTCAAACAATATCTATAGATCATGTACGACAATACTTGATGAGGAATCCATGAAATTCATATTCTCACCTAAATCCCTATCATGTCATAGGTATCCCATCTCTAGATTATCTAGATTGCATCATAGGTGTTGGTCAAGTTTGAAGTGTGGCATGTTATAGTTTGAGGACCCAATGAGGGCATATCAGATGTTATTGTCACAACTAGGGATCCCTTTGTCGGATGTCACTTCATATGTGGGTCACACCCTTACAAATTAGAGTCTTCAATAGTTGGCACAATATTTTGATGTACACCATGTTGTTAGATCCTACAATCGACCACATGAGTCACATACTAGAGCAACACAAGTTGCATCTACTGACCAAATTAGTTACTCCATAGGCAGCTGATTCACTTGAGTAGGTTGTAGGGGGTATGGATGTTGTAGTTGAAATGCTTTCATCAGGACTGATACCATCACACATCCACAATCTATTGCACTCATCATTATTAGAGTTACTTAGGAACAAGAGTTATATGAGTTGATGAATTCTATCATTGCATCTATAGAGGGTGGTACTCAAGATCGTGGTATATTGACATAGGTATATAATTTTAACTTTGTAAGTTGAATTTATGCTATAAAATGTAAAACATATTCTTTTAGTCCTACAATAAATTATATTTGAAATCAACATTTTATTTTATATTTTTTATAGGTTGAGCTAGTAAGTGATACTCCTAGTTTTAGGGTAGAGTGTGTACACACATTCACTTCACTTGACAACAGTGAACATGTGAGTTATTTATCATCTAAATTATATGTGTGCAGTCTTACAATAAAATATATTTGAAATCAATATTTTGTTTTTACATGCATTCGTCGCTTAAGCCAGAAGGTGATACTCCTAACTTTCAAGGGTAGAGCATATATGCACACACGCTTCGCTTGATGGCAATGGACAAGTGAGTTATTTATCATTTATTAAAATTCATACATATCTCATGTGTGTGTATAGATATATATATTATAATAAATAATTACATTTTTGTAGGGACTTATGCATCTATGAGAGTGAGATTTTCACTTTAAGGGTCGCTCAACTAGGAGTTGTTGACATATCTCTATGGACATATATGTTTATGGACTTTTATTTAGGCGTGTACATGGACATTTATATTTGACATGTGTGTGGACATTTATATTTATGTTTATGGACACATATTTTTTTTAGATGCATAGGACAATTGAGAAGGGGGGTGAATCAGTTGTACATTAAAACATTCAATGCCTCATTAACTTTCAAACCCTTATCAACTTTTAAACACTCATTATGCATTAGCAGAATGTAAACATATGAAAAACCAATGCAAACACAACCAAACACAATAGAACACCAAATTTACGTGGAAAACCCTAAGTAGGGAAAAACCACGGTGAGGATTAGCTCACATACATACATACATATATATATATGAATAGCAACACAAAATACAATTAGGCTCACTGCCTAGAAAAGAAGAAAGGATCACTACCCAAAGGACTCATTGCCCAAAAAAAAGAAGATAGAAGAAATTATTACAAAGAGATTCACTATCTTAGAGCAATTGAAAGATCTGCCATTGCAACTCTATGTCATCCACAACCTTTGGCTCACTGCCTCCAACAACTTCAAGCACATTGAAATGTAGACACCTTTTTCTCACTACATCTGGTATCCTTAGGAATTCAAGCTCACACTCATATCACCACACTTTATCACATTCGCATCTCACACTTGCCACACACCTCAACACAAACTTCACTTTGCATTTATACCATTCACAACCTTTAACAACTCCTTAAATAGGACCCAAATCTAAAGAAGTGAAGGCGAACCACACAAAAGGTTAAATAGGACCCAAATCTATATCACCACGCTACTCAACACATCCACAATCACAAGTTACCTCTGTAAACAACGCTAGCATGCCAAGTTAGCCAAACCTGGACTAACACTACAAGCGACCACAAACATGCTTTTCCAAGTCCAGAAATAAAATGTGCAGACCGCACAACACCACACGACATCCAAGAATATTCCAACATCAACATAATACATTGCAACACTGCCACAACCACTTGAAATAAAGAATACTTTCATCCTACACATCAAGATGCACTACCACTGAACTCCAACGTAAGAATTGAACTTGCGGAGCAACTCAACACCAAAATCTCCAAGGGAAGGTAGATACAGATAATATAAGCATGTTCCCAAACACAGTAGCACAACATGCAATTAGCATTGAATTTTGTGCCAAATTTTAGTGTATTTGAGTCCATCAATCAAACTCGTCTCATGGAGCAAAAGTCAGCGAAATAAGGTTTCTTTTTTTCATCGCCAGTTTTTGCGCCAGATTTTACATCGGATTTAGCACCAGATGTAGTGTCATATATTGCGCCGGAAATGTGGTGCGAGCAATAGCATCTCCTTTAGTGCTAGGAATAGCTTCGAGAAATAACATCTAAATTAGTGCCCAATTTGACTTCCAGTTTTGCTTCTATATTTGCTCCCATTTTTGCTTCTAGTGTTGCTCCCAGTTTTGCTCCTAGTTTTGCTCCCAATTTTGCTTCTGGTTTTGCTTCCAGTTTTTCTTCCAATTTTGCTTCTAGTTTTGCTTCCAATTTTGCTTCCAAGTTTGCCTCCAGGCTTGCTTCTAGGCTTGCTTCTAGGTTTTCTTCCAGGTTTGCTTCTAGGTTTGCTTCCAATTTTGCTTTCGATTTTGCTTCCAGGTTTGCTTCCAGGTTTGCTTCCAGTTTTTCTTCCGGTTTTGCTTCTAGGTTTTCTTCCGGTTGTGCTTCCAATTTTTCTTCCAATTTTGCTTCCAGTTTTGCTTCCAAATTTGCTTCCAGTTTTTCTTCCAAGTTTGATTCCACTTTTGTGTTCAGTTTTGCTTCCAGGATTGCTTTTGGTTTTGCTTCTAGTTTTGCTTCCAAATTTGCTTCCAGTTTTGCTTCCAGTTTTGCTTCCATTTTTGCTTCCAATTTTTCTTCCAAGTTTGCTTCCACTTTTTCTTCCATTTTTGCTTCCAGGGTTGCTTCCAGGATTGCTTCCAATTTTGCTTCCAGATTTGCTTCCAAGATTGCTTCCAATTTTGCTTCTAGTTTTGCTTCCAGTTTTGCTTTCAATTTTGCTTCCATTTTTTCTTCCAGGTTTGCTTCTGGTTTTGCTTCCAGGTTTTCTTCTAGTTTTGCTTCCCATTTTGCTTCTAGTTTTGCTTCCATCTTTATTTTTGGTTTTTGCTTCCAAGTTTGCTTCTAGATTTGCTTCCATTTTTTCTTCCAGGATTGCTTCTAGTTTGGCTTCCATTGTTGCTTCCTTTTTTTCTTCTAAAAATGCTTCTTGTTTTGCTTCCTTTTTTGCTTCTAAAAATGTTTTTTGTTTTGCTTCCAATTTTGCTTCCAATTTTGCTTCCAAGTTTGCTTCTGATTTTGCTACCAATTTTGCTTCCAAGATTGCTTTTGGTTTGTTTCTAGTTTGGATTTCATTGTTGCTTCCTTTTTTGCTTCTAAAAATGCTTCTTGTTTTGCTTCCATTTATTAATTTAATATGTTTATTTCAATTTAATTAGTTAAATGTATGATGCCTCTTAAATAACTCATATGATTATAGAGTAAGTAATTTAATTATTTAACTCATATGATTAAATAACAAGATAATTATTATAACACGATCATCATCTATAATTAAAACAAGTGAGTCAAATATCTATAATTTAATTGAATTTGACAACATCCATCCTAAGCAGTAAATTAAAATATCATATGTAATAAATATCCATCCAAAAATCATCGACCACTTTTAATATATATAAATTGACAAGTCAATACTGATAAGATCATCATCATATATAACTAAAACAAGTGAAAGTCAAATATGTCAGTAGATCAATAACATGTCAAAATGATACATGTCCAACAGTTGATATAAGTCAAAATGATACATGTACAAATGATATAAGTAAAAATGATAAACTATTTAACTCAAATTGATACAAGTCAAGTTGATACATGTCCAAATGATATAAGTGAAAATCATAAATTTCAATATGATACAACTCAATAATATGGTATTGTAGGCCGTGAAAATGATACATATGATAGTAACCATGAAAAGAGGCATCATAACAATATATCAGCAATGATCCATGATGCAGTCTATATGATCATGAATGTCACTGGGTACTACCAGCAACTGCCTCATCATCACCACCACCATCGTGATCATCGTCATCATCGTCATCATTATCATCGACATCGGTGTCTTCTATATCTGTGTCATCATCATCCTCTACCATGTGATTTGTACCGGAAGAACCAATATTTTCTGGATCTATATCATGATGAGGATCATCTTGATCTTCTGGAAGACCTGTGTTCTGCAAAAAAAAATATTTAAAATGAAAAGTTATTATTTATTTCATATAATAATTTATTTTTCTGTTATATATCTAATATTACAACATATGAGATGAAACCATAATCATATTATGTCACATCAAAGTGCACATACCATAATAAAATTTCAAAAAAATTACAACTAATATGTGATTCTAATGATGTAAAACATGCAACAATTCTAATAAACATTAGTAAAGATCATAAAAAAGTTTGTTATACAATTTAACTATCAACTATAAATTCTATTACATAACCTTAAGTGTCAACCCTCTGCAAAAGAATGAAGATACTACAAGAAGATTGGTTGCAGAGGGCATTGGTATAGGAGATGGACATGGCTCTTCCAAGTCATCCACTAAGATGGTTTCATACAAAAATGTGGATGATATCCCTATTTCTAGAGAGCTCATGATTTAGGTTGATACGAAAAATGATGTTGTTCTGGTACCCATATATGACATCATGGTTCCATTTCATGTAGCCACCATCAAGAGTGTTACAAGCCAACAAGATAGAGGGAATTCTTATATAAGGATAATTTTCAATGTTCCAGGTACCGGCTTTAATGCCAACTACATGCCAACATTGAAATTCCCTAGCAGTATTTATGTTAAGGAAATTTCCTTTAGATCCAAGGATTCAAAGCACATCAATGATGTGGTACAAATGATTAAATCCCATAGATGATCTTTAGCAATGAAAGAGTCTAAAAAGGCAGAGAGAGCTACACTGGTGACTCAGGAGAAACTTTAGCTTTCAAAAATAAAGGCAATTAGGTTGGAAGACTTGTGGATCAAGCCAACATTTGGTGGAAGAGGAAGAAAGATGACTGGAACTCTAGAGGCCCACCATAATGTATTTTGTTATTCAACCATGAGAGCAGAAGAGAGTTAATATCATGTATCAAAACATGAAGCATGCATTATTTTAGCCAACGAAGAAGGAGATGATTACTTTGCTTCATTTTCATTTGCATAACCATATCATGGTGTGGGAACCAAGAAGACCAAGGATTTCCAATTTTATGTGGAGGTAATGGATGTGGTCCAAACTTTAAGAGGGGCAAGAAGGTCAATGTATGATCCTAATGAAATTGAGGAAGAATAGCAAGAGAGGGATAGGAAAAATAAAATCAATGTAGAGTTTCAAGGATTTGTCAAGTGGGTAAGAGAGCTATGGGAGAAACCTCATGTAAAATATTTTGAACTAAAGTTTTATATACCATTTAGAGAGCTTGGTTTTCATGGAGTTCCTTTCAAAGCCTCTGCTTTTATTGTTCCTGTAGTAAAATATTTGGTAGAGTTGGTGGAATTACCTTAGTAATCACTATTAGTGAGATTGAGATTGTTAATCAATTAGGCGTTAATTTCCTGTAGCAATAAAGAGTCTGAAAAGGTAGAGAGAGATACATTGGTGACTCAGGAGAAACTTCAGCTTTCAAAAACAAAGGCAATTAGGCTGGCAGACTTGTGGATCAGGCCATCATTTGGTGGAAGAGGAAGAAAGATGACTGGAACTCTAGAGGCCCACCATAATGGATTTCAGTATTCAACCATGACAGCAGAAGAGAGATGATATCATGTATCAAAACATTAAGCATGCATTCTTCCATCCAACGGAGAAGAAGATGATTACTTTGCTTCATTTTCATTTGCATAACCATATCATGGTGTGGGAACCAAGAAGACCAAGGATTTCTAGTTTTATGTGGAGGTAATGGATGTGGTCCAAACTTTAAGAGGAGCAAGAAGGTCAAGGTAAGATCCTGATGAAATTGAGGAAGAACAACAAGAGAGGGACATGAGAAATAATATCAATGAAGAGTTTCAAGGATTTTTTGAGCCAGTAAGAGAGCTATGGGAGCAGACTCATCTAAAATATTTTGAACTAGAGTTTGATGTACCATTTAGAGAGCTTGGTTTTCATGGAGTTCCTTTCAAAGCCTCTGCTTTTATTGTTCCTATGGTAAATTTTTTGGTAGAGTTGGTGGAATTACCTTTCTTAGTAATCACTATTAGTGAGATTGAGATTGTTAACCTTGAGAGAGTAGGAATTGGGAAAAAGGAATTTGATATGGCTATTGTTTTCAAAGACTTCAAGTAGGATGTACTCCGCATTGATGCCATTCCTCAATCTACGCTTGATGGCGTCAAGGAATGGCTGAACTCCATGGATATAAAGTATTATGAAAGCAGAATGAACTTGAACTGGCAGCCAATTTTGAAGACTATTACCGATGATCTAGATAAATTTATTGAAGATGGTGGTTGGGAATTTTTGAATATGGAACCTAGTGATTCTGATTCTGATAATTCAGAAGAGTCAAATCAAGGATATACACCCTCTGATGTAGAAGAGGAATCAAAATTAGATGAGGAAGGTTTAGAAGATGAATCTCTTGTGGAGTTAGATGAGGACGAAGAAGAAGAAGATTTTGAAGGGGAGGAAGGTAAAACATGGGATGAATTAGAAGTCGAAGCTAGAAATGCAGATAAGGAAAAAGGAGACGAGTCTAATAGTGAAGAGGAAAGGCGGCGACGAAAGGTAAAAGCTACAGGGAAGTCTTGGGCACATCATATTAGAGATTCAAGAGGAATGCCTACTAAGAGGCATAAAGTCAAATGAATTTAGTTCATCTACATCCTTCTACTATTTATTCATGCACATAAATGGTTCAGTTGTTTATGCAAATGATAAATATATGTTAACTTGATCAGTGTTGTTACTTCGGTAGTTTGACTTCTATGGCAACCAGCCAATAGGCCATTCTATGTGGGAGCACATTTGTGTTTTTAGTTAGCTTTTTTCGATAGATCTACTTGGTGTTAAGGACATTCCATTTATCCTTTGAATGTTAAGAAGTCTAGTTTTACACGCTTCTCTATGTTGATCAGATCAGGTTGCAAGTTTTTTTACTATTGATTTCTTTATTTATGGAGTTTTTTTAACTTGGAAGACAAGAATTTACTACCTTTTTTTAAATTAGATTTACAAATTAAGTAGTTGGTTAGCTATGCCAAGTGATGTAGACTACAAGGATGTGTTAGATCTATAGGATTCCTACCAAGATGCATCAAGACATTCTTACATGATAAAAGAATGGCAACATCGTGAGTAAGGATGGCAAAGATGCATACGGATCACTTAGTAGAATGGCAACATGAATTCAAGGAAGCACTCCTTGAGATACCATGTTTGAGAGAAAAAAAGATAAATCAAATCAACATGGGACTAAGTTACTCAAATGATACAAATCATAACTTAAATAAGGACACTTAAGATATATTAAAAGATAATGGTCATTAATTAAAAGATGTGATGAAAATAAGGAATGAATGTCACTCACTACCCTTTAAGGCAAACAATATTTTTTCCTCAACATGAAATAATGAGACAATTGAGTGGGATCTGGGGCCAACTGAGAAGTACTTTAGAACTCATCCTACGCATCAATAAACAACTCAACACAAGAAATGCAAATTGACATATTAACACAACAATATCCAACTAAGTTATTGAAAGTCAACTATTGATACCTCGTTCTCCATCCAGATTAAAAAATCGGTCCACTTTTTGCTTTGTAACTTTTCCTTTTCAAATTGCTTTGGATGCCGGCCATATTTCTCCTCCTGTCAAAACATGGCACATGGACTAGTTAAACTAATTAATATGCAATCATTTACTTTTTCCTAGGAAATTAAAAAATATATCATTTAACATATTAAATATACTTACAAATTTATAGATCAAGGTCTGTAAACCTTTCTGGCCACTGTGATGCATGGCACGAAGTTTTTGAAGCCTAGCCTTGAAGGCCTTATCCTGAAACATATACTAATTAAATTTAACTATGCACAAATAAAATTTAAAAATCGTTAATAAATTTGATATAATCTCATGAGCAAATTCAAATACCTGCATACTCTCCTCACCAAACTTCCTTCGTGTATTAGACTTCTCACATGCTTTTACAAGCTCTTTTCATACTTCGACACTTACATCAATTGGCCTTTTTTTGAGCCTTAGCTCAGGAGGGATTTTTTTTATCTTCTTAGTTTGGTTGCACCGAAATCTCTTGCAATTTTGAGACATTCATAGCTTTACCTTCTTCACAGACCAACCTGTGCCAAATTCATTCTCCATGTCATTGATAACTACTTTTTTCAAGTGTATGGGTATCTTTGAGAATGGAAAATGTAGATGGTCTTTGACCCGTTGAAGGCATGATTCCTTCAACCTATTCACAAACCCTTTTCCAGCATCTGTCATTCGGACTTCCCCTGAAACCGCATTGTATTCTATCTTGGTATTGTAGCTACCAATGCAAGATCGAAAAGATGGTGTGGTGGAAGAAGTTTGTGTCCCAGGAGTGGGTGGGACAGTGGAAGCCTCTGCTCCATGTTCTACACTCCTAGAGTTTATTGTTACTGATTTCCTCCTAGATCTTTTGCTCAATCTATGACTGCTTGGGGAATCAATTGATTCGCTTTGACACGGTTGATTTTGTTGCAATGTTTGAGGGGCTTCACTAGATCAGTTTTCTATGTATCTAGCAAGCATTGTCCAACGCACATCCAAATTGTTCACTACCTCTGCCCCCAATATGGAATTCAATGCTTCTTTATCTTTGTCAGTCACATGTCCCTATATATATATATATATAATAAATTTCTTCTTTTAAATTTAAAAATAAAAAACTAAAAACTAAAAATGAAAGAAACAATGCAAACATTTACAAATCTATAAATTGACAATGAATTACCTCATTGTGGCCAGAGTTTGCTCCCTTTGTTCTCTTCCCTCTATTGCTTGACATTTTGAGGCGACCAAGGGAAAATTATATTTTTTGTCCAATCTATGGAGCCAAACGAAGTACACACTGTCATGTATGAATCAATTGCTTTCGCACCTATATAGAATGTAAATATATTTGAAAGGATATAAATGTCGTCAAACAGATTACACTAGAATGCTTGAATGATTAAATTCAACAATCTGTTGAAACATGGGAACTATCTTCAGGCTGTGGGTATTCCTATGGCAAAGATAGACCTCCAAATTCTAGGCCGGTTCCTATATGATTCTTAAATTAATAACTTGGTAACTTGTTGGAAAAGAGATAGAAGTATGTAATAAATGCACGTAAAACTATAAATTGATGGTGATGCACCTAATTGATAAAGACTTGCAAGTATGATTCACAATAAACTTTAGAAAAACTATCCACACAAGTCAATTCGACAGTTTGACCACAAAAATAATTCTAAGGAAGGCTTGAATAAACCACCTTTGAAGGAAAACAGAGTTTTCTCAGCAAAGAAGAATAGAATATTCTATTACACAACCCTAGACCTGTGATTTCCACTATTTTAAATGCATGCAAATATAAATGAGACAATAATTTTAAAGGTTCTGATATTAAACACAGTAAAACTTCATCAAATCATTTATAAAAACAACATAATGACAAGGTAGACTTTCGATTTCACTGAAATCGAAGGAATCTTTGTAAAATGACACAAATTGAACCTGTAAACCTGCTACTATATTAATCTGAAACTGAAAGTTGAGTTACATGATATTTCTCTTTGTAGAATGCAAAGGATGAAAAACAAGAACTAGAGGAAAAAGATAAAAATTTTACAATATATACAATGTGAGACAACTCCAAAGCATGAGAAGGTGGAAGAAGCAGTTCACTGAAAGTGAAAACCACCTCGAAAATGTCTCTCACGAGCAAAGGCAAAAATAGTGTGAAAAGAGGGCCCACCAAAGTCATAACTGAGTCTCAATAGCTCAGAACTCCATGTCACAATGTATACAACTGAACTACAACTCGAACTAGCTCTAGAATGCATGAAGGTGGCACTGAAAGTCAATTTCAGTATAAAAAATGATAACTCCAAAGTGAGATCTGAGCAAAAATAAATATCTCCAAAAGAAGAGCTCAAACTTGCAGTCACAATGTGTACAACTGAAAAGTAGCTCGAACTGAACTGGAAATCCATAAGAAGTGGGTCCAAGCATTGAAAAGCCACCTTGTTTTAATCAATCCACCCAAGATAATTGTGCATGATGATTAGGCATCAAAACTGGTGTTAAAACTGAACATAAGACTCAATATTTGCTTCACTTATGCATGAGCAAATTTTTTTTTAGTATTTTCGATGTTTTATCTCCTCCATGCACAATCTAAAAATAGCACTTTGCATGGATCTCCAATTTGAGGCTATAGTCACAACTTAACTTCACATAATGTCTTATATTCACATTTTAAGATGGCTAAATTAATTAAATGATTTATAATCCATCATTTAATTAATTAACTTAGATTGAATAATGCAAATAATATTGAGGCATAATGTCAAATCAAAAAGCTTAATTCCCATCTCACAGGCTTTCATACATTATACTTAGCATATATTTCAAATATGCATTCACCATTCCAAAAATATTAGCCGACCACCATGCATATTGAAAACATTTGATAATAGTCGACCACAATGATAATAGTGATCTTGACTTAAGAGTCAAAGCCACGGGTAAAAATAAGACATAATGATTTTTTTCTAAAATCATTAGCAAAAATCAAAGTCTTGTCGACTTAGGGAAAGCAAATACCATCGAACCCTAAACTCTTAATCATTTTGCATTTTGACTTTTGGAGAAAAAAGAAACAAGCTGCTACGCCGCCATGCCTAGGTAGGGTTTCTGGAAAATTTGCTTGAATTGGAGCTCGAAACTCCACCATACTTTGTTGTTTCTAGGCCGAGTCTTATTGATTTCACAAGGTAAGTTGTTTTCAATTACAACTTGGAGGTACCTTGACTCCATTGTGTAGTGTTTTCTGAGACTTTAGGCTGCAGTTGTAGCATAATATCTAACATATTTTCTTCTTCTATTATTCTATTGTCCTGCAATTGCTCTGGGGCTGCCATTGATGTCTTGAACGGGAGCTCATTTAGCATCTCTTTGAAGTTTTGTTGGTGAATGTCTGGAAAACATTGTGTGGTAAGTGTATTTTATGTATTCTCTTTTTCTAAAAATTTTGCACTATTTCCACAGAAAAATGAAAACCCATCTTCATTTTTCACATACTCTTCATTTCAGAAAGAATAAAAAAGCTTCTTTTTTGTGTATATCTCCATATTTGATGCTAGTTTTGAGAAAAAATAAAGAATTCTTGCTCATATTTTTACTGAAGACCCATGGCCTCTCTGTTTGTGCATGTTGAAATACAAACTCGCAATCTTCTTTCCTTTTGAGAATAAAATTGCCATGGGTTTCAGCTGCCATAGAAAATAATGATTTCTCTGAAGTTTTCTCCAGCCATGGTATATTTGTCATTTTTATGTTGTGATAAAGGATTTTGTGAAACAAAATGAGAATCCTTGCAGACTCTTCCTTGTGTGGCCATTCTCCATTCTTTTTTATTGTGGGGTTTGTCAAAACAGCACCTTTAGTTTGACCCACAATGTACCTGTATGTATTTATGATTTTTGAAGGGAAAGTACTAAATGGGTACCTCTATATTTTGAAGAAAGAAAACTCTAGGCTACGGCCATGACTGAAAATTTTATATCTTTTGTTGTAAACAATGAAAATCTGTTATTGATTTCAACCCACAACTGAAAATATGATAACTCCATATATTTTTATTTTATGAGGAAAACCCCCAGGTGGGTATGTTGTATTTCTATCAAATGAGGAAAAACCCCAAATGGTTTGGCAGAAAAAAGAGGGTCACCAACTGAAAGTGTTATTGATGAAATGACTCAATGTTGTCACAAAGTACAGGTCTCCATCAAGGGCTCAAAATTTCTTCATTTGTTTCATTTTACTTTTCTCATTTGTTCTTTGCCTTTTATCAACATTTTCATGCTATGTAATCTTGTCTTTACCTTATTGTGACTTGTAGCTATCATCATTCTTCATACTGGAATGCATTCTTGGCATCACTATCTCCTTTTCACTTCTCAATTGATATGATGAATTCAATGTGTATCCTTGCTCTTTTCAAAACATAATAGTTGTCCCCATACATGCAAAACAGAACCTCCTATAGCAATATGATGAATGAAATGTCATGGAAAAACACCTACAAGTGCTACATATTTGGATCATTTTTTTGCATTTACTATCCACATGTTATTGAAATAATCATAAATGACATCCTATCAATGTTTTAGTATAGTTGCGACTGTCATTTGATATTAAATCCATGTCATGGATATCATTAAATCTGAAACCTTCTCTTAGCTCTATTAGTAGCAGTGGAATGCTTGCTTTTTTTAGATTCGTGACTTTATATGTTGCCCCTGTAGCAACAATATGATCATTGCATGATCCTGTAGCATGGGTTTTTACATTTTTGTATCTCCGTTGTTCTGAAGATTGTATATCTGTAGCTTCAAAATTTGTTCTATTTGATGTTGTTTAATGTTGTCCCAAATCCTTACATTGTATCAACTATCAATGCATGTGGTTTGATCTGCTTCTAGCACTATCTTGACAAGATTTTGTAGTTGCTTTGACAGGATTCTCCTTTTGAGCTTACTGCTTGGAACTTTTGTGATTACTATCATTGCATATGGTTTGATCTCCCTTTCAATGTTTATGAGTTGGGCTCAACCCTCATGAGATCCACATTTTTCTCCACTCATAACACTATCTTTTGGTTGAAATGATCAAATTTTACCTGTTCCTGCACACTTAAACAAACATGTTAGCAAAAATAATCGAAGCTAAAAGCTTCCATTGAACTTTGTGTTCCTTGATTGTTAGCTTTTAAATTAATCACCTGGTGAATGCCTGATTGGATATATATTACATTCTTGTTGGTAGTGTAGGCATGAAGTAGGATGTAATTTATCATTACTCTAACACCATTCTTTTACAATCTTGCAGATGCATGGAGCTTGGAATCGGAAGAACCTCGAGGCATTGGAGACACAACAATCTTGAAGACATCGAGTAAAACGATTCATCATTACAGGCAATGATGAATTGCTCCCCTCCTTCATGTTTATATTATTTTTAGTAGTGTAGTATTTCATCCTACTTGTATTCATTATTTGATTAAGATAATCAAATTCAACTACTCCCACAGCTTGTGCGGGATTTCAATTTTTACAATATGAATAAAAAAGCATTTGTTATGCAAATGTTCAATTTTTTGTTACAAGTACTTGCATAATAAAACTGAAAATCAAATGTAATCTGATTTTTCATGATGGATAATGAATACTTTAGCAGCAAAATTTGAAATTCTTTGTACCTCTCAATGATGAGTTTAATTCAGCTCTACCTGTTTGAGCTCGTAGTGAAAAATAGGTAACAAATTGGTGACCTCTGCGGAGTGTTTTCCTGCTAAACACCATTGACCAATATATAGCTTATCCATTGGGCATGTAATCCATTTTTGCTCTGTTTTAACTTAGAAAACTGTAACTCAGCTTAAACCACACAAACTGAAAGAAACTACTGCAACTCTGTTGAAGACAAAGTTTGAAAACCGCGTGCAGCAAATGTACTTTACTGAAAGCATAACTGAACTGAAATGAAACATGCCATGAGGCACTTATTGAAAGCATAATGAAACTTAAAACTACTCTACTATGTACAACTAAAATCTTGATGCTTAATATCATTGTTTGAGATGAATCTCGTTGATGGGGATTGACAGTACCTCACCATCCAGCTTTGAAAGCTAAAATGCATTATGTTCCTTCTTTTATGTGATAATGTATGAGCCATCCCACATGGCATCAAACTTTGTATGTTTACCAGGCCTGCTTTTGAGCTCATCCCACTTGAATACTAAATCACCTTCATTGAAGATCCTTGTTGTTGCTTTCTTATTGAATGTCCTCATCATTTGAGAATGATGAATTTGAAGCTTTTTGTAGGATTCCTTTCTGGTTTCTTCCAACTCTACTAATTGAGAAAGCCTAACTTGCATTGGTTGTTCTTCAAGTAACTCAAGTTCTTTTATATAACTCAAGTTGGCAATTCAATTGAGATAGGCAATTTGGCTTCTTTTCCATAAAACAAAACATAAGGTGAAAAACTTGTTGATCGTTTTGGTGTTACTCTATCAGCCCAAAGGGATAACTTAAGTTTATCATGCCATGACCTCTGATTATCTTCAATGGTATTTTTTATGATCTTTATTAGATTCTTATTCGTTGATTCAGCCTGTCCATTACCCTAGGGGTAATAATTGGATGAAGTATTCAAATAAATATTATGCTTTACTGACCAATCTAAAAACTTTCAGACCAATAAAAGCTAATGAATTATCAGAAATAATTGAATCAGGTGTACCAAACCTAGAAACTAAGTCCTGATAGAAGTTCAAAACTGATGTTTCATTTGCATCTTTCAAAGCAATTGCTTCAGTCCACTTCGTAAAGTAGTCTGTGGCAGTCAAAATCCATTTGTGCCCAACACTCGAGGGTGGATTGATTGGACCGATAAAATCGAGTCCCCACTTTCCAAATGGTTGTTCAACCTAAATTGGATTCAGGGGAAGGGCTGCTAACTTTTGTTTTCTTGCAAACAATGAACATTTACTGCACTTTCTGACATAAGCATGAGCATCTTTGAAAATATCTTTCCAATAATATCCAGCTCTCATTATTTTTAGAGTTGTAGTACGTGGTGCAAAGTGACCTCCAGCAGGTCCATCATGGAATTCTTTGAGAATTCTTTCAGTCTGGTTTGGATAAACACATATGAGGAACACACCATTGAATTCCTTCTTATAAAGAACACCATCAATTTCTGCATATGGAATTGCTTGCAATTTGTAATACCTTCGTTTAGACTTGTGCATACCTTCTGGACAATCTCCAGTATGCAAGTAATGGATCATTTGATTGATCCAATCAGCTGAAAGGGTTGTAATAGCAGGTTCTTCTTCATTATTAAGGACTGTAGCAACCTTTTCACTGTTGTTTTCTTCATTTTTTGCAAGTTTCTCCCACAAACCCTTACCTCTAACAAGCTTGATAACTTTTATACTGATGTCATACTCCATGAATTTGGTTATCCAGCCTGCTCTCTTGTCGTTAATGTCCTTATTCAGCAAAAATTCTTTGACTATTGGGTGAGCTACCAACATATGTATCTTATTATTAGACAACATATGTCTAAATTTTTTGAGACTTCTTACTACAACAAGCACATGCTTCTCAATGAATGAATACATGGTTTCATAATCATGCAACACCTAACTAAAGAAAGCTATAGGTTGCTCCATACCTTCACTATTTTGTTGATAGAGCATTGTGTAGATGGTATCCACTCCCCCAAATGTGTATAGTATAAAATCCTTATCAAAATCTAGATTTATAAGAGTAGGGGCTGCTGCAAGTGCCTCTTTAATCTGCTCAAAACTGTTCTTTCCTTCTTTCGTCCAGCTGAATTGAATTTTTTTCTTCAGCATGGTTGTGAATGGTTGCAATAAAGTTGCAACATTGGGAATAAATCTCTTCACGAAGTTTATTCTATCCAAAAAGATTTGAAAACCCTTCTTATGAGCAGGCAGCGGTAAAGCCAATATTGTTGCGATCCTCTCTGGATCTATAGAAATTCCATCTTTAGAAACAATATATCCTAGAAGTTTACCTTCATGAACAACAAAAATGCTTTTCTTTGGATTTAAAGAAACTCCATATTCTTTACATCTTTCAAAAATCTGTCTAAGATGCACAAAGTGATCATCAACATTTCGTGAGAAAACGGAAATATCATCTAAATAAACAAGAACAAACTTGTTTATCAAACCTTGGAGAGCCATATCCATTGCTCTCTAAAAGGTGGCTCCCGCGTTTGACAATCCAAATGGCATCTTTCTGTAAGCCATAGTACCCCACTTGGTGGTAAAGGTTGTCTTGTACTGGTCTTCTTCTTTAACCAAGATCTGGTTATAACCTGAATATCCATCTAGCAATGAGAACCTTTCTAATCCTAAAACAACCTGCAGAATTTGCTCCATTGAAGGCAATGGATAGTGATCCTTGAGTGAAGCTCTATTTAGATCACAAAAATCAACGCACAGCCTTATCTCTCCACTCTTCTTTCTGACAAGAACCAAATTTGATACCCAAGAAGTGTGCTTGATTGGAAATATAATACTACCTTCGATCAGCTTGTTCAATTTTGTTTTCATCGGATGTTCTAACTTCATATTTAGGGGCCTTTGCTTCTATCTTACCGGCTTTGCGTTGGGTTCGAGCTCAATTGTATGTTGAGCTAACTCAGGGTTAAAACCCTTCAAATCTCCATATTCCCAAGTGAATATGTCACTGAATTCTTGGCAAAGAAAAATAAAGGCTTTTTGTTCTTCCTTTGTACAGACTTTACCAAGCTTAAGGAGCTTGTTCTTGAATATTTCTATTGATTCATAATGCTCCTGTTTCACTGTAATACTGGATTTATCTCTTCTAGCCTGATCATCAGTGTTGAAGACGGATTCAAGGGTCACCAAACCCTTTGGAAGCTTATTAGACTTTAATTGCATGATCTAATCACCATATTGTTGATCAAATTTTTGTTGGTTTCTAGCAGAAAACTCTGCTTCTTCCATTAGAAAGTGAATTATTTGTTCATCACTGTCAAAAAATTTCCAACTTACATTATTATCAGGTACCGAAGGTCTGACAAATACCTTCACATATTGTTGTACCTCTACATTGTGAATTTCAGTTGGAATGTCAAACTGTGACCCTATGGCAGCAAGTTTATCAGCTTGCTTATTCTGATTTCTTGGTATTGATTGCAAATTAAACGCGTCAAACTCCTCAATTAAGTCCCAAACACGATGTTTATATAATTCCAACAAATCATTGTTTGTTAAATTCAAATTTCTAACCTGATTTGTGATCAATTCTGAATCACCATACACCTGCAAGTACTTAATCTTTCTTTTTCTAGCCCACTCTAAACCATGTGTTAGTGCTTCGTACTCAACAACATTATTAGAACAACTGAAAGAAAATATAAAAGTTGAATAATACTTGTCTCCTTTAGGTGATATGAGCACTACCCCTCCACCGGCACCTACTTTACTCCTGGATCCATCAAAGTACAGCTTCCAAAGTTGATCAATCTATTGTTATGGCTATTTTTCCTCTTTGACCAGATTTGGAATAGTTACATCAGGCTCCTGAATCATATAAATGCCCAAACCTACTTCTTCCATGAGATTGAATGAATCAACCTCGTCATTCTCAGCTACCCACTCATCTAAATTTATGTCGAGTATGCCTTCTATAGGTACAGTGGGGTCGAGGGTCATGGATTGATCCTCCTGATCATGGAAAGCTAGGTTTGCATTTATAGGATTTGGCACATAGGGCTTGATATGGTCTTTATCCTGAGGTTCTGACTTAATTGTGACTATAGTACCATATCTGGTTCTGAAAAACATGTGTGACTAGTCTAATGACAAATAACCACCTAATTTTGCAGTGAAATGTCTAGATAGGCAAATGGAAAAATAAGGTGGGAGATCAATAATATATATGTCCTATGGAATTTGAAAGTTCGGACAGGCATGCAATGTAAGAGGAAAAATTTTGATAACTCCTACAGACTTAATGGTTGTGCCATCCAATTAAACTACCCCTTTTGACAATGGTTCTTACTCGAGTCCTAACTTATCTACTAGTTGTTTAGGCATTATTGAGTTGCTTGCTCCGGAATCTATCATGCAATTATGCACTATATTATTACCAATTATCAAGCTGACATAAAAAGGTGGTGGTTTTACCTCTTGAGTTGGTTGTTCCTTCTTATGATCTGAACTGTTTTCAAGAACTATTGGTTGTTCTTTACTTGTTTCGTCAGAAATTGATATCTTAGCCAGAGCCTCCTGCAAACTTTCTTTTTGCCAAGCAGGTGTAATGCATCCAACATGGTAATGCTAACAGTTGCCTTTTTCATATGTTCAACAATATTGAAAGAGGAACCACTAACCTTTAGCTATACCTTTGGAACAACAGCATCTATTTGTGTTGCTTGAGGATGGAACTGAACTTTAGGCTGCTCCTTTGCTGGCACAACCTGCTATCTTGGTAAAATTTGAACACTCTGAGCTGGAGGAGGCTGAACCTGCCCCTGTTGGGCTATAAAATCTTAAGTTTTCTACTGAATAGCATGTTGTTTGTCTTTTTCTGCCTATTGTTTATCAGGAATAGCTTGTTGTCTTAGGTCAAATGTTTTTTTCTTAGACCCCGTATTGGCTGCAATAGAAGTGGTTGACTGATTTTGACCTTGCGCATGATTAACTCCACAAAATTCACTTCCTTGCTAGTTCATCATGGCAACGTCAAGGTCACTCTATTGTGTTTGATCATCTTGTTGATTATTGTCCTTCTTAGTTGTTTTTCCAGAAGCTGTTGGAATATTGTGCCTTAATCTCATAGGCTAAAACCTCTAAAAGAGCCAAGTCGGTGTGACATTCACTCTGTCTGGCCTACTAGCAGTTGTTTAATCTTGTGAATTGTTCAAGTCACTGAGACCTTGTCACTGTCATGCCGATAGAAGCTATCGCTGTGACTTTTCTATCGCTATGAGTTTTCAAACTCTTCTCGCTCAAGCAGATCTCTTACCGACTGTTGGTGTCTAAAGGTGATCGGGGAGAGACTTGGACATTCAGTAGGTCTCATACCGACAAGAGAAGTCTTGCCAATAGTTATACACTTGTGGTCATCGGAGTAACTCATATGTTTCGGTATGAAGTCTTATTGATATGGAAAGTCTTGCCGACAGCTTTACACTTGGAGTCTTCGCGGTAACACAAAGGCTTCGGTGTGAACTCTTGGTGACAGGTGTTGGTCTTGTTGATGCTGTGGGGTAGTCTATTGTTGGTATGACTCCTGGCGACTGTTTGATTTTGAGGTGACTTGAAGATTTTGGTAAGAACTCCCAGCGATAGCGGTAAGTCTTGCCGATTGTTGGACATTTCAGAATGACTTGGGAACTTCGATATGATGTCTCACCGAAGAGCGATAGTCTTACCAAAGGGAAAGCTGATATCTATGTGACCTTTGAACATCGGTATGATGTCTCATCGAATAATGATGGTCTTTCCGAATAGCGATACATGTGATGGATATCAGTATGATCTCTTGGCGAATAGCGATTGTCTCGCCGATGAGAATGTTGAGGTCGATGCGACTTGTGAACTCGGTGTAACGTCTTGCCAATGGTCAGGACTCTTGGTGATAATGACAATCAGGTCTTGTGGCATCAGGGAGACATGGTTAGTGTCTCACCGACATGCGACACAAGTTGAACGCCCTTGACCGAGTGATGACTATCCTACGTGGTGAGTCTACGACCAATCAAAGAAGCCGAATGGGAACCATTGGAAGTTAGTCTGTTGAGGTAGTTCTGTGTGGAAGTTCAATAGACCAGTGATGACATGAATATATTCTAGAATTGCAGATGATGTTTGGTTCGATGATTCGTTCGACGAATGGATGATTGATGAGCTGTAGATGAATTGTTCGATGTGTATCAGTGTGAATTAAATTGAGAGTGCATTGTAACTAGAGTGTTCCGTAGCAAGGTTGATCATTGTGAATGTTGTTGTAAATTGACATCAGAGAGAGTGAAGCCTATACTCTGTATGTAATTTCATTACTATAATACAAAGGGGTTTTTTTTGGTGTGGTGGGTTTTTCTCCCATAAGGGTTTTCCCACATAAATCTGGTGTTCATGTGTGTATGTTATATTCTTTGTTTCTGTTATTTCTTAGAAGTGTATCTTAATTGGACTATAATTGAAAATTTAAAAGTATCTATGCATTCTTCCCTGAGGTTTTGACGTTAGGAGAGTTGTTTTTGCACCTTAGCTTTCCTTACAAGTGGTATCAGAGCCTGGCCAGTTGTGCTATCCTTGTGGGTACGTTGGGTTTTTTGTGTCAATTTTGTTTTAGTGGGAGTCTTGTAGAATTTTTTGGTAATTCAAATTATAGGTTAAGATGGCAAGCACGTCAGGAAAGATTGAAATTGAGAAATTCAATGATAGCAATTTTGAGTTGTGGAAACTTAAAATGGAAGATCTGTTGGTTGATCATGATCTTTGGATTGTTGTGTCTGGAACAAAGCCTACAAGCATGAAGCAAGAGGATTGGGACCTTGCAGATAGAAAATCAAAGGGGCTGATAAGGCTTTGTTTAGCAGACTCTATTCTTCTGAATGTTCATGAAGAAAAGACTGCATCTTCCTTGTGAAAAAAACTAGCAGCTATTTATCAAGGCAAGTCCTTGGTGAATAAATTGTTCTTGAGGAAGAAGTTGTACTCTTTGAAAATGCAGGAAGGAGCGTCTGTTGCTGATCATTTGAATGCATTCAACATGTTGATTACACAGTTAACATCTGTGGGTGTGAAGATTGATGAAGAGGATCGTTGTATGTTGTTATCATGTTCTTTGCCAGATTCTCGGGATCACCTGGTGATGGCTATTGGGAGTACGACATCCACTTTTAAGATGGAAGATGTTGCTTCTTTGTTATCAGAAGATATGAGAAGGAAATCTTCTGAGATGGAAAAGGAGGCTCTTGCTGTTAGAGGCAGATCGAAAGAAAAAGGTAAGAAGAAGGACAAGAAGTCTAAATCCAAGTCAGAAGGGAGATCAAAGTTTCCTGGAAAGAAGTCCAAAGTGAAGTGCTGGAATTGTGGGCAACCTGGTCATGTCTGAAAGGATTGTAAAGAGGAGAAAAAGAAGAAGAAGAAGAATTCTGACAATGATTCTTCTCAGAGTGATGCAGATGCCTTCATTGCAGCCTTGGCTACATAGGCATCAGATGATGTCTGGCTGATTGATTTTGGAGCATCTTTCCACATGACATCTCATAGAGACTGGTTCACGAAGTATGAAAAATACGATGGTGGAAAGGTGTATTTGGAAAGTGATTCATCTTTGGAAATTGTTGGTCGTGGGAGAGTTAGAATTCAATTCCCTGATGGAAGAGTGAAGGGAATCAATGATGTAATGCATATACCAGGTCTGGCTCGAAATCTACTTTTTGTTAGTATGCTTAATGATATTGGAATGCAAGTCATGTTCTCTAGAAATGGATGCAAGATGACTAGAGGCTCAATGGTGCTAGCAAGGGGTGCTCATATTGGTACCTTGTATAAGCTGGATGCACATGTTGTTCAATGCAATAGTGTCTCGCAAAGTCATAGAAAGCTACTCATGGAGGAAAAAGAGGCGTTCTTGATTAAACTCTATGGAAGTTAAACTTCCAACAGAAAAGACTATGCTCGGCATCATAGGCTAGGCCATATTGGTGAGAAAGGTTTAAAACCTTGAAGAATAAAAACCTGGTTGAGGGGCTTGAAGATTGTAACCTCAAATTTGAATTGTGAACATTGTATATATGGAAAACAACATCGTGTTTCATTTTATTCAGTCCTCACAAACCTTGGTTTGCTTGATTATATACATTCGATGTTTTTGGTCCAGTGAATGTTCCTTCTTTGTCTAAGTCAAGGTACTATGTATCGTTTATTGATGAATATTCAAGAAGGGCATTTGTCTATTTTTTGAAAAGTAAATCAAAAGTGTTCAGTCGTTTTAAGGAATTTAAGAGCCTTGTAGAAAATCAGACTGGAAGGAAAATAAAATGTTTATGGACTAATAATGTCGGTGAATTTTGTTTTGATGATTTCGAGAGGTATTGTAAAGATCATGGGATTAAAAGACATAAAACTACACCTTACACTCCGAGCAAAATGGATTTAGAAAGGTTCAACAAGACAGTGATGGAAAGAGCAAGTATGTTGAGCGTCTTGGCTTGAGAAGTTATAGGTGAGGCAGTTGCTACAACATGTTACTTGATAAACTGTTCTCCTAATTTTGCTCTTGTTGAGAAAACACATTTGGAAGCATGGTCTGGTAAGAAGCCCTCTTTAAGACATATTCGTTTTTGGCTGAGGCATATGCATATGTGTCGAATGAGAAAAGATCTAAATTGGAGAACAAGGTTGTCAAATGTATTTTTATTGGCTATAGTGTTGGCATAAAAGGATACAAGCTTTGGAATCCTGATACGGAGAAGGTTCTATACAATAGAAGTGTTATCTTTCATGAGTTGAAGCCTTCTACTTTGGATCTACAGTCAGAGACAAAATCATAAAACAAAAAGGATGTAGTTGAAATTCCTCCTACACTAGATAAAGAGGAATTCAAAATTCAAAATGTACCTGAAACTGAGGAGAGCTCAAGTAGTTTTGAGAGTTCTGAAGAAGAACAACAACCTCAGCCTCAGCAAGTGAGGATGTCAACTCATGAAAGAAAGCAACCTGATAGGTATGGGTTTTCTTTGATAGATTCTACTTGTGCCTATGCTTTAATTTCTAGCACGATGAGCTAGAATGGTTTGAATGAAGAAATGACATCATGAATGATAGAGTTTGGTGCCCTTGGCAGAAAAGTTGTGGTCAAATGGGTATTTAAAAAGAAAATTGGTTTGGATGGCGTGTGGAAAAATATAAAGAGGTTGATTGCGAAGGGTTATTCCTAGGTAGAGGGAATTGATTATGGGGAAATTTTTTCTCCTATAGCTAGTGGCGTCCATTAGATTTCTTTTGTCACTTGTAATAGCGTATGACTTAGAGATTGAACAGATGGATGTGAAGACAACATTTCTTCATGGTGATCTTGAAGAAGAAATTTATATGTCCCTGAGCACTTTGTGGAAAAAGGTAAAGAAAAAACGGTTTGCAAGTTGAAAAAATCAGTATGGATTAAAGTAGTCTCCTAGAATGTGGTACGAAGTTTGACACTTTTGTTTTGTCATTGGGATTTGTAAGATCAAAATCTGATCATTGTGTGTATTACAAAGCTGAAAGTGATCAAGTTCTTATTATTGCTCTCTATGTTGATGATATGTTGTTCATAGGCAATAGTAAGTTAATGATTTATGATCTTAAGTCTCTTGTCTGCAAAGTTCGAAATGAAAGATCTTGGTGCAGCGAGGTATATTCTGGGAATGGAAATAACCAGGGACAAGAAGAGTAGAAAACTTTGGCTCAGTCAGAGTAAGTATGTTAAGACTATTGTAGAGAGATTTTGTATGAATGATTGCAAGCAGCTAGTTGTTCCAGTTTTGCAGGGAACAAAGCTATCTGTTGAAGACTATCCAAAATCTCCTACTGAGATGGAGGACATGACCAGTGTACCTTATGCTAGTGTGGTTGGAAGTCTTATGTATGCAATGGTTTGTACAAGGCCAGACATTGCCCAAGTAGTGGGAGTATTTAGTCGGTTTATGGCTAATCCTGGAAGGACACATTGGGATGTTGTGAAAAGAGTATTTAGATATTTGAAGGGCACTTCTGAATATGCTTTGTGTTACCATGGGAACTTGGTTGAATCACAGAGGACTCTCAGTATTCGAGGCTATGTGGATTCTGATTGGGCAGGGGACATTGACAGCAGAAGATCCACCAGTGGATATATTTTCATGTTGAATGGTGGTGCAATGAGTTGGATGAGTAAGTGGTAGGTTGTAGTCGCTTTGTCCACTACAGAGGCAGAATACATGGCAGCAACACATGCCTATAAAGAAGCAATCTGGTTAATACATTTGTGTTCTAACATTGGTTTTGATGTAGGGAAAATAACAATTTACTGTGACAGTTAGAGTGTTATATGTTTGGCAAAGAATCCTACTTTCCATGCCAGGACGAAACATATAGATGTACAGTATCATTTTGTACGAGATATGGTGGAGGATGGAAAGGTCCTTTTAGAAAAAGTGGATACTCTGGAGAATGTTGCAGATGCATTGACAAATTCAGTGAGAACTATAGACAAGTTCAGGTGGTGTGCCAGTTTGATGGGCCTCAGTGCCATGAATGTCAGTAGTTTTTTTTGTGCTCTAGAGGTGCCTGTGTGATCTTCGTCAAGTGGGAGATTGTTGGAATATTGTGTCTCAATCTCATAGGCTAAAACCTCTGAAAGAGCCAAGTCGGTGTGACATTCACTCTATCTGGCCGACTAGCAGTTGTTTAATCTTGTGAATTGTTCAGGTCGCTGATACCTTGTCACTGTCATGCCGACAAAAGCTATCGCTATGACTTTTCTATCATTGTGAGTTTTCAAACTCTTCCCGCTCGAGCAGATCTCTTACCGACTGTTGGTGTCTAAAGGTGATCAGGGAGACTTGTGGTGAAAGAAGTTTTCGGGGAGAGACTTGGACATTTGGTATGTCTCATACCGACAAGAGAAGTCTTGTCGATAGTTATACACTTGTGGTCATCGGAGTAACTCATATGTTTTGGTATGAAGTCTTATCGATATGGAAAGTCTTGCCGACAACTTTACACTTGGAGTCTTCGCGGTAACACAAAGGCTTCGGTGTGAACTCTTGGCGATGGGTGTTGGTCTCACTGATGTTGTGGGGTAGTCTATTGTCGGTATGACTCCTGGGGACTATTTGATCTCAGGGTGACTTGAATATTTTGGTAATAACTCCCAGCGATAGCGATAAGTCTTGTCGACTGTTGGACATTTCAGAATGACTTGGGAACTTCGATATGATGTCTCACCGAAGAGCAATAGTCTCACCAAAAGGAAAGTTGATATCTATGTGACCTTTGAACATTGATATGATGTCTCATCGAATAACGATGGTCTTTCCAAATAGCGATACATGTGATGGATATCGGTATGATCTCTTGGTGAATAGCGATTGTCTCACCGATGAGAATGTTGAGGTCAATGTGACTTGTGAACTTGGTGTAACGTCTTGCCGATGGTCAGGACTCTTGGCGATAATGAAAATCAGGTCTTGTGGCATCAAGGAGACACGATTAGTGTCTCACCGACATGCGACATAGGTTGAACACCTTTGACCGAGTGATGACTATCCTACGTGGTAAGTATATGACCAATCAGAGAAGCCGAATGGGAACCGTTGGAAGTTAGTCTGTTGAGGCAGTTCTGTGTGGAAGTTCAATAGACCAGTGACGACATGAATATATTCTGAAATTGCAGATGATGTTCGGTTTGATGATTCGTTCGACGGATGGATGATTGATGAACTGTAGATGAATTATTCGATGTGTATCAGTGTGAATTAAATTGAAAGTGCATTGTAACTGGAGTGTTCTGTAGCAAGGTTGATCATTGTGAATGTTGTTATAAATTGACATCAGAGAGAGTGAAGCCTGTACTCTGAATGTAATTTCATTACTATAATACAAAGGGGTTTTTTTTTTGTGTGGTGGGTTTTTCTCCCGTAAGGGTTTTCCCACGTAAATCTGGTGTTCATGTGTGTATGTTATATTCTCTGTTTCTATTATTTCTTAGAAGTGTATCTTAATTGGACTGTAATTGAAAATTTAAAAGTATCTCTACATTCTTCCCTGAGGTTTTGACATTAGGAGATTTGTTTCCGCACCTTAGCTTTCCTTACAGAAGCAGCATAATTACTTTGCACCATAAGAGCTTGATTAATCACCCCGTTCATGCAAGTAGCCTGATTATGAGGCTAATTACAGGGATAAAACCACACATAATCCTATGCTAAATTGTTTTGTATTGGCATAAGTACTTTTGAGGAGCTAGCAGCAGCTGGATTAAATGGTTGATTAGGCCTAAAGTTGAAATTTCTTCTGTCCCTGGTAATCAACTTGATAAGGCGGTCTGTTTGCTTGGAATGATGACTGATTAGGTCTAAAATTATGACCTTGCTAGTTTTTAAGGCTTACTAAGTTGTTACTCACAATTTGTAGTAACTTGGCCATTTGTTGTTGGTCATTTATTAGTTGTTGTTGAGAATCTTTAAGTCCTTGTAGGTCGGAATTTGCTGGAACAACATTATTTTGTGTTGTTGTTTAGAAACCTAAGGCTGGAATAGTAGGTAAAGTGGCTATAGGAGGTACTTGAATGGGCATAAATGGTTGTACCTCTAGGAAAATTGGCATAGGAGGTCTTGGCGTGATTTTACCAGCCTGTATAAGGTTGTTTTCAGCTCTAATAGCGATGTCATATGCCACTGGTAACGTTAATCCACCCATTGACTATATCATTAAGGCAATATCGCTATGCAATCATCTAAGATAATACAGAAAAGCATGATCAGGAGTTGACCTTACGATTGTTGGAATTCGATCCCATGTCCTTTGAAATCTGAGATTAAAGTCCATCATTTGTTCTTGTGGTGCTCTCTTTATAGTCGTCATTTGTTTGACTAGAGATAGATGATCGAACTTGTTAGAAAATTGTTTGGTCAGCTTGTCTCCTAAATCATCCCATGTCGCGATAGTATTGACTAGTAAGCCACAAAACCACTGAAGTTCCTTTCCTTTGAATGATGTTGCTAATAGCCTCAAAGCCACATTCTCTCTAGTCAGGTGATGAAATCCACACAATGAAGCTACGTCTTTGATATGCTCTATTGGCGTAGTCTGATCTTCACCAATAAAAAAGGGTAGACTTTTAAATGTTGCAACTAGTATATCATCATGTTGAGCTAGATCCAATGGGTTTCCCCCATTAAATGGAACAAAAGAATGTTCTCTGGCCATCAAAGCTACTGGTATTCTGAGATTCACAACTTGTAAAATCGATACAGGTGAAACCGATGCTTTGTAACTTAGAGAAGCTGAATGTGAACCTGGTTGCCTTGCTAACGATCTGCCTCTTCTTCTTGATGTGTAAACTAATGGTTCTACTCTAAGAACTGGAGAAACTGATTGATTTCTTGAAGGCCTACTAGGTGTTCGCTTGGTTGTCCTTCATCTTCTCTTTGGTGAAGACAGCTGCAAATATTCAAATGGAGAAGAACTTCTTGTCTGAATATTTCTCATAAGCTATTTGCACTCAATCTGCTAGAATCTAAGAACAGAGTCACCAAGTATATGAAAATTATCCTCTGAAAGGCTAAAATACTGTTGTATATACTAGAACAACTTGAACTGTAAAATTTTTACTCTGAAAAATGATTCAAAGTCCCACCGGGCGTCCCAAAAACCGTCGTCAAACAGATTGCACCCAAATGCTTGAATAATTAAATTCAACAATTTTTTGAAACATGGGAACTATCTTCAAGTTGTGGGTATTCCTATGGCGAAGATAGACCTCCAGATTCTAGGTTGGTTCCTATATGATTCTTAAATTAATAACTTGGTAACTTGCTAGAAAAGAGATATAAGTATGTAATAAATGCACGTAAAATTGTAAATTGATGGTGATGCACCTAATTTATAAAGACTTGCAACTATGATTCACAATAAACTTTAGAAAAACTATCCACACAAGTCAATTCGACAGTTTGACCACAAAAATGATTCTAAGGAAGGCTTGAATAAACCACCATTGAAGGAAAACAGAGTTTTCTCAGCAAAGAAGAATAGATTATTCTATTACACAACCCTAGACCTGTGATTTCCACTATTTTGAATGCATGCAAATATAAATGAGACAATAATTTTAAAGGTTTTGATATTAAACACAGTAAAACTTCATCAAATCATTTATAAAAACAACATAATGACAAGGTAGACTTTCGATTTCACTGAAATTGAAGGAATCTTTGCAAAATGACACAAAGTGAACCTGTAAACCTGCTACTATATTAATCTGAAACTAAAAGTTGAGTTACATGATATTTCTCTTTGTAGAATGCAAAGGATGAAAAACAAGAACTAGAGGAAAAAGATAAACTTTTTCCAATATATACAATGTGAGACAACTCCAAAGCATGAGAAGGTGGAAGAAGTAGTTCACTGAAAGTGAAAACCACCTCGAAAATGTCTCTCACGAGCAAAGGCAAAAATAGTGTGAAAAGAGGGCCCACCAAAGTCATAACTGAGTCTCAATAGCTCAGAACTCCATGTCACAATGTATACAACTGAACTACTACTCGAACTAGCTCCAGAATACATGAAGGTGGCACTGAAAGTCAATTTCAGTATAAAAAATGATAACTCCAAAGTGAGATCTGAGCAAAAATAAATATCTCCAAAAGAAGAGCTCAAACTCATGCAAAAATGAGTGAACTCAGTCTCAAACTCGCAGTCACAATGTGTACAATTGAAAAGTAGCTCGAACTGAACTGGAAATCCATAAGAAGTGGGTCCAAGCATTGAAAAGCCACCTTGTTTTAATCAATCCACCCAAGATAATTGTGCATGATGATTAGGCATCAAAACTGGTGTTAAAACTGAACATAAGACTCAATATTTGCTTCACTTATGCATGAGCAAATTGTTTTTTAAGTATTTTCGATGTTTTATCTCCTCCATGCACAATCTAAAAATAGCACTTTGCATGGATCTCCAATTTGAGGCTATAGTCACAACTTAACTTCACATAATGTCTTATATTCGCATTTTAAGATGGCTAAATTAATTAAATGATTTATAATCCATCATTTAATTAATTAACTTACATTGAATAATGCAAATAATATTGAGGCATAATGTCAAATCAGAAAGCTTAATTCCCATCTCACGGGCTTTCATACATTATACTTAGCATATATTTCAAATATGCATTCACCATTCCAAAAATATTAGCCGACCACCATGCATATTGAAAACATTTGACAATAGTCGACCACAATGATAATAGTGATCTTGACTTAAGAGTCAAAGCCACGGGCAAAAATAAGACATAATGATTTTTTTCTAAAATCATTAGCAAAAATCAAAGTCTTGTTGACTTAGGGAAAGCAAATACCATCGAACCCTAAACTCTTAATCATTTTGCATTTTGACTTTTGGAGAAAAAAGAAACAAGTTGTTGCGCCGCCATGCCTGGGTAGGGTTTCTGGAAAATTTGCTTGAATTGGAGCTCGAAACTCCACCATACTTTGTTGTTTCTGGGTCGAGTCTTAATGATTTCACAAGGTAAGTTGTTTTCAGTTACAATTTGGAGGTACCTTGACTCCATTGTGTAGCGTTTTCTGAGACTTTAGGCTGCAGTTGTAGCATAATATCTAACATACTTTCTTCTTCTATTATTCTATTGTCCTTCAATTGCTCTGGGGCTGCCATTGATGTCTTGAATGGGAGCTCATTTAGCATCTCTTTGAAGTTTTGTTGGTGAATGTCTGGTAAACATTGTGTGGTAAGTGTATTTTATGTATTCTCTTTTTCTGAAAATTTTGCACTATTTCCACAGAAAAATGAAAACCCATCTTCATTTTTCACATACTCTTCATTTCAAAAAAAATTAAAAAGCTTATTTTTTGTGTATATCTCCATATTTGATGCTAGTTTTGAGAAAAAATAAAGAATTCTTGCTCATATTTTTACTGAAGACCCATGACCTCTCTGTTCATGCATGTTGAAATACAAACTCGCAATCTTCTTTCCTTTTGAGAATAAAATTGTCATGGGTTTTAGCTGCCATAGAAAATAATGATTTCTCTGAAGTTTTCTCCAGCCATGGTATATTTTTCATTTTTATATTGTGATAAAGGATTTTGTGAAACAAAATGAGAATCCTTGCAGGCTCTTCCTTGTGTGGTCATTCTCCATTCTTTTTTATTGTGGGGTTTGTCAAAACAGCACCTTTAGTTTGACCCACAATGTACCTGATAGGGAGTGGGGTTGGAGGAACCAATCACTGGTTCTTGCTCTAGGTATTTCCTTATATGACCTCCTTGGTGCTTGGCTTCACCAATCTAACCTATAGGCCCCTACTCATGACTAGGTGCCTCTGGTTTGTCTGACCAACCTCTCTCCTACCAACATGTTGTCCTTCTACCAAGCTAACCTTGGTGCTTCTCCACATTCTCTCCATTGGCCCTTACTCTTCCTTAAAGACCAAACATTCTCAACCTTCACTTAGATTCTTGCAAGGGGTGAGAGGTGATGTAAGGCTTCAAAATTATCAAACTAGGGTTCTTAAACAACCACAAGTTTCTAACTTACCATCGCTTTCACAAGGTTCCTTTCTTAGGGTTTGAAAGGGTAGTAGCCCTTGAGCCCCAATTAGGCCTGTCACAGAGACAAACTGCAATTTTCTTCTAAACCCACTAAAGGAACAAGGTACTTTGTTTAGGGATTGAGTTACTCATGCCTACACCTCAAATATTTTTAGGATTTTAGCCTTGTACAGGCCGTACAATGTCCATATACAAAAATGGTCAAGAACCCTAGGGTTTTAAGTTGCTCAAGGCTGTTTTTAGACTGTCAAAAAGTTCTTCCACTAAATGAATTGATAAACCCTCTTCCTGATCACCATGCATATTCAAGACCTCCCAATAAATTCTCCAAAAAGAATCTCTACAAGATCTCGTTTCCCCTGCAAGTTATGGGTCTTTTACTTCAAGTCTGCCCCAACCGGACCTGCACTGGCTCGCCTAGGGCAAAACATTTCTTGCAACTCCTGCACTGCCACAAACCCTACAAGCTACCATATTTACAATGAGGGAGCCTAGACACAAATCCCAAAAGGCCATACTATTTGTACAATGGGAAGGTGCACTAGGACTCCATTTCCTCAAAACTGCCTGTTACAGGCCAGAAAAAGCAGAAAACAAACTATGTACAGATAAAAGATGAAAAATGATTTACAAAGGTAAATGAAAGGCACACCAAGCTTGAACAAAGTTAACACTACATGCTACCAACAGAACAACAACACATTTATTCCATTAAAGATCAATATGATAACAAAAAATAGAAAATTGTCTTCTTGAACGCTATTTTCCTCAACTTCACAAAATGTCACTTCAAAATAAAACCTCTAACCTTGCCTCAGGGTCGATTCATGCCTTAAATAGGCCTTAAAAACAATTTAGTTGCTTGGGTTGAGCTCATAAATGACCTAATGGTGAGTGTTATAAAACACATTGTGTTTTCAAACTTTTGACTAGGTTGGTAACCAAAACAACTTAGAGCTTCAAAACCCATTCATGACTTTCACCTCCCAATCCATTGATCATAATAGATCAAGTTTTATTCAAAACAATAAAAACTAGCTAAATGGTCCACATGACCACAAGAGAACACAACAAAATTTGAACTTCCTTCTAGACTTCAAGAAAACCCATGTTTCCCAGGTGCTCCTGCACCAATACCTGTATGTATTTATGATTTTTGAAGGGAAAGTACTAAATGGGTACCTCTTGAAGAAAGAAAACTCTAGGCTACGGCCATGACTGAAAATTTTATATCTTTTGTTGTAAACAATGAAAATCTGTTATTGATTTCGACCCACAACTGAAAATATGATAACTCCATATATTTTTATTTTATGAGGAAAACCCCCAGGTGGGTATGTTGTATTTCTATCAAATGAGGAAAAACCCCAAATGGTTTAGCAAAAAAAATAGGGTCCCCAACTGAAAGCGTTATTGATAAAATGACTCAATGTTGTCACAAAGTATAGGTCTCCATCAAGGGCTCGACATTTCTTCATTTGTTTCATTTTAATTTTCTCAATTGTTCTTTGCCTTTTATAAACACTTTCATGCTATGTAATCTTGTCTTTACCTCACTGTGACTTGTAGCTATCATCATTCTTCATACTGGAATGCATTCTTGGCATCACTGTCTCCTTTTCACTTCTCAATTGATATGATGAATTCAATGTGTATCCTTTTTCTTTAAGTGTTGCATATTTGGATCATTTTTTTGCATTTACTATCCACATGTTATTGAAATAATCATAAATGACATCCTGTCAATGTTTTAGTATAGCTGCGACTGTCATTTGATATTAAATCCACGTCATGGATATCATTAAATCTGAAACCTTCTCTTATCTCTATTAGTAGCAGTTGAATGCTTTCTTTTTTTAGATTCGTGACTTTATATGTTGCCCCTGTAGCAGCAATATGATCACTGCATGATCCTGTAGCATGGTTTTTGACATTTATGTATCTCCATTGTTCTGAAAATTGTATTTTTGTAGCTTCAAAAGTTGTTCTATTTGATGTTGTTTAATGTTGTCCCAAATCCTTACATTGTATCAACTATCAATGCATGTGGTTTGATCTGCTTCTGGCACTATCTTGACAAGATCTTGTAGTTCCTTTGATAGGATTGTCCTTTTGAGCTTACTGCTTGGAACTTTTTTGATTACTATCATTGCATATGGTTTGATCTCCCTTTCAATGTTTATGAGTTGGGCTCAACCCTCATGGGAGCCACATTTTTCTCCACTCATAACACTATCTTTTGGTTGAAATGATCATATTGTACCTATTCCTGCACACTTAAACAAACATGTTAGCAAAAATAATCGAAGCTGAAAGCTTCCATTGAACTTCGTGTTCCTTGATTGTCAGCCTTTAAATTAATCATCTGGTGAATGCCTGATTGGATATATATTACATTCCTGTTGGTAGTGTAGGCATGAAGTAGGATGTAATTTATCATTGCTCTAACACCATTCTTTTACAATCTTGCAGATGCATTTAGCTTGGAATCGGAAGAACCTTGAGGCATTGGAGACACAACAATCTTGAATACATCGAGTAAAACGATTCATCATTACAAGAAATGATGAATTGCTCCCCTCCTTCATGTTTATATTATTTTCAGTAGTGTAGTATTTCATCCTACTTGTATTAATTATTTTATTAAGATAATAAAATTCAGCTACTCCCGTGGCTTGTGCGGGATTTTAGTTTTTACAATATGAATAAAAAAGTATTTGCTATGCAAATGTTCAATTTTTTGTTACAAGTACTTGTATAATAAAACTGAAAATCAAAGGTAATCTGATTTTTCATGATGGATAATGAATACTTTATCAGCAAAATTTGAAATTCTCTATACCTCTCAATGATGATTTTAATTTAGCTCTACCTGTTTGAGCTTGTAGTGAAAAATAGGTAACAATAAATATATGCAAAATGAAACAAATGTATTGTAAAAAAATCAACACTTGCGCACTTGTATAGAATGGTAATCTTTGGGGGATAAAAAGGACGCGGAGTGTGGTTTTATTGAGAGTTAACACACATAGGTCCAATGCTTGAGTCACATCTACTAATTAGAAAGAAAATGAATGTGTGCGCACAATCAATTCAAAACCACGAGCTCATTGTTCTGTAAAAGAATAAGTAAAAATTAGTAATAGCTAATTTAAGCCCGAAGGTCTCACAAATTTGAGGAAATGATCTATTATTCAACTATTGTCTCAAAATCCCTATCTCCTCATATTTTCTTGACCAACCTCTATTCCCACAGAACTTGTCTTGAAAGCACTCAACTACTTTTTTAGGAAGGAAGCGAGAAATTTGTCTTTAGAGAAAGGTATGGAAGGAAGGTCCGAGAAATCAAACCGGAAACCGAAAGCTTGGGATGGGAATGATAAGCAAACCGGGGCATTGGGGTTTCAAAAATGCATTCACTGCTCTTAGATGCGGAGGAAATAATGCAATGTCTACAATTTTACCCTCCTCCTTTGCAACCACATGAGACTTGAACTATTCACGTGTAATCAAAACAATATTCACAACCCTTTCTTCACAATCCACTGCATTTAATGCAAACAAAAATATTTGTGGGAACAAAAAAAACAAGTTGTAACCTTACCTATGGTGTTGCAAACTAAATTGAATTTATGATCCACTTGCTTATAGCCCTCCTTTACGTCATTTTTCCCTTTTTTCTCCTCTCTTCCTTCACATAGCTTTTATCTCCTGTCATCTCTTCCTTGACACAGGAAGTTTTAAATTTGTGTTCTTGATTCTGTAGTCGGGGCTATAGTCAGCGTAGTTAACACCAACTTTAGCGTCGCCTTTCAGCCCTAAATGTAATCCATTTGGGATGCAAAAGGTGGCACAAAGTGCGCCTAATTTAGCACCTAGCAATGCAAAATGATGTATTTTGCTTGGAAGTTGATAAATAAATTGATCCTAAATTGACTTCATCTTCATATGTTCCAAGGGAACAATCATGGTTCCCTATTTTATCTATTCCTTATCCCATGTCAATTTTTTGGGTGCAAAACTAATAGAGGTTAGATTTGTGAACTCAAAAATGATCCCTATACAACTAGATGAGTCACCTAAAGTGCGAAATATATGTCAAATATATGTCTAAAGTGAGGTATTGTGTTGGATAGCATATTCATTGAAATGATATAATTGATGTACTAAACATTATTTACTATGTTGTTTATTATAGGGGCGAGATGAGGCCATGGAAACAGATCGTGTCATGTCAAATGAGAACACAACGACTGAAGTGGGACATCAGGTACTCAAATTTTGACTTAACTTAGGAAAAAAAGATTTGATGGCATTTTGTGATACGTCCATCTTTTTTCACAATATTATTGAAATTTATAATGTATTATCCAATCTTGACATAAATTAATGCATGTTGTTGATTATTTTAGATGGAGATAGGAGAAAATGTAGAGCCTGAGCCTTCAACTAGCAAAAGAGGAAGATATGTACATGGACGTGGACCTAAAAATGTTAAATCACATAGACGATAGTGGGTGTTTGAGGATATGACAATGGATCTTGCAGACGCAACAAATGATTGCACTAAACAAGAGGTTGGTCAGGACTATAGTACATGGGATGAATAATTTGAGAAAATATATGACTAAAGTGAGGTTTTGTGTTGGATAGCATATCCGTTGAAATGATATAATTGGTGTACTAAACATTATTTACTATGTTGTGTATTATAGGGGCGAGACGAGGCGATGGCAACAGATCATGTCATATCAAATGAGGACAAAACGAATAAAGTGGGAAATCAGGTACTCAAATTTTGACTTAACTTAGGAAAAAATTATCTGATGGCATTTTGTGATATGTCCATATTTTTTCACAGTATTATTGAAATTTATAATGTATTATCCAATCTTGACATAAATTAATACATGTTGATTATTTTAGATGGAGATTGGAGCAAATGTAGAGCCTAAGCGTTCAACTAGCAAAGAAGAAGATATGTACGTGGACGTGGACCTAAAATTGTTAAATCACATAGACGATAGTGGGTGGAAGAGGATATGACAATGCATCTTCCAGATACAACAGATGATTGCACTGAATAAGAGGTTGGTCAGGACTATAGTACATGGGATGAATACTTTGAGAAAATTGTTGTTTGTGGATGTTTTGTATGTCGTGGAGAGAAAAAATTCAAATGATCAATTGTACAAAGACATTACATGTATGATGAGCTTCCAGTCGGTAGTATGCCTCCTACAATCGATTTAAATCCAATAGGAATTGTGGTAAGTAATTTTCCAATTTGATATAAATAACATGTATACTTCGTTTAAACATTGTTTTATATTATTTAAATAACTAATTTTTTTCTCAATGGATACTTGCAGGATAAAGTTCTTGGTTTAAAGTTTCCTGGATCACAGACTTCCAGACTAGAGGGAAATGATCATTTATCAGATGATACATCTAACAAGAATATGTGCCAATATACCAGCTCAAAAGATGAGGAATTGATGAAAACAAGTCACAGAACAAGAACTGGTTTAAAGATGCATAATTTGCTTAAAGACAGGGGGAAGGTGGACTACATACCCTATGAGAATGAATGTGATGGAGATGATGACTTTCCCCTGAGTTTGAGATCAATTTACAAAGAGAAATTTGATTGTTGACTATATTGTGCTTGGCCTAGTGATCAACAACTACCTAGAGTATACGAGGTGTTTCAATTTTGGGGATACAGCTACATGATACGACCCTCCAATATGCATGGAGCGAATCTAGGCCTCTTTATATTTCTTTGAAATTGACACATTTATGATTTATCCAATTTTTTGAAAACATTAAATAATGCTTGTGTTTGTTGATAGGTAGAATATGTTGATGAAACACATACTAATACCCATGATCCAACTGGGTTATTAAGATTTGGACAGGATGATCCAAACCATCCTTTAAAAATACCAAGGTGAAAAGAGCAATTTTGAAGAGATTACTACCACCTGAGAATTTGAAGAGCCGATGAGATCCGCATACACTGATGACATGCCACCTAGCCTTAATAGTGATGATCATGATAGTGAAAATGCAGTGCATGAAGAAGGATTGAATGAAATGCTTACAGGTTTCTTTGGGGATGGAAACAATGATGACAATAATGATCATATGGTTGACAGTAATGATGATAGCAGAGGTAATTACCACCAATGTAATGTTGATGATAACAACCTAAAAGACTCCATCAAGCAAGCAACAAAGACACTCGTGTTCAAATCGAGTGCAAGTAGAACCTCAAAACTGGCATGCACATTATTATTAGAAATCAAGTCACTATTTTTTTGGTCATACAAAGGATTCATTGCCCTATTGAAGTGATTTGAAATCTATTTCTTACTTTTCATTGTCAATTGGTCTACACAATTCGTAAACATTCATCGACTTCGTTTATATTTCTTTAAGGGGATTTTAAAACTATATATTGTATATAAACAGTCCTAGTATAGATTGACATATCAAACATGTTCATCATAAGTCAAACATTCAATTGATTTAATCTCTGGCTATCTTACAAGGCACTAAAAACTAAAATATTCCCTGAAGAGAATGTGTTGCCATCAACTTGCAGAGAGGCGCGTCTATTGTTGGTTGAGTTGGGGATTGAATATAAGCAAATTCATTCATGTAAAAATGATTTCATTTTATACAAAGATGACTATCAAAACAAGTTAGAATGCCCTATATGCAAAGATAAGAGATATCGCATAGATGTACAAGGTCCTACAGTTCCAAAGAAGGTTTTACGTCACATGCCAATTATACCTAGACTTCAACGAATGTTTTGTTGCAAGTCACTTGCACAATTGATGGACTAGCATGCAAATAACATGGGTAAAGATGGATTCATGCCAATTTCGGCCAACTCCAAAGCAATGAAACACATAGAGGGAAAATGGCCAAGAAAATTCAAAGATGAACCCCGTAGTATCAAGTTTGGTCTTGCAATTGATGGAGTGTGCCCATTCTCTTTCCTAAGCTCAAATTATAGTGTTTGGCCAGTTGGATTGATAGTATACAATATTCCCCCATGGATGAGTGTTAGAAAGGAGCACCTTATGCTGACTCTCATTGTTCTAGGAAAACATCAAGTTAAAAACATGGATGTTTATCTTGTGTCTTTTATTGATGAGATGCAACTGCTATGGAAAGGCATAAGAATGTATGATATATCACATCCTCCATCAAATAGGTCCTTCATGTTGTATGGTGTGCTATGTTGTACTATTCCTGATTTCCCAGGACTTGGTGTTTGTTCTAGTAAGATAAAATATTTACGTATTTACACTCATAATTTATTTTCATCCCAACTTTCATACTTAGTTTTATACTATTTTTTTGATGTTATTAACATTACTTATTGAACTGTAGGGATTCAAACAAGGGGGATATTTGCATGTCCAAGATGTGCAGAACAATTTCAAGGGTGGTATTCTAAAGATCTACATAAATTTATTTACACAAACAACAGGGTTTTTCTACCACTAGATCATAAGTTTATAAATGCCTGAAGAATCAATTTGATGGAAATTTTGAAAATAGAGGCCCTCCCATGATTATGGGTCTAGGTGATTGGCTTAAGAAGTATGAAGATGCTGAATTGAAAGATTGGGAGGATTTTTTTGATCGATGTGATTCAATTGAAGAACCAAAATAAGTTGTAGTTAATATGCCAGAAGGAATGAAAAGGAAATCCATATTTTATGAGCTCCCTTATTGGAAGGACCTATTAATATCTCACCTATTAGATCCTATGCACATCTTCAAAAATGTCCCAGATTCTATATTTTGACATATATCAAGCAAAGAGAAGGACACCTTGACTTTGAGGAGGGATATTGCTCTTTCGCGTACCAAATTTGATAGAAAACATTTGTGGCCAAACAGGGAAAATGAAACATATGCAGAAGCTCCATGGATTTTGAAAAAAAAAAGAGCTAGAGCAACTAAAAAATTTCATTCATTCAATAAGGACACCTACTAGCTATGGGTCATCATTGGCTAAAGCTTTTACAGTTGATGGACATATCATAGGATTTAAAACACATGATTTTCATAATTTTATGAAGGTATTATATATCAACATTTAACATTTATTGGTAACATTGATTAAGTACTAAATATATTTTGATATTTTGTTGTGTGAGAAAAATTACTAATGACCTTTTCATAAATGTGTTTGATAGCATATCATTCCATTGGCAATTAGGGGGGATTCTTATCTTACAGTTGACTTAAGGAATGTCATAGCTCGATTTCAGCATTTACAAGGTTATATGAAATGTTCATGTGTGAGAAACATAGAGATATTATATTGCATTTTAATTTTTGACTAAAGGTTCATACTAATTTACTATTCTTATATTAGGTGGGTGACCTCCAAGGAGATCCATGAATGTGAAGTGGCAAAGTGGAAGAAGGAAATTGTAGAAATTGTATGTGTATTTGAGAAGGAGTTCCCTACAAGTTTCATGGACGGACAAGTCCATTTACTTATACACCTAGTCGATGACATTGAATTGGCGGGTGTCATATCAACAAGGTGGATGTTTTTCTTTGAGAGGCATATGAAAACTCTAAAAAGATATGTCGGAGAAAAGGCACATCCAAAGGGTTGCATGGCTGAAGGGTATGTATTCAATGAAACATTTTTCTTCCTGTGTGAATTCCTTGGTAAGGATTTTGAAGATGGTCCATGCGTATGGGATGAAGAACGAGCATCAGATATTATTGATGGAGAAAAACCACAATCTAATGGTGTTCAAGTAGAAATTAAGTAAATTCATGATCAATGTGGTTTTTTTTCTTGCAATAATTAATTTACTTTGTAATTTATTTGTCAAATTAACAACATGACATTTGGAGTTTGAAATAAACATGTTAACATGTAATAGGTGTAGACGAAAGTGCAATACTCTACAAGTTCATTTTGTACCACATGGACTTTATGAACAAATGGATTGATTTGTATGATAAAAAGAGAAAATAAGTGTTAGAAGCAAGGAGATAGTTTAGGAGATTGAACCCAAGGAATACTCCACTTCCCACTGATCTGCTTGTGGAATGGAGAAAATATTGCACAATAGAATGGGTTACTAAACAAATTCAAAATCAAATAGAAGATGCAAGTATAGATTCAAACATAACAGAAGATGAAATCAACATGTCTAGAGGATGTGAAAGAAAGGTACAGTTGGAATTTTCTAAAATGTTGTTTCCTTACAGTTTTGACACTATTAACTATTTTAATATTGGTCATTATATTTGTTTTCACTGAAATAAATGATATTTCACAGGCGAGGAAATATCCAGCAATGTGGGTATATGGTCGACATTATTGTGTAGAAAGTGTAGATGTAAAGAGATGATCCTTCGATTGTGGCATCATGGTTGACTTCAAGCAATCCAGTCAATCAAGCTCAAAAGATAAGAATATAATTGAAGGGAATCTACAATATGTTGGGAAAATACAAGAAATTATTGAGTTGGATTACCGCTCTTTTAAATGTTGTATTTTTAAGTGTAGATGGTATGAAGCATTTGAGAGGACATGAAGACATGATACCCATGGTGGATTGTTTTCTATAGATTCCCCATGCTTCCTATCGGAGGATAAGGAGCCTTATGTTCTACCAATTCATTGTGAGCAGGTATTTCTTTAAATCAAACAAGAAGTGATAGTGATCATTAATCTAATAATTCATAGTTTATTGCGAATATATACATGTGTTTATTAATCAATAAAATTGTTATAACATACGTCTAATATATGTATGTCGTTTATGTGCAGGTAATTTTATATGAAGATATTTTGGACCCAAAATGGATGTTTGTCATACATTATGATCCAATATTAAGGCATGTATTTGACGAAAAATTAGTGGATACTGAGAAAAACAATGATGGCGAACAAAATGAGAGAGGGATTAGAGAATATCGAAGAAATTGACATCCATAATGATGTTGAAGATGGTTATGTTCAGGCACAAGAAGACAACAATCTAGAGTTAGATGATGTTATGGAAGACAACAATATGGATGGTATAGAAAATGATGACCCAAATACATCTGGGAACAATATAGATGGTCTACAGTCAAATTTCAATGATGATGAAGATGATGCAGGTCAAGATGAGGATTATGATAATATGAAATACTTGAAAGAACATATGAACATTGACAATGATACACTAGATGGTATTGTAGAAGACAATAATGTTAATGACCAAGACTTCTAAATTTTCATAATTATTTGCAATCCATGTTTAAAAAAGGATGATTCTTATGGCCTAAACTTTGAAATGTGTCAGTAATATTAATTCAAGTGTTAAAGTATAGAACTGCCACTCTCCATTTTGATGGTGTATAACTTGTTTGTTAGAAATATTTTATTAACTATAGATTTAGCTTGATATGTATATCCCAATTTCTTTAAAATAAGTGCTATAATGGTCTCTTCATGTACATTAAACAATATTGAACTAGCATACCTATATTTAGAAAAATCTATGTAAAATAAGCCGAGAGATATCCTTCCCGAGACCCTATTGTATTTATATGGTGGAAATTTAATTTAATTTAACTTTAAACTTCATAAAATTTCTAAAAAATAAATCAAAATGAATATTGTATTGGCAGGGCTTATGTTTTTTTCGAGGTGCCTATTTTAAATTTCATGATCAAACTTCATAATGAATTTTTCCTATTTTACATGTAGCGGGCAATAATGTTAATGACCAAGACTTCTAAGTTTTCAAAATTATTTGCAATCCATGTTTAAAAAAGGATGATTCTTATGGCCTAAACTTTGAAATGCTTCAGTAATATTAATTCAAGTGTTAAACTATAAAACCACCACTCTCCATTTTGATGGTATATAACTTGTTTATTAGAAATATTTTATTAACTATAGATTTAGCTTGATATGTATCTCCCAATTTCTTTAAAATAAGTGCTATAATGGTCTCTTCATGTACATTCAACAATATTGAATTAGCCAAATAGAGTCTAATGAGACTCTTATCTTTTTCCATTTTTTCTGCCTTATTATGACATTCCAATAGGTTTTCATCTAGCTACTATAAAATTAAATCTCAAGCATCATATAAATATAAGTAGTGATAACAAAACCATGATCTAAAACCACCAAAAAACCTAGTTAGAAAATAAACACCCAAATCCCAAGATGGCAATAACATTGTAAATACTACTTATCAGTATCCTAGCACCTGATTTTCATGAGTTAATAATCTCATCCAAGCATTTACATTAATTCATTGAATCAATAAGCAGGAATGAAATCAAACATACATAAATGAACAATAGAGACAAGTAAAAGAAATCTTGGATTACTTTCATTCATAACTCATAAAATGAGCATAAGGAGAGACAATAGCCATGAAATTGGCATTTCTCTATATATATATATTGCTATATTATTATCCAAATTACATATATAACAATGATCTCTAAAAATTAAGACCAAAAACTCTAAAACATGCTTAGTATTCTCCTTACAATTCTCAATGTTAATTACAAAACAATGAACCCCTACTTTCTGGCCCTAAATTCCTTCTTATAGAAACGAAGGAGAAAAACAAGCCTCGGGCTAGAAAGTACACATGTCAAAATCCTATTGGACTGCTACATCAAAGATTCTCTCATTTAGTTACAATGCATTCCCAAGAGGTGGGATACATGTGAGAAAATGAAAGTAGTCTTCATTCACTGTTAGAGATCTGGTCCAATTTTCAAAATGAGTACAATTGAATAGTTACCTCAAAACTTGTGCCCACGCACACAAAATGAGAGGAAGAAAAAGCATGAAGAAAATAGAAAAGGAAAAGACAAGAGTAAAAACCACGTATGTAGCCTTGTCATCAATTCAACTTTGAATAAGATGAACTATATTTCTCCATACTTTATCAAAAGCCTAATATGTACTAAATCCAGGCTATGTAGTGCATTCCCATCTATCTGTTATTCATCATGGTTGTAGACTTCAAAATTTCAAATCACTAGCCCGCCACTCTTAATGCTAGACCTCCCACTCCTTCCAAGTACCTGCCTTTCCATGCTAGGAATTCTTCTTCAGTAGGCCAGACAAAGTTCATTACTTCATCAACCCTTTGTCTATAAGGTGCATACTTGGTGACAATCTGATTAGCTTCTTTATCAAATTCCAGTAGGATAGTCTCAGCATGAACTAACATATCCATATTTACCTTTAATGTCTTCATATCAAACTTCTGACAAATTTTCATAGCTTGATCTGAAATAACCTTATTTGCTTCGTTTTTCCACTCCTGTAGAGTCTTAATGCTACCATCATCCCTTAAAATGGATGGAAGAAGGCCATGATGAGATTCATGGAAGGATTTTACCAACTCCTTTATCTTGTTCTCCAATGGCTCAATATTTCCTCTGTATCCCTCAATCTTATTTACAAGAATCACAGTGCTTAAATTTTTTAGGTGGGTTGGGGTCATGCTTAACCCCAATTCCTATCAATATCAATTCCTACTTCCTAGGGATCCAAACTTCCATGAGTGGAATAGCTCTTTCTTTTTCAATGTCAAACATTCTGATAGCATCAACCATGGATGAATAATTGTATTGAATACTATTTAATTTGCTATCCAATCTTTTGTTCAGATGTTCTAGCACTGTTGTGACAATCCTCATATCGCTCTTAAAAGAATCTTCATCATGACTATTACATTTTTCTTTGTATTCATTTAATTGCGTAAGCAATTCTTCCCTATTGATATCCCCTTCCACTTGTGGCCCTTCTAATGTACTAGGTTCTACTATTGAAATGGGCACACTTCCCATATTATATGGCACAATTTCCCATGAATAATTTACATTAGCAGTAAACTATGGGGATACATCCTCTTGTGCAGTGGTGGGAGATTCAACATCATTCTACTTGGGCTTTCCGGGTTGTAACCTTTGCAACACATCCTCCAATAATGCTACCTTTGTCTATAATTGCATATTATCTCTCTCAAGATCTCCATACTTCACCAACAAGTTATTCAATTATGTTCTGAGTTTATCTTTTTCAATAGTCACGGACTCCACAGTGGCCCTTGTGAACTGTGCAAAATGAACTAACATATTTGCAACTTATAAGGTCGATGTTTCTAACACTCTTTTTATTATTAGGCCTCCACTATAGCTAGGTGTAGGCTCAGCAATGTCTAGATTTCTTGTGCTTGGGGCTAAAGACCATATAGCCAAGGCTTCCCATTCCTCACTAAAAGCAGACCCTTGTAGTGCAAGTGCAACTTATTCTTTTGTATCATAGAGAGGACTGTCACATTTCTTGATTGTTTCGAAAGCTATGGTTGAAGCTAGATCCCATTTTGGTAGCTCAACAAGATTCCACTATTTCATACCAATTCCCTACCCTCCTTTGTAGTCATGTTTTGGAATTTGGCTCTCATTTCATTTAACATCTCTTTCTGAATGATAGCATCAGACAGTTCTGGATGAAGGCTCCTTTCTATAGCTAGACTTTTTACATACTCATCTCTTTTAGCCCTGTATGCAAATTCCATAAAAGCTTGATTCTTTACAAATGATTCATCATCCAAGAATTTGTCACATGCCTCAACCCACATATCATCACTTCCATTGAGCCCTCTAAGATCAACATTACTCAATATTTTTCCCAATTGATTTGTTTCCCTTACTATAGATACAGTGGGCACTCCATGCATTTCTTGTTTTGACACCCAAATGTCATCATCAGAACCTTCATCATCATAGTCCACTAAATTTTTGGCCTCAATCTTTTGTCTTTTCAATGGTGGCTCTTTGGGTGGCATTTCACTAGGTGATGGGGAATCAATATTCATAATTTCAAGCTCTACCGGCCTTGGTGGAGATGGGGGTGGTATTTGTGGCATAGGAGAAGGAGGCTTATGCTCCTCTTGCTGAGTGGGAACATAGGCTTCATCAGATTTCTTTGCCTTACTCTTTCTCCTTATAAAGAACATTATTTTTGGCTCCTCAGGGGCTTGTGATGTAGACTCTTCTCCTATAGTAGGGATTTCTCCTCCACTCTGTTCTTCTACAATTGGAGCCTTCCCTTTATCTTTACTAATTACCCCTTTAGTTTCAAGCTAGCCTATTATTGAATAAAAATTCCTTGTTACATGCTCCACCTTTTGTAATATATCCTCAGCCTCTGGGAGGACCTTGAAATCAGGTTCTTCCTACTTTATTTTCCTTTGTATCTTATTGAATTCAATCCACTTTGCTAACCTCTTTTCGTATTCCTTAGTGTTTGATATATTTCTTATTACATCTTCTGGATACTAGAAAATGTGGGCATATTTGTAGCTATTGTTTCTCTCATTCAACCAAGCCATAAAACCTTCAGGATCATATATGACCCTCTCAACTGTCCTTTGCATGCAGTATGTTTTGAGTATTTCAAGGATGTTATTCCAACCTCCTTTGGTTATTACAAAATTAGAGAAACAAGTGTATGAAGGAAAGAAAGTTCCTTTTCCCTGATTCAACAAATGCTCATTTTCAACATTTCCTAGTTGCCACATAACCTCAAGGAAACCAATTCTTTCTGGCACAAACCTCAGCAACAAGTGAGGTGCTACTTTGGAACCATATACTCTTAAGATAGTGTAATCAGGGAGTGAGATAACATCTCCCCAATTATGATCAACTCCTATCTTGGACCTTCTCTCCTTGGGTCTTAAGAAATCATGTAGAGCAATGGTAATTCTAGGTAACTTCACAATCAAAGCTCTCTTTAGTTTAGAAGCAAACAAATTCTGGAATGTGACATAATCATATGTCCTATCATCTTTGTCCAAGACTGTGGTCCAACATTGCACGGGCAGATCCAAGTCACTCCTTTTTCTTTCCAACTCAATATTGTGTCCAAAGTAAATTGCACCCTTGTACAAAAACATATGCATTAGCAATGAGTACCAGTTGAACCTTACCCCAAATTCACCTTTATTTAATCTCACTAGTCCCTCATGCATTCTTTTAGAAAGAAATCCTACATAATCATACACTGCACAATATTGGGGATGTTGGATATGGGCAGCCATATACATCCATTCCATTGGCATTCCAGATACAGGATCATAACCAATTATCTCTCAAATGGAATAGAAGGTTCTTTTGAAACAGGGAACAAAATAGTTAACAAGGAAAGGTTCCTTATCATGTGATCCTATTACAATCTTCCGACCTGCAATTTCTACTAGAAATCTTGGAAAGATGTGGAATCTGAATGAAATCTTGGTTTTATCATACTCTTTCCTAAGAACATCTCCATTTATCTTATGCATTTCATCTCTCCATTCAGTAAGCTTGAAAACAAGACCCAATTCTTCTTTAGTGATCTTAACCATTTCTTTCCCATCACATGTTCTGATAGTCCTCATGACTGGGTCATAATTAGTAGCTATTTCCCTAAGCAATTCAACATCCATATATAAATCTAGCACAATTAACTTTCCCAGGTCACAGTTCCAAGGGTTTCCTATTGGGATACCCATATTTATGTTCCTGAACCAACTATAAAATAGTTCCCACCCAGTATAAGGAAATTTAGCATCCCTGATAGAACATCTTTTGTCGAATAGATCCTTTGCTATTTGAGTACCTCTGGGAATCAACTAGCCTTTAGGTTTGTCACCGGTTGAGGGTGGTAATTGATCCATAAGGTCTTTATTCAAAGGTATTTTGGGACTGGAAGCTTTCCCTTTAGACAAAGATAATTTACTTTAGGAGCTATATGTAATGCAGGAAGTACTACAAGGTAGGGTTTTTCGATTTACCTGAACAAGGCCTATGACTTTTGTGAGGGTTTGGCATGAATTATTCAAATGCAGAATTAAAAAATTCTTTTTTATGAACATCAAACCTTAAAAATCCGAACCAAAAAAATCCTAACAGTCTTAAGTTTGAGAAATCACAACTTATCAATAATGCTAGAAGGAAAGCAATAATTGACTTACTAGTTTTCTCGCAAGTCGACAACCCTGGTTCTGACGTCAGAAAATGTTGAGAAACCACATCATGAGCTCCTTGAGTGTATTGTGTATACTTTTAATACTGAATTATGCCTTTGAGATAAACATTAATAATTATGCAATTCCTTACTTTGGTAGCTTAATGTCCTTTTAGTTATTAAGGCTCACTCGCGCGAACCAAAATGGCTTGCTTGCCTTCAACTAAGTTTTGAATACCAATCGTTGATTTTTTTGGATAGTTAATTGATTCACGATCTAGATTTGACCAACTTATTACGAAAGATCCGACTATGCATAGCCGTAACACTTATCAAATGACCGGAGGCCACATGGAAACACTTGCTTGCAGTACGCGGGCTCCACCATCTCTTTGTCTTTATAGCCATGATCCACGTGTCCTTTTCCCCTTGCCCTCATGAGCCATAACTTGTGTGAAACTTTCATCAACAGGGAGATGGGGAGAGGCTAAGATTAGATCTCTCGGCCTCATCATACACACTCCTTAGCTAGCAGCAACTTTATCCTTCATAGAGCATCTACATCTCAGATTAAAAGATCTTTTAAGCATGTGTAATATATGCATATTAGTAATGCACATTTTACTTCCTATGCCCCGTGTTGAAATTTCAATTAAAAATTTGCCACATATCTATGCTTCCACGTTCTCAGGATTACTCCATGCAAAAAATGCCTGCTTCCCTATTGGGAATCTAGCAAGTAGGATGGGGCCCACACAGGATGGCAGGGAGCGGTCAAGATTACTCCATGTCACCTACTATCGACCGTTGATTAAGTTGAACCTTAGAAATACTAATCCTTGAGCCCATCATCAGTGAAGACAAGTGGCAATCGCCCGCTAGCCCGTGTGATTATTTTAATAATCAAGAAAAGAAAACAAGCACGCGAGGAACGATCCAAATGCGGCCACCTCACTTATCTCCCACCGTTGATCTTCTTCAACAACTAGCTACATGCTTTATCAACGATGCTTGGCCCACCAATGGTCAAGGACACATGGCCTTCACCCATGAGCCTGAATGAATAAATAATGAGAGACAAAATGGAATGGGCATGCGGGCTATGGTCCAGATTTTTTGCATTTGATCGAACAACATTCAAGGGTTCTTATATCTACACATGTCAAAAAATGTTAATCCTAAAAGGGACACAACTAGGTCGACGAAGCCACACCCACGACATAAAAGACTTAAGATTTTTTAGTGGGAAATATTCAGTCCAACGTAGGAAAATTTCAAAAATAATGATCCAACAAGATCAATCGATAAAACAGGACCAGAGGGTTGGTCACTCAACGGGTTTCAATGTCAAGAGTCGTGACTTAAAGGATTTATGACCGACACAAGGATTCAACCGAAAATTAAAACCTAGGTGAGGATATGGACTCAAAGGGTTTTTCAAATAAGACTTAGGTAAACCTAAAACCCCTTATAGAATAGCAGGAGACAAAACTCATAGTTCATTAAGCTCATGAAGATTTTGGAAATGGAACACGGAAAATTTTAGGGGATCCATCAACATGCATAGGAAAGTGTGAATATATGTATTCCCAAGGATGGCCAGAACTACAATCACTCAAAATTTACACACTAAATTTTTTTTTATGCAATTTAATCTAGTCCATAGACAAATTCCAATAAATTTATTATCAAGTTAATATATGGACGTAGAGAAATAATGTCAATTTTTTAATTTTTCAATAGCTAAAGAAAATGGGCAATGGATAATTTAATCATCTATTTACCTATTTACACAAAAGGAAAATGGGTAGAGGCTAATTCCAAGATCTATGATCTTTTCATGAAAAATGTAAATGGGTAGAGGCTAATTCCAAGATCTATGATCTTTTCATGACAAATGGAAATGGGTAGATATTAATTATATCATATATGTGCTTGTCTATGAAAATACAACTGGGCTTGATATGATTGAAAATAAACTTTTCTATAGACTACAACCATAAAATCAATATTGTTGTAAAATAATTTGAACCAATATGACTCATAGAAAATGAGATGGTTTCATAAATTAAGGATGAAAGGAGGTTATTCACCAAGGAGACAATCTCACACAACTGTGGGATTTTTTTTGAAATTAACAAACATTACAATCTATGTAAAATATCTTTGTTAGGCACATCACAACATCAACTTAAAAACCAATTGACTCTTTCACATAGTAACATCAAATGTGCTCTGATAAAGCAGATAGATTTAAATAACTTGAATAGACCACTTTGGAGAAAACAAAGTAATAAATGAGCATTAAAATCAACACAGTAATTGAACACTGAAAATGAATTACCATTTATGAATAGTCTGCTCCATTGTATTACTTCAAAATATAAGCATTATAACAAAAGTCTTTGAATTATGGTATGGATGGGCGAATTATGCAATCTATTTTCTTACTAATGTCTACTCTAATGGAATGGAATGTGATGATGATGATATGATATATCAAAATAAGGCCTTGGTTTCCCTATTTGTACGAGAAGCAACAAGCTTCAGGCCTATTACAAAAAATCACATTGTTTCATAACTAAAACATAAATAGAATAAACATAAAAATATTAAGAGTTTGCTAGTGGATGCACTGTAGTCCGTTAATCTCCAACAAGTTCATGTGGTCATCTAAGACCTGTTCAAGGCTCTTGCACCATGATTGTGTATCCAAAACTATCAAACTCTAGCCCCTGTCACTCCTCTCTTACTTGGCCCCTAAAATGAATAAGTTCACCTTTGACAAATGCTCCACATACCCACTTTTAGCATGAGTTTCTACATTATGTATGATGTCTTTCATAGCATACTCCAATTCAAAGATTCTCCCAAGTTGTTGGTGCATCCTCTTAAGCACTTCCTCTTCATCATTAATCACATCAAGAAATTGGCCTTGGGTAAGGCCATACTCAGTGGCTAACTGAAATCACTCAACTCCTATGTCAGGATATTGTGGAATTCCCTATGAGCTTTCATGAGTTCCTGGTATTCTTGTAGCATAGCAGAGTTATCTTCTTCCTTTGCAATGATATGAGACTCTACCTCCTTCATCCTATCACTCAATCTGATGTTTTCCAATAATGTTGCATATGTTTTGTCATGAATTTACCAAACTTGTTCAGCATGTTTGTACATGTCTTCCAATCTCATGCAGACTATTTCTAACGCCATCTCAAAGGTAGTGGTTTTGAGTTTTCCCTTTAACTCTTCATGTTCCTTATACACTTTCTCATTCCTTCTTTTCCAATATGTTGTTTCTAACATTGCCTCAAGCACTTTCCTTTCATGTTCAACCAATGGAGAATAGAACCCTAAAGAAGAAGGTAGTCTATCCCTGTAGCTGATCAACTCTTGTTTCAACCTTTCATTTTCTTCTATCAACCCCTGGTTATCCCTTACCAGTTTCTTAATCTAAGCCTTTGTGAATTTGGCCACATTCACATTCAAATTGATAGTTTCCATGGGATCTATTTCTGCTACTCTCTGCACCAAAAGATGTCCAAAAATATGATCATGATCAACTAGGGAAGGTTTCTTTCCCTAATGGATAGAGTGCCCATATCTGCAAGGTAGTATTGCTAGGATTAAATCCTGATCTAGTGTAGATCTTGTCACTAGCTTCGTTTGTTAAGTGCAAGGTTTTATTTTTCTTTTCAGAAAACTATCAAATACAATGGTTGAGCTGATATCCCATCCTGGAAGGAGCATAACCCCAACCTCTTTCAACAATGTCCTTCCTCTCTCAACAGTCATATGTTTCATTTCTCTATCAATTTCATGTTGAAGTTCTTTTAAAGCATATGCCTCCTTCTTAGGGTCAATTTCCTTCAACCTTTCCCTTACCACCTTTCCTTTATATTCACATATGAAAGCTTTAAATTCAGGAGTATGGACAAAGGAATCATCTGCAATGAACTCTTGACTGGCTCGATGCCTCACATCATCAAATAGCTCATCAAAAGCTTCAAATTTTACTACACTCCTTTCCAGTGGCATTTCATATGGAGGAATGACAGGTTTATTGATCTGTGTGGCTTCATCATCCTCTTCAACATCATCTTCTACCATGATTGGTGTATTAGCTGAAAAGCTTACCTCTGGAGTAGGCTAAGGCAACAAATGGTCTAATGGTGCTACATTTTCTACTTGCCTCAAAGAGACAACATTTATTCTTCTCTCAAATGCCACCAAAGGTACATCCTTTATTATCTCTTCTTCATGTAGAAGCAATTGTTCAACTCTCTCCATGGGGTCCTGAATTTCAGAAAAAGCTTCTACATAAGATGGGTTAGTTTTCAGTCTTCGGCCCTCAACCATAACAATCATATTGTATATATTTCCTCTCATGATCACCTAACTATCCTCACAATTCCTGACAACATCCAACATCAAACTTGTGCTCATATCCTTTCAATTTTTGAGAAATTTTGGCATCACTTATAAGGTGCTCAAGGTCAAAATTCTTCCTCTTATTTCCAACCAGCAAGCCATAATAATTTAATTTGCTTCCAACCAAGTCATACCCTGATTCAGCAATAATGGTGAAATCACCAAAGCACAAAGTAGAAGGCATGAATGTCTACCTTCCAAAGCTTTTCAAATGCATAAAGGTTGAATAAGAAAATTGTCTTATAATCTCAAGATAAGCAACTCTATCTAGCACAATCTTAGGCAGCAAATATGGTTTTGCCTCAAATCCATACACCCAAATGATAATACAATCTGAAAAAACATACCAATCTCCCCAATTATGATTTATCTTTCCATCATGGACTTTCTCCTTTGGTCAGAGAAACCTCTGTACTTTGGGGGATAGCTTATAATCACATTTATGACCAAGCAATTTATACAAGGTTTTGACAAAATGCTCCTCAAAGTACAAGTGGTGGGATCTCCCACATCTACTATCCCAAACTAATGTCCACATTTGCAATGGTCTTGAATTACCATTGCTATCCAAATATTTTACTCTTAATTCTTCTCCCCAGAGTCCCATCACCTGGCCCTCGTGCAATATCATATGCATAAGAAGTGAATAGTTCTTGAAATTGATAGCTTCATTGTTATTCTTAATAGCATTAAGAGGACTATTAATGGCCTCCAACAAATACTTTGCATAATCATAGGGCCTAGCATCTTGACTTTGAATGTCTGTGGCCAGAACCATGGGAGCTCTACTCATGTGGGCAAGGGCCTCAATTCCCAACACTTGGCCAGTTGAATAGTATGTGTACTAATAATATTCTTCAAATAATTCTACAGAAAATGGGGGATTTTCATTGCTAGCAAACCTCATAGGTTGATTTCCTGGACCCTTGGGTCTGTGCAGAGACAACTTCCACCTCTTGTAACTCATATCCATAGAGCGATACTCCTCTAGCAAGTCTCCCAGCTGCAATTTCTTTTCCAAAGAAGTGTCCAATTGGAAAACCATGCAAATATAATCCCTCCTTATGACCATAAACTGTGACCCATCAAGCAAATGAATTTCCCTTGTTTTGGGATTATAATTCTTTGCCAATGCTATAATTAACTCTACATTCACAAAAACATTTGGCATTACTAGCTTCCCTAAATTAAAATTCCATGGGTTCGTGATTGGGCTATATATGTATTTCTTCCTATAATGATATATGAACAAATTGTAGCCTCTATGTGGAGTCCATACATCTCCCAAATTCTTATGCTTGTCTACTAGGGCCTCACATGATGGCTATAACTGAGAAATTCTTTGTGCTTTAGGCCCAGACCCGGGACACTGATCTATTAAGTCTTGACTAAGAGGTCTAGTTTTAGTTTTTTTCCTTTTTTCTCTTGTCTTTCTGGGGTTTTATCCAGTCCAACCCTAACAATGTTGTACTTCAAGCTATATTTGAAAATTTACGTTCAACTGAGCCAAGGTGTACTTGAGTGAATTCCAGAATTTTTGAGTTGCTTGCTTTCATCCAACTCCATCCTTTGGATGCTTAGCCACAGCATGCAATGAATTTTTATTTCTCAAAGACTGATTTTATCAAATTTTAGCACACTTAAACCAGCTTTGGTTCATAAATGGTGCTCGCGCCACCTTCCTATAAAACTTGCATATTAATGGCAGTTGTCTCTTCGATGACTTAATTCGTCAAATCAATCTGATGACAATTATTTCATATTTTGTCGATGAGAATTTGATCACAACGTCTATATCTCTCTTCGATATCCTTGGCCATCTTTTGAGAAATGTCTAAGAGACATTCAAGCTTCTCTCATCGATATCGCAATGTCTCTTCGATATTTACTTCTTAGTTTGCTCCCTGATGATTTTCTTTTTTGTCAATGAGACTGGTTGATTTCTCTTACCGACAAGCTTATGTCTCCTTGACATTTCTTTATTTTTTTCCTCAACAGTAATTGTTGTTGATGATGTCTATGTGACTTTGTTATGTCGAGGAGACCCAAGGTCACCTCTCTAAGACGTCCCTTAGTCTCATCGATATTTTGTGCCAGAATTTCAGGGAGACTTTTGATAATGTCTTCTTGATATCTTTGTGTCTCCTCGACACATCATTTTTAGGATGTCGATGAGACCTCATCCAATGTCTGTTTGATATTTTTGTGTCTTGTTGATACTTTTCTCCTTGAGTTTCGAAGAGACTTCTTTGCTTCTCTCCTTGACATGTCGATGTCTCTTCAACATTGTTGTTTCATCAGTGCTTATTCCGCCAGTGATTTACTGTTTATTTTATGATAAGCTCGCGATGTCTAAGAGATGTTTTTTTGTTTCCTGAATGTTGACACTCGTATGATTTTTCAGTGAGAAATGTTAGATTCTCTCCTTGACATGCCCAAATCTCTTACACATGTCACTCTTTAGGATGGCGGGAAGACATTTGAATATGTCTCTTAGACATTCAGGAGTCTCATCTACATTTCTTATTAGCCCTTTCTACTTGTGTCGAAGAGACTATGGTGAGACTCTCTTCGATAAGGCATTGTCTTGGCGACATGCCATGAGCTGGTAAGAGAACATTTCAGGCAGGGACTTCACTTTATTTTAGTGATCAAGGGCCTTATTTTGGTACTTTATACTAATGTCAATTATTATGAAATGGAAATGGATTCTATGGTGGATATGGGAGGATAAGTGAAAATGGAAGTGTGCGGGACAACCAAAGTGGATTTTTTAGCTCCAACAACATCAACACATACTCTTCTAGTATATGGGAACTGCTATGGAAATTTTATCTCCTAAGGCTCTCACATTATGGAAATTTCATCTCCTAAGGCTCCAGTGATGTTGTCCTACATACCCGTCTTCCTATGCTAGGCCATCATTAAAATTCAAGCTCAAAATACCCTTCATTAATGCTCGTACTTATAAAAAAACCCTTATTTTGTTTTATTTAATTCATTTGTAATTTTTCATTTGTAATTTGTAAAAACTAATTTCAAATAATCTCATATATATTATTTTCAAATAAAATTATAATGTAAAATAAATAATATACATTATAATTTCCAATTACGGGAAAAACAATTCTCATAATTAAACAGTTTAAAAATAAAATTAAAAACTCAACTAATATAATATAAATAAAAATTATACTTAATAATTTTAAAGTTTAAAATGGAAAAGAAAATAAAAATAATACAAATCCGTATAATTAATTAAATACTAAACAAAAGCACGATCGAACGTCACCCTCATTTATACCATGGGTACGACATTCCTAGATGGTGGTCTCGACGTGACTTTTCAACAACTCAAAGGGTGGCACATACGCATTAAAATGAATGCCATGAAAGGGTGGCATTCATTTTAATCCAACGAAGGTGGTGATCTATGCATTCTGCATTTGCTAGAGTTTTCGTTCTAGAGGCTTCACTTGGGTGAGAAAGAATAATGGAGGAGGACGCAAAGTATACAGTGTTTAAATTGGTTGAGGCGTTATCCACCTTTGGGCACGACACTCTGATTTTCCTGGATTACGGTGTGAGTTAGGCGGGTTTTAAAAAACTCATGGACCAAAGGCTCAAATGGATTCTTCTGGAGTTTGATCCCTTGATGGTGGTCACGGTGAAAATGGTTTTGGGCTGAGAGCATGTGGCCTATAGTGAAACAGTTCAAATTAATTCCCACATAGTCTCTCATTTTCTAACATCTTTGCTTGATCAAAGCACCCTCAAAAACTAAGTTCGGGCAATAATGAGCAAGCTATTCAATCCTAATCTCCTAGGTGGCATGGATGAGGTTATTTTGGCCTCTATTCTCGGCTCTAGGGTGTTGCATCTGAAAGACTTGAAAATGCTCAAAACTCTTGGTGTGATGCTCCAATTTTTTCTACTTCTATTAGAGTCGAAACGACCAGTGTTGGTCAGGCATCGGATGGTGGTTGTGGTTGGGGTGGAGTATTTGAAAAAATCTCTTGAGGTGGTGGAGACTGAGGATTTGGAGTGGGTGGAGGAATTCAATGACTTCACCCATCTCAATGGCTCCTGTGACCTCAGGCTCGTGGTGGGATGGTGTTGGTTTTTTGGCTTCTGCGATTGTCGGTGGCTCCTAGTGGTGGTTCGGTTATTTTTTTGGTGATATTTTGGTGGTTGTCTTGGCCTCTGGTGAGGCTCAAAATTGGTGGTTTGGGTAGCCTGAAAATTCTGAAGCATAATTCTAGCTTGTTTGCTTGGGTTTTTGCCTGGTTGGGAAATCTATTGCTAAGGTTTCATGAATATTTCTACAATGGCAGAAAATCTATAATTTTTTAAATTTTGATTAATACAATCTCCTACTTATGTACCAAAAAAAAATTAAATACTAATCTAGTTGTTTGTTATGTAATTCTTCTTTTGGCAACCTTCGTGTTGCCTTATTCTTATTGTACTCTTTTTGCATTGTTTGAAGTGTATCTAGATGTTTGCTATGTAATTCTTCTTTTGGCAACCTTCGTGTTGCCTTATTCTTATTGTACTCTTTTTGCATTGTTTCAATACAACAACAAAAAAACAAAAACAATATGTATATGCAAAAAGAATGTACATTATAATTCCCATTCTCATTATTTAAACAGTTTTAAATTTTTTTTAAAACTCAACTAATATTATCTAAAAAAAATTATAATTACTAAATGTTTAGTTTACCTGTTCAAAATTTTAAAATGGAAAAGAAAATAAAAATAAGACAAATCCTTATAATTCAATACCAAAAAAATAGTACAATCCTTAAAATTAAATACTTAAAAAAAACAATATGTATATGCATAGAGTATTTTTTTAACCAAGTGGTTTGTAAATTTATACCAAGCAAGGAGTAAAATGATAGAATAGTCAATTTAGTAGAATAAAAATTAATTTCATCTAGTGCTTGGTAATTTAGGGCTCACAAAAAAAATAATATTTACATGCCTGTAAAAAAGTAGAATAAAAAATACTTTAACCACATGTGGTAGCAGATATTACGCAGCACGCGCATAAATAAATTATATGCAATCTGTATAAGATATTATGTAGTGTGGGGCAGACTTTTGCAGGTAAAGTATTATTATAATGTGATAAAATCAAGAAAAGGGTATTAATGGACCAAAACGTTTCAAGGGTCGGTAGTCTAATATCAACCATTGATTGGCAATTTCATGTTTGTCTTCTTCAAATAGGATATGCCTTTGACATAAAATATAGCGCCATCCCGATAAATAGCGCCAACTTTTTAAAAAAATTGGAGAAAAATACATTAAACCCTTAATTAACCCTCTACCCTCTACCCTCAACCCTCAACCCTCAACCCTAGTTAAACCTTAATCCCTCATAACCCCTATACCCTCTACCCTATACATTGGACCCTCAACCCTAATCGCTTAACCATATACGTACCCTCAACCCTTATACCCTCTACCAACCTATACAATATTGGAGCCTCAACCCTAATCCATCAACCATATACCCTCAACCCTCTACCCTTAACCTTAATAAACCCTCAAGCCTCAACCCTTAAACCCTCTACCGTATGATCTACCCTATACATTAAACCGTCAACCCTCAATTCTCAACCCTCAACCCTTAATCCGTCAACCCTCAACCCTTAAACCCTAAACCCTCAACCCCTATACCCTCTACCCTCTACATTGGAACCTCAACCCTAATCGACCTTTGTATACATCCAAAATTGGTCTAGAGAATATTAATTAAATACTGGTTATTTAATTAATAAAAATCTTTATTTCCTCTACTGTATAAATAAATTGCAAAGTTTATTTATATAGTTCGTATTTCTTAATTCCTCTTATCTAAACCACTTTCTTCATGATTTAATTAAATAAATAAATTTAACTAATTTGTTTTATTTGATTAAATTCCCTTTCATTAAATTTGAATTCTTAATTTGAATTTTGTCACATTTCTCCATATTCTTCTAACCTCCTTCCACATCATCTTCCATCTCACCATGTGTCACATGAAAATAATTATTCCTAATTTCTAAAATGGGTATTTACCATCAAAAAACTCAACAAACTCAGAGACACATGGCTTCTCCTTCCCATTTATTCTATTCTACGCTTTGCAAGATTGTTCTATTAAAGGCGACAACTTCCTTATTTCTCTCTAACCTCCTCATTTCTCACCGTTGATCTCTCCAAACTTAATCCTGACCATCCATTGCTGCTAACTCACTTGATGCCTTGGTGAAATCTATAAATAGAGGCTCATTTAAAACTTTTGCATAAGAGAGCATTGCATACAATTACTCTACATAAATCATCTTAGCATTTGAGAGCTTAGTTTACATTCTAGTTTAGCATTTATAGTAGTTTAGCAAGTAAATTAGAATCATGGCTTCTTTGTTAGATGTGTCTTAGTTTACTTATATCATTTAGAATCAATTTCATAGCATCTCCATTAGCTTAATTTAGCATTGCATCTTTTCATTAGCATTTTGTATACAACAGTTTATCGTCCAACATATCATTTAGTTCATCTTCCAGCCAAATCATCAGATCATGTAGGTGTAGACATAGTTTATATTTAATGGCTACTCATTTCTTAGGTGTCATCCTAGTAATTTAGTGCATAATTAAGATTTGAGAGCACTAATACAGGATCCTTAGGAATAGAGGAAGATGGAATGTCTTTAAGGAATCGTTTTATCAAATTGTGTTGTTAATTTAGATTTCCTTAATGTAATACAATACATTGCTGTGTGTTATTGATTATTATAATTCACATATTTTCTTACACACATAAATTGGCGCCCACCATGGGGCCTAGCCCCTATTATTTTAATATTTTTTCTGGAAAGTATGCTTTACATGTTCGGACATGAATTTCTCTGGCACAATCGCTAATTCTTTTGGCGCACCCAAAATATTCTCCAGCGCATTCACCAACTGTTCCGGCGCAACAACAATTTTCTTCGGTGCATCCACACCATTCTGTGGCACATCAGGGGGTTTCTATAATGCATTCATCATTTTCTATAGCGCATTCACTGTTTTATGTAGCGCATTCATTGTTTTTTGTAGCGCATTTACCTTTTCAGCACATCAACTTATTGTAATGGCGCATTTGATTTTCTTTGCAAATTTCTTCCAAGTTTGAAAATTAATGAATGTTTTTCTATTGTGCAGGCTTCACGAATGCTTTCAGAGACTGCTGAAATTCTTGAATGTTGTCAAAGAAACATTTATTACAAACTACTGACAAATTTGATGCATGGGCTAGAGTGATTTATTTCCTTTTTGCTTAATTTAGGAATCTAGACTAATTAGGAAGGAAAGAACACCATCTCTACTGTGTGTATTGAATGGTAGGCATATGCTCTCCCCTTAACTGGGTGACCAAAAAGCTAGACCCATTCATGTTTATTTGTGAGTGTGAGTGGAGTATATAGCGTGTGTTCTCTCTTTGTTCATGCAAAACAAAGATTGATTGAACTACGAGTATACTTGCTTGCTTTTGTTTTATCTTAGAGGGCCTGCCTTGTGGGAAAAAGTAATCACCCAAGGGAATGACCAACCGGTAACATGCTAAATCCAAGTGACTTCCAGCTGGTATATAAGTGTGGGTACTTGAGGAAAGGCAAGTATCACAAGGATTGTTTTAACGAGAAGGGAAACAATGGTCTCTCACCACATGGATGATCCCCCACAAACGGAATGTCCATACTAAACCCTTGTTACAGTAGGCTAAAAACCTTTATCTATTCTTTGGTACAGCAACGGTTGTTGCAAAGGCATCCACATTCTCGTAGTTTTTAGTAGAGATGATCAGCCTGCCATGGGAGTTTTATGGAGGCTGGAAGCTTGGTTGACTTGAGAAGTGAGTGCATTGTAAGGGGGAGCCCGTGTGGCCAAGCTTCTAAATTCATCCACTAAGAATAAGTGTGGTTGGAGTAAAATCCGCGTGGAATCCAAAAGAATATAGTCTTACACAACCTTAGGATTGTATATTGCTTGACTATTTTTTCCAAAGTGTTTTTAAAACAAACTTCAAACAAAAACCTTACACACTAGAAGTACAAAACTGTGATTCAGAATACATCATTTGAAGCAAACCATTCTCTAACAGAAAACCAGAGAAATCAAGTAAACTAGTAGCAAACTGTTATATTTCCCCGGTTTAGTGCATACACTACTTATTTTGGCTCATTTACCGCTTTTTCCAGTGCATATACCCTCTGTTACAATGCATTTACTACTTTTTCTAGTGCATTCACCTGTTGTTATAGTGCATTCGCCACTTTTACCAGCGCATCCCTTGCATTTTATGGTGCGTTTACCAAATTTTGTAGTGAATACACTTGAAACTTTGATGCATTTGATCCATTCCCTAATGCATATACCTGATTCTAAAGTACATCTAAACTTTTCTTTGGCGCATCCAATCCATGCTATAATGCATCTGCCTTTTAGCGCATACACTAACTATTACGACACATCCACCAAAATTCATAACCAGAGAGTTGAATTTGACTCCTATTTGACATTTTGAAACCAGAATTCAAAATCCTTTCCAATCTAGAATCATTCCTCAGGTACAACAAAGTCTAAACATGTTCTTTATTAAATGATTTCATGAAAGATTAAAATCCAGAAACCAAAGTCCATAGTTCTTAGTCCAAAAGCTCATCAAAAACATCTCTCAACACTACGAATTTAGAGAGATATTGGTCTTCAATTTCTACAAAACACCTTCAAAGAACAATCCCAACTTGTATCCATTTTACTATTGTCAAAATCCAATACTTTTCCAAAGATTTGAGCATCTCGTCTAGGAAGGAAATTTGACCCCCGTTTCACAATTGGAACCAAAATTTTAGGATCTTCTCAAGTTCAAAATTATTCCTTAGGTTCCTTAGAGTCTAAACTTGTTAAAATTGACCTCCACAAGTGGAATCCTTTACCTAAACTTTGATCAAACATCTAAAAGTGCCCAATCATCATCAAAATCCAAATTTGATCATCAAGTTGAGTTTCCCCATCGGGATTTATCATCCTTCATCCAGAAAAAACACACTTTACATCAAATTTTATTACCTTAGTCCCATCAATAGGATTCATTATTCTATTTGACTTAGGTATTCCTTTGGTACTCCTAAACAACAATCAAAATTTAGCAAACCTTCATCACTTGCATGCCCGTTTTAACAAGGTCCCAAAAGCAAAAACTTAAGGATAAGGAATTTGAACCTCAAAATACCATGGGTGAACTGGAAGAAAATCCCTTTCACAAAATTACTCAAAATGAAATAGAAGAAATAACAGAGGAGGAAATAGAACAAGCAAACCAAGATCCCAAATTTCATAAATTCCTATAAAGAATCTCTGAAAAGGATGGAGAAAAATACCATTTAATGTTAGCAAACCAAGGGGTCAAATTACCAAGTGATTTTGATTTCAATAAATTGAAGGGAACCCCAAAGAAAACTGAAACACCAAATACAGATCAAATGGCTGCCTTAACATATCAAATGAAGAACCTTCAACAACAATTGCAAGACATGATACTTGTTGCAAGATATTTGTCCCTACCCCTTTGATAGAAATTTAAACATGATACCATTTCCCCCAAATTGCGACTTACCAAAATACAACAAATACAATGGAAAATCTGACCCCATAGACCATGTGAGAGAATTTCAAACCACGAGTCTTGAGTTTGCTCATGAGGACACATACTTGATGAGACATTTTCCTCGTAGCTTGGGAGGCCATTGTATGGAAAGGTTTTCAAAACTACAACTAGGCATAAAATCCTTTGAAGAACTTGTCAAAAAATTTATCACTCAATATTCATATAACATTGCACGAGATAACCATGAAGGATCTTTGTAATACCAAACAGAAACAAGGAGAATCTTTTCTCATATTCTTACAAAGGTGGAGAAGGTTATTCGCTCGTACCCGAACAAGAAAAGATGGAGATTTTTATTGATAACCTTAACAGTGAAATGAGTTATAGGCTACAATTACAATGTGCCCCTTACTTTGAGAAAATGGTAGAAAACGGTGTTAAAATTGAAGAAGCTTTAGTCAAAAGAGGGGTATTGAAAATTCACAATGAAGGATCAAATAATGCTAGCTCTTCCAACCATCACAGCAATGAGAAACCCAAATTTTGGACAAGGAACAAGAATGCCAACGATGGTGCCACCAAAACACATAATGGTAAACCAATCTTTAATCTATCGAGAACCACAACCAAGACTGATCAAAACATCAATCAAGGCCCTAATCAAAATTTCAACCAACACAATAATCAAAATAGTCATAATCAAAGTAACACCATGTCCAAACCTCCACCCTATCAAACACAATCAAACCACAGAAAATTTACACCTTTGGGTCAATCACATGAATCTGCATTGAGGGAACTTCTTGAAAATAACCTCATAACACTACCTGATACTCGAGGATTTGAACCAAAAGTAAAATCATCATGGTGGAATGATGCCTATTACTATGAATTTTATCAGTGCAAAGGCCATCAAACAAATAGCTGCATGCAATTGAAACATAAGATACAAGATTTAATAGATGACAAGCTCATACGAATAGAGGGACCCCAAACAAATGTCGATCACGGAGCATTTAAAAATACTTTACCGAATTATGAAAAAGGGGATTCCTCTATAACAAACAACAAGGGAAATAATGTAAACTATGTCCATGATACTGTCATAAATCATATCTCAGCAGCAGAGGATCAAACGAATACCATTGAAACCAATGAGAATCAAGGCATTATTGCAGCCAATAATCCAATCTATGACACTCCAATTGAACAAGAACAAGACATCATTATCCTTGAAAATCAAATTAATGATATCAAACCAAATATAGCTACAACTGATACTCAATTCAATGTCATTAAAATCAATGGGAAACAAGATAGCATACCAGTAAATGCAACCATGAAAGCACAAGCCAAATACGTCTTAAAAGGAAGTTCATCTAAAACACCCACTGCCTCGTCCAATAAATACAACATAGTGGACCAGTTACAAAATATCCCTACACAAATATCAATATTGGAATTGCTCAATATTTTTCCCACCCTCAAAGAGATTTTGGAAAAATCCCTAGTGGACACAACAGTACCAACAAATCTGGAAGTTTGTAAATTCAAATCCATGGTGGGATATTTGACCATGCCACATTGTTTATCTTTCTCAGAAAATGATGATGCATCTATTTCTCATCCCCACAATGTCGCCCTCCATGTCGAAGTCCTAATTCATAAACATCATGTCAAATGCCTCCTAATAGATGGAGTCAGCTTGAATATATGTACTTTAAAGCTTGTTTGTGCCTTGGGATTCTCTAAGAATGCAATTGATTCAAAGAAAAAGATTACAATGAAAGCATATGATGATGAGGAAAGATCTTCACAGGGATTGATTGTCTTACCTATTTAGGTAGGACCAATTCAGAAAGATGTAATCTACCAAGTCTTAGACAAGGATTTGACCTACAACATACTATTGGGTCGCCCATGGATCCATGAAATGCAAACGGTCCTGTCAACATACCACCAATGTCTGAAATTCCCTTGTGGTGGCCAAGAAATCACCATCTCGGTTGATTCAAATAGTCCTTAGTATTCCAACACCCTAAAATATCTCCAAGATATCTTAGTGCCTCATAGTATAGAAGCTTCCACTTCCATCCCCTCCAATGATCAGACCCAGTAAATTTCTTCATCCAAACCGTTGGTCATTTCTTCAAATCATGAAGGTCAATCTAGTTCCATGTCTAAATAGTCTGAGAAGAAAGAAGAAGTTGCTCCTTCCACATCCTCAAATCATGAAGCCCAATTAAATGCTCTATCGAAACAATTTGAGAAAAAATTCCAAGTTAAAGATAAATGTGTTGGTGAATATTTCATTGAACGATCTCGATGTCTTTCACAGTTCTCTTCCCTAAAGTGATATGGGCAACCCTCAACATCAACAAAATAGACATCACAACCAGGTACTCTCTTTGATGGTCATTTTGTAAAATCAAGCACTAGGGTTGATGAAGCAGAAGACAAAGATATTCTAAATTGGCTCTATAAGGATGAAGAAGAATCTCAAGCAGCAATGACAAATGTACAAACAACACAATATGGAAAAGGCTTCACTATCTTGGAAATGATGGGATATGAGTTAAAAGGCCTTGTAGGAAAAAGAAAGGAAGGAATTGTAGAATGAATTAAACCACTCTTAATCAATCCAAAAGACAAGACTGGGCTAGGTTATAAAGAGGAGACAAAAGAAAAGATGACTCAGAAGGTGGTTGAAAGAATCTTGCAATTACAAGCTAGTGATGATCATGAAACTAATTCTAATGAATATGAGTGGGATTCACTATCAGAAGAGTCTTGTCACAACAAGGACATTGATGTGGTACACAAGTATGCACCCCTATTCGAGGAGGGACAAGATTCAGGTTCTAGACTGCCTGAATTAGAATCACAACACATTGATGATTCTAGCGGAGACGATTCAACTCGAAGTGAAACAGATAATTTAGAGGAAAGTTACCTTATAGACCTCAATTTTTCTATTGGACAAATCAAAGATACCGCCATCAGGACTCTTACCATCTCTAACCTTAACCAGTCAGGTGACTTCTTACCCCTAGTACATCCTGAACTCATAGACTGAGACCAAACTGAGCCATTTGATATCCCTACATTTTCAAATGATGATGTCATCGTTAATTTCCTCCGTGCCAACAATCCTGAAACAAATTCCACCATTGAACATCGTAACGAAGCTTCCAAACAAGGGAGTATCAAATCTTCTAGCTGAAAAATGAATAATACATGAAATAGATCTGATGGTGAAAACCATTCAATGGCAATATCAGATCCAAAAAAAGTAAAAACAAAGAGTGCATCCAATGGCGAAAGCCTCTCTAAGGCATCGAAGGATGGAAGATTTGATACTTTCCCAAAACACTTTTAGGAAAGATTAAAGGTGTTGATTGAACCCACCCAGTCTGTCAATATCGGTAGTAAAGAGACAGTCAGAACTATACATCTAGCAGCATCTCTGACAAACCAAGAAAAACCAAGCTTCCTCAAAATTTTCACAGAAAAACAAGTCAACTTTGTTTGGTCATATGTCGACATGCCAGGGATTGATCTAGAACTCATCATGCATCATCTCTCCTTACCACCAAGAGTAAAACCAGTCAAGAAAAAACTAAGGAAAATGCATCAACATATTGCCCTATTAGTAAAAGCAGAGCTGAAGAAGTTGTTATATGCAGGATTCATCAAACCCATTGACTATGCCGAGTGGATCAACAATATTGTACCAATCTCAAAGCCTGATAACAACATTCGTATTTGAACAGATTTTTGGGATCTCAATAAGGCTTGTCCCAAAGGTGATTTTCCTCTACCTAACTTAGACATCATAGTGGACTTAACAACAGGACATGGCATGTTGTCACTTATGGATGGTTTTTCTAGTTATAATCAAATCAAGATAGCTCTAGAGGATCAAGATAAGACAGCCTTTACATGTCTGTGGGGAAAGTTCTGTTGGAATGCCATGTCATTCAGATTGAAGAATGCAGGAGCTACTTATCAGCGAGCCATGAAAATAGTTTTTCATGATATGATGCATACTTTCATGGAAGACTATGTGGACAATCTATTAGCTCAATCATATACCAAAAAGGGACACTTAGAGATCTTAGACAAAATCTTCACTAGACTAGAAAAATTCAATGTACAACTAAATCCAAAGAAATGTGTGTTTAGGGTGACTTCAGCTAAACTCCTGGGATACATAGTTTTAGAAAAAGGCATTGAGGTAGACCCAGAAAAACTTAAAGCTATCATGGAAATTCCACCACCCAAAAAAATCAGTTAGCTACGATCTCTGCAAGGAAGGTTCCAATCAATCCGAAGATTTATTTCACAACTGGCAGAGAAGACCCATCCTTTTACTTAGTTACTACACAAAAATGTTTCTTTCTAATGGGATGAGAAATATGAAGGAGCCTTCAACTAGTTGAAACAATACCTAATGAGTCTACCTATCTTAGTACCACCAACAGAAGGAAAACCACTCTTGTTATACATTGCAACAACTAAGGTATCATTGGGAGCCCTGTTAGCACAAGAGGATTCAACAGGAAAAGAGAGGGAAATTTACTACATCAGCAGGACGCTAAACGACTATGAGATCAATTATACATCGATTGAAAAGGATTTCTTGGTAGTAGTGTTCGCCACCCAACAGCTATGACGCTACATGCTAACTCACACCATCAAGTTAATAGCCAAAATAGATCCACTAAAATACCTCCTCAGCAAAGCTAACCTAACTGGAAGACTGGTCAAGTGGGTTATGATACTCAGTGAATTTGACATCCAATATGTGGATAGGAAATAAATAAAAGGACAAGCAATCACTGACCAATTAGCTGAAGCACCTCTACCAGATGATCATCCTTTGCACATTAAATTTTTAGATGCTAATGTCCTTACCTTGGCTGCAAAACAGTGAACATTATACTTTGATGGATCACACACCCAACATGGATTAGGGGTCAGAATCCTATTTGTCACTCCACAAGGACATACCATACCAAAATCATACAAATTGATGTTCCCTTGTACCAATAACATGCAGAGTATGAAGTGTTAATCATCAGCATTAAAACAACTGTAGAATGGAAAATTCCAAAATTGCAAGTATATGGAGATTCTTAGTTGGTCATTAACCAGGGCAATGATGATTATCAAACAAAGGACGAAAAACTAATTCCCTACAAAAGGATGATTGATTATTTTAAGTATTTTATGGATATCAAATTTGAACAAATTTCAAGAGTGGACAATAAAGTTGTTGACACCATGGCCACTATTGCTTCCTTGTTACAAATTCTAGAGAAGAGAACTCATTACAAGTTCTTGGTGGAACAATTGTTTTCCCCTGCTTATGATGATACCAAGTCCCAAGTTATATGTCACCTAGTTGATAACAATGCCTCAATCTATGGTGAAATTTATACCTACCTAAAAGATAACACCCTTTCACCCGACCTGTCTAGAAATCAAAAACAAAATTTCATTTGCCGAGTTGCTCGACATATTCTTATTGTGGATGTACTATACTGATGAGGTCTTGACAAAACTCTCCTTTGATTTCTAGAACACGATGAGTCTAAAATGGCTTTACGAGAAGTTCATGAGGATGTTTGCGGAACTCATTCAAGTGGTTTAACCTTAGCCAAGAAACTCCTTTGTTTAGGATATTATTGGCCAAACATGGAGAAGGAGTATTTCCAGTTCATCAAGAAATGTCAAAAGTGTCAAATTCATGGCAACCTCATCCACGCACCAACGCAAGAACTTCAACTTTTTGTATCCACATGGCCCTTTTGTCAGTGGGGACTAGATCTTGTTGGTAAAATCCATCCATCTTCGTCCAATGGACACAAGTTTATCATCATAGCCACATAATACTTCATGAAGTGGATTGAATTTGTTCCCCTATCACCATCACAAGAAAGAAAATTTCATCATTCATCCTCAATTACATCATTTGTCGGTACAACATCCCTCAATCCATTATCATTGATAATGGAAGACCGTTTAAAAATCAAGACATGCAAGAATTGTGTGAGAAGTTCAACATTCAGCATAGCTTCTCTACACCATACTATCCTTAGGGAAACAGTCAAGCAGAGGCTTCCAATAAAACCATTCTGAAAATTTTGAAGAAAACGGTCAATGACACTGGACGTGATTGGCACATCCAATTAAACCCTGCTATGTGGGCGTACCGCACTAGTATTCGCACACCAACAGGAGCCACACCATATGCTCTGGTGTATGGATCTGAGGCCATTGTACCCATTGAAGTTGAATTACCATCACTCTGGGTTTCATTGAAGGGTATCATCTCTGATGAGGACTATCAGGTATCTAGATTGCAGGAACTGGAACCTATTGGATGAACGATGCCAACATGCAATGAACCACCTTAAATCTTACCAACAACGGATGTCTAGAAGTTACAATCATAAAGTCAAACCCATAACATTTCAAGTTGGTGACCTGGTATTGAAGGAGAACTCGCGCAACCAACGGGATAGGGAGAAGAAAGGAAAGTTTGAACCAAATTGGTTGGGCCCCTTTGTCATTGTGTCAGTCTATGGATCAGGAGCATACCAGTTATCCATGCCAAAAGGACACCTATTCGAAGAGCCCATGAACAGTCTCCATCTCAAGAAATTCTACACATGATTCATCTGCTGCATCGGTAAAAGTCCTAAAAAAATCCAAAAACATTAGAAAATGTCCTGAAAAAATGGTTGCCTTGGTGAAAACTTGGCAAACAGACATCTTGGTGACAACAACAACAAAAAATACAAAAATACAAAAAATACAAAAAAATACAAAAATACAAAAATACAAAAATACAAAAAAAGAGAAAAATACAAAACAATCATAAAATTTGAAAAAAAGTGCAATAAAAGCAAGTGGTGAAAACCTGGCAATAGGCGCTATTTGTGACAAGCTGGCTTCTTCCTCTATTGGAATGTGTGTCAACCACATTGGTTCTTCGTTATCACTATCCACATCCTTCATTTGAGCCTCATGTACATATTTTGTTGTGCTGGTTGTGTCTCACTTTGGCTTGTCAATCGCTGTACATAATCCATAATAAAATTGGTTTGTTTCCATTGGGGGAAAATTCTTGAACTCACTGGGGGCAATCCATCTTTGAGCTTAAAAATGATAGAAAAACAATAGTATGGTAACATGGTAAAAACACAACAATCAAGCGAGCTACAACTTTGAACATCCATCAAACTCACCACAAACAATCATCTGAACCAACAACAACAAGATCCATCAAAAACAAATTTCATTTGGTGACGATACTCCGAATCACATTTTTATCACTTTAACACAAATGTTCAAACTATTTGCATTGTGATTGTTGTTATCATTTCTCAAGAGCAACTCAAGGATGTCAAGAACTAGAGAAGCTATGATCGAGAATGATATTTTTCTTTTTCTATTGTTTGTGAGTTGATCATTAATACTATGTGAATCATCATGGGACATGCTCTACAAAGTATCACTGATGACATTCTGGATTTGCATAGGAAAATGATTAACTCTTGTCTATTTACGCAAGAAATGCTCAGGTCATCTCGGTCCAATTATACCTACATGCTTGTGTTAACTTGTACTATCAAACATCATGAAAGTAGTCCTCGGGTCATCATGGTCTAATTATACCATTGATGTTTGTACTCAATTTCAACATTTTAAAAGCTCAATGATGATACCAAGCACAAATAAATTAGTTACTGGGATGACAAAATTGCATAGTTAGGTTTGCATGTTTAGGTTGCATTCATATTAGGTGTTGCAGTGGTATTTATAGATTTCTCCAAGGCTAGTACAATATTACGAGTGATGGTATTCCTATCATTCACAGATTGAGTACATTTGACATTACCAAAAAGATCATTCACATTTTAGTTTCATAAGCATTAGGACATCATTCGTAGCATTATCATATCATTTCGTCATTCATCTAGTTATTAGGTCATATATTTGTATTATGAAAATCCAAAAACAAAGCATTATCATATCATTTTCATTCATATACATTTAGTCATCCATGTGCATCACAAAAAACATCCACAATGAAACATTTTCATTCATCCATCTCATACATCTAGTTCATATATTGCATCAGAAAAGTATAAAAACATAGCATTTAACACATTTCATTCACATAATTAGATTCATCACATAGGGCATATGGATATCATAAAAGCATCATAAGATCAAAACACATATTGCATCCATGACATATCATATCACCATCATATAAAACATCACATAGCATACATAATAGGAAATTAAATGCATCCATCATGATCAACACATAAGCACATAGGTCAATCATCATCATCATCATTGCATATATATCTCCAAAGAATGTCAAGTGTACAAGGATATCAAAATATGAAGAGATACATCATCAAAAATGGTAGTAACTCATCAAGTAGCAATGTATACATGTCCAAATCACGATAAAACATCAAGTTTCAAAGCTATGTAGTGCTCCCCCCAGATAGTGTTGGCATCCCTGAACTAGTACCTCCCCCTGCACCCAACAAACCTGCACCAAGATCTCTCAGATCTCTAGGCAACGGCTGTGTAACACCCACACTAACCGTCTGATACTATGACCTACCAGACCGAGACTGAGCAAAGCTCTCCCGTTGCTCTGCAGGGACCAACTCATGATACCAACCTCTATAGAACTTGGCCTCCTGAGAAGTGTGGCGTATCTCCCTGAAATAATCTGATGTCCCAAAAATCCATCACAACCTGCTATAGTCTCTTAGTAATAGCCTCTACCTACTCTGCTCATCAACTCAATGCATCTCTCTCTATAGTCAATGCAGCAACCTCACCCTGCACCTGTCCCTGGCTCTGCACCTATGCAAGCTACTACCTAGCAACATCCCTCTTAGCCGTCAAAGTCTGTGTCTGTCCCTAGGCCTGGGAGAGTTGTGCATGTACCTGTGACAACAACTATGTTTGTGCATACAATTGCCCCTAAACCTGTGTCAGTTGTCCCTGAACTATCTGGACCTGAGCATGTAAGATCACAATCTATCTGTGACTGTATCTGTACACACTAGTGTGCTACCGCCACTAAGGATCACCTCTTGCAAGGCACTCTGACATCTAGTACTAGATGGTCACCCCCTCCTTTACCATCACCTCCTCCATCATCGTCGCCATCATCCTCACCATAATCACCGCCTCCTCCATCACTATCCCCACCATCTCCCTCCTCCTCATCTCCACCACCTCTACCCCTCCTCTGTCTGGGTGGTTTGTCCTCATCATCCTCTAATGTTGGCACTGGCTCATCAAGCCTAGAGATCCTCGGAAATGGACTCCCACTAAAATACTATGAGTACTCTTCAGTCATGTATCCCTCGATGATCTTTGTATTGTAATCCCAAATCACCGGCTATAGTTTATGATACTCATCACATGTGGCATCGTAAGATAAAGTAGGCCCCCACTCAGTCGCATCCTGCTGTTTCCACGCATACATGGCCAATCCCTGTGGTATCCCCTGATCTCGATCGTACTATCTGAACACACTCAACAATAAGAATCTCTTGATAATGTAGCATTTTTGTCTACTAAGATACCTGGTTGTGATAAAATAAGGCATCTCTAAATGATCCTCGGCCCACTGCTCACAATCTTCATATGGCTGCCATGTAACATAATCCAGGTCATCCAATACACGTCTCTAATACTCCAATTTTCTCAGCTTATGCTGGACAACTGGACCTACATAACCATAGACGTAGGATCTCCTAAATGGTCAAAATTTGTCTGTCTTTGGATGTGTCACTGCTATATGCTCCCAAGCCCACGTCTGTAATAGGGTCACACTAGCGGATAGACTAGCTCCTCTAAAGTAAACTACCTGATGCAAATCATCATATAACTGTGTGAGCATGCATGAACCCCAGGCGAAATGAGTCCCAAACTGAATCATCTGCTCCAGTGTCCAACCCCAACCGACGAACAATCCCTTTGCCCTCTTGTCGAGACATAAGAAGCCACTAAAAAAATCCTGCAAGCATGAAAGGCAAAGGAGCATACCTCTCAAACATCTCCTACCAAGGCATCTCATATCCGCTAATATGGTCGTCATGGAATATCCGGCATATATAAGGCATCTGTACCTCCCTGCTCGGTGTGGTCATATGTAACAATGTCACCCATCACAGGAATCCACAAAATCTTGTAGAAATCCTCTGGTGTCATAGTCATCTCTCCAGTGGCCAAATGAAAAGTGTTGTGGTCGTTATGCCACCTCTCTACCAGTGCAATCAACAATCCCCAATTAATCTTAATCTGGGGCATGTCAATCAATGAAGATAATCCACATTGCTCAATGATATCCCTATCGACCTGTGATAGATGTGGGATCAGCTCCCAAGTTTGTGGGAATTGCTCTCGGGACTAAAGATTATCTAAATATGTCTCCTATCATTATAACATTGCAATCAGCACATCAATCAATCAATAAAATCGGCAAAACAATCAAACATCAATCAATCACTTATCCTATCAATTCTAGTGAGATTTTCATCAAATCTTGTGAATATCTATTTTTAATCCTCACCTATCATGAGGTCAAAACAACATCGTCATTGTTATATCTCGCCTATCATGAGATCAATAAATCATCTAATCTATCATCAACAACAAATCATTGGCGTCATTAAACATCATCAAATTCAAGGAGAAAAACAAAAAAATCTTCAATTTTGACCTAGATGCGCCATAACAGTGCTTCGTTGCGCCAAAAGGGTAGATGTGCCACCAAATTGGTTGTATGCATTGTTATAGTCAATCAATGCACAATTTAAATCAATGCGCTAGAGAATTCCTCAGATGCGTTGTGGAATCTCTTTGATGCGCCATTTTATCCAATGTGCCAAAGAATCCCTCATATGCGCTAAAACTACAATTTGATGCACCATTTCTAGTGGATGCGCTACCTAATACTCTGATGTGGCATTATAAGCGGTCTATGCACCAAAATGTGGATGCGTCGTTAAATCTAGCCTATGCACTAAAACCCTAGGCAGATGCGCTAAAGAATCTAACCTATGTGCCACATAAAATTTTGTATGCATCAAAAGAATGAAAACTAAAAATTTGAAATAAAAAATGTGCGAAAATTGATTCAAAATTCACAAGAAAAGTTTTTGAAATTCATATCGGAGGTCTGTATCCTACTGGTCAGTTGTGTCCTCGCACCCACTCAAATCGATGAGTCTTGTAGGGGATCACCATTTTTGCTCAAATGCTCAAGGATGCTCTCTCACTCCACAATTTTCAAAATCACCAATACACAAATGAATCCTCTTTTCACTTTTTACCTCTTAATAAGGGTAATTAAGAGTGTGATTTTGGTGGGATATATTAATTTATTTTTTTAAGGATCAATTAATCAGGGCAGCTCAATTCTTCCATATCAGGAGATAAATCTCTGGAATATCATCAAATCAGGATTTCATCATCGACATCATCACGAATCAACAAAAAATTTCAAAAATCATCAAAAATATTTTAATCATCAAAAATTCCCCGATTTATCTCCCGAGGGGGCATATATTCGTTATCTTCTGAAATCGTTGTATGGGGCATCGTCGAAATTTTAACAGCACTGGTAAATTTTTCTTTGAAGTAATGCATAAACACATCACTTCAAAGAGGGGCAAAATGTATACATCCAAAATTGGTCTAGAGAATATTAATTAAATACTGGTTATTTAATTAATAAAAAGCTTTATTTCCTCTACTGTATAAATAAATTGCAAAGTTTATTTATATAGTTTATATTTCTTAATTCCTCTTATCTAAACCACTTTCTTCATGATTTAATTAAATAAATAAATTTAACTAATTTGTTTTATTTGATTAAATTCCCTTTCATTAAATTTGAATTCTTAATTCAAATTTTGTCACATTTCTCCATATTCTTCTAACCTCCTTCCACATCATCTTCCATCTCACCATGTGTCACATGAAAATAATTATTCCTAATTTCTAAAATGGGTATTTACAATCAACAAACTCAAAGACACATGGATTCTCCTTCCCATTTATTATTTTCTACACTTGGCAAGATTGTTCTATTAAAGGGAACTACTTCCTTATTTCTCTCTAACCTCCTCATTTCTCACCGTCGATCTCTCCAGACTTAATCCTGATCGTCCATTGCTTCCAACTCAATTGATGCCTTGGTGAAATCTATAAATAGAGGCTCATTTACAGCTTTTGCATAAGAGAACATTGCATATAATTACTCTACAGAAATCATCTTAGCATTTGAGAGCTTAGTTTACATTCTAGTTTAGCATTTATAGTAGTTTAGCAAGTAAATTAGAATCATGGATTCTTTGTTAGATGTGTCTTAGTTTACTTACAACATTTAGAATCGATTTCATAGCATCTCAATTAGCTTAATTCAGCATTGCATCTTTTCATTAGCATTCTATATACAACAGTTTATCATCCAACATATCATTTAGTTCATCATCCATCCAAATCATCAGATCATGTAGGTGTAGACATAGTTTCTGAATTCTAGATTTAATGGCTACTCATTTCTTAGGTGTCATCCCAGTAATTCAATGCATAATTAAGATATGAGAGCACTAATATAGGATCCTTAGGAATAGAGGAAGATGGAATGGCTTTAAGGAATTGTTTTATCAAATTGTGTTAATTTAGATTTCCTTAATGTAATACATTTCATTTGTTGTGTGTTATTGATTATTATAATTCACATATTTTCTTACACACAACCTTCAACCATATTATACCCTCAAACATCCTATTTATACCCTAAACCCTCTACCCTCAACCCTCAATAATGTCCCTCAACCCTAAACCGGCCTTAAACCTTCTACCCTCTCATACCCTAAACCCTAAACCGACATTAAACCCTCTATGTCCCTCTACCCTCAACCCAATACCCTCTTATACCCTTGACCCTAATCCCCCAACCCTAGTAATCCCTCAACCCTTAAACCCTTAAACCCAAGTAAATTACTCTCTACTCTAATCCCTCAACCCTCAACCCTTAATCCCTCAACCCTTAAACCCTTGACCCTCTACCCTCTACCCTCAACCCTCTACAAGTACCCTTAAACCCTAATCCCTCAACCCCTATACCCTCTACCCTATACATTAATGGACCCTCAACCCTAATCCTTGAATCATATACCCTCAACCCTCTGCTCTCAACCTTAAACCCTCAACCCTTAAACCCTAAAGTACTCTTGCACCCTCTACCCTCTACCCTATATATACATTGGACCCTAATATAATTAACCCTAATCCTTGAACCATATTATACCCTCGACCCTAATCCCTCAACCCTAGTTAAACCCTTAATTAACCCAATTACTAAACTCTCTACCCTAATCCCTCAACCCTTAATTAACCCCGAACCCTCTACCCTCTACCCTCAACCCTCAAACCTAGTTAAACCCTAATCCGGCCTCAACCCCTATACCCTCTACCCTATACATTGGACCCTCAACCTGCATATACCTTCAACCCTCTACCCTCAACCTTAAACTCTTAAGCCTCAACCCTTAAACCCTCTTATATCCTCTACATCCCTCTGATCTACCCTATACATTAAACCCTCAACCCTAGTTAATCCCTTAACCCTAATCAACCTTCAACCATATTATACCCTCAAACATCCTAGCTATACCCTAAACCCTCTACCCTCAACCCTTAATGTCCCTCAACCCTAAACCCTTAAACCCTATATATACTTTGGACCCTAAACCCTAATCCTTGAACCATATACCCTCTAGTACCCTCGACCCTAATCCCTCAACCCTAGTTAAACCCTTAAACCCAATTACTAAACTCTCTACCCTAATCCCTCAGCTCTCAACCCTTAATCCCTCAACCCTCTACCCTCAACCCTAGTCAAACCCTAATCCCTCAACCCCTATACCCTTTACCCTATACAATATTGGACCCTCAACCCTAATCCCTCAACGTATGTACCATATGCGTACCCTCAACCCCTATAGTTTCACCCTCTACCCTATACATGATTGGACCCTCAACACTAATCCCTCAACCATATACCCTCAACCCTCTACCCTCGACCTTAAACCCTCAAGCCTCAACCCTTAAACCCTCCACTCTCTACCCTATGATCTACCCTATACATTAAACGCTCAACCCTCAATTCTCAATCCTCAACCCTTAATCACTCAACCCTCAACCCTTAAACCCTAAACCCCTATACCCTCTACCCTCTAGATTGGAACCTCAACCCTAATTGACCTTCAACCATATACCCTCAAAATCCTAGTTATACCCTAAACCCTCTACCCTCAACCCTTAACATCCCTCAACCCTAAACCCTTAAACCCTAAACCAGCCTTAAACCTTCTACCCTCTACCATCAACCTTAATCCCTCAACCACCTATACCCTCAACCCAATACCCTAAACCCTAAACTGTTAAACCCTCTACGTCCCTCTACCCTCAACCGGCCAATACCCTCTTATACCCTTGACCCTAATCCCTCAACCCTTAAACCCTTAAACCCAAGTAAATTACTCTCTACCCTAATCCCTCAACCCTCAACCCTTAATCCCTCAACCCTTAAACCCTCTACCCTCTACCCTCTACCCTCAACCCTCAACCCTCAAATACCCTCAATTAACCCTAATCCCTCAACCCCTATACCCTCTACCCTATACATTGGACCCTCAACCCTAATCCTTGAACCATATACCCTCAACCCTCAACCCTATTTAAACCCTAAACCCTTACACCCTCTACTAGCTCTACCCTCTACCCTAGTATACATTAAACTGCCCTCAACCCTCAATTCTCAACTCTCAACCCTTAATACATCCCTCCCTCTCTACCCCAATCCCTCAACCCTATACCCTCAACCCAATACCCTAAACCCTAAACTGTTAAACCCTCTACATCCCTCTACCCTCAACATCCCAATACCCTCTACCCTAGTCAACCCCAGTAATCCCTCAACCCTTAAACCCAAGAAAAATTTCTACCCTAGTAATCCCTTAAACCCTCAAGTACCCTTAAACCCTAATCCCTCAACCCCTATACCCTCAACCCTAATCCTTGAACCATATACCCTCAACCTTAATTAACCCTCTACCCTATACATTAAACCGCCCTTAACCCTCAATTCTCAACCCTCAACCCTTAATCTACACAAAGTACTGCAGCAAAGGCAAAATTTGCTTTGTTTATGATTATTTGGAGGAATAAATGAGTATATACAAAGGGAAATTTGGTGAGAGTATGGATCTTGTCACACAAATTGTTGCATTTCATGTTAAATACAATAAAAAATCAAAGGCAATAGATCTTTTGATGCAAGTGAAATGTAGGTAAGCAATTGAAGGCTAGTGAATATTGGGGAAATATTTTTTGTTCTAATACACTTAATCCCTACTAGATTAGAACAATTAGGCGCTAAATTAGGTGCCAAAAAAGTCTCTAAAGCAAGCGCTAAAATAGGTGTTACCTCAGGCGCTAATATGGGTGCTAATGTAGATGCTAATTTAGTTGCTAATTTAGGCGTAATCTAGGCGTTATCATGTTGGAAATACAAGGGTAGACAACTAAGAGGGGGGCTGAATCAGTTGTCACATAAATTCAAAACTTATTCAACTTATTAACCTTATTCTTTGATTTGATTATTAACCATGAAAACATAAATCATGAACACATCAGAAACACACATAACACCAATATTTTTTACAAGGAAACCCTTTTAGGGGAAAAAACACAATGGATGTCAGTCCATAAGATTATACCTTGTTAAAAGTATAATGAAAATGAAATATGGGGAATGCACATGCATTTAGGCTAACTGCCTAGAGCTCACTGCTCAATTACAAAGGAAGACACACTATCTTACAAAGAGATTCAGATTAAAACCATCTAGATTTTGAACTAAGAAAATAGCATCTACTAATGCTTGATTACAATTCCAATTAAGCACATGAACACTTCTTCACTCTTCTTCACACTTTTTCACAATTCTTCACACTTTGCTCTGCCTTCAAATTATTTAGAATATTATTCACACACACACACACATAAAATCACACCTTTTCCACACTTAAATTCGAATAAACAATCGCTCTTATATATCCTCAACATAAAATTTCATCGCTACAAGTCGGCCACAAAAAAATAATAAAATGAATATAAACTATCGGCCCAAAGCATTAAAGATTATCAATGCAAATCAACCAAAGTCAGACACAACTTAGTGAGGACCCAAATCAACATCTCCAGCATGAAGACACTTCAATTAATTTCTCCTCGAAGATCCACAACATGCTACAAACACTATGTTGGCCAAGAACAAGAAAAACATGAACATGCAAGAGAAAATCGACAACCACAATCACAATGATCAATGCGGACATGAAAAAAAGATAGAGCACGATCTAGAAACATCCACAAGCATCATGAATCACAAGAGAAGAATTCACAATAGTTGAACTAACTAAAATAACATCATCTTCAATCAGGAACGCCAACTAAAGAAACAAAAAAACTGTCTGAATGGAAATCTTCATAACTCGATCAAATCTTCATGCGGATCTCTGAAACTCAACGTGGATAAAATAGATACACTCAACAACAAACCCTTTAGTCCAAAACCTATAATCAACAATGTACATAAATAACCACCATACTGAACTTCACTTCACCACTAACAACTTGGAACTCATTTATTACAATTTTCTCAATATCCTCAACATATATAGCTTCAAATACATTTATGCTAATAGTGTTGACATCAATGACAACCACATATCATCAACACAACCACAACATCCAAAAATATCCTCCTTTGGCATTGATGGCAACACATGATGTGAAAAACACCATCAATGCAACTAACTCCTGCTTAGGTTATGACTCATCTTCTCCTCAACACTTTCACATAATCTTTCTCCCCATAAGGCTCTTCTCCTCAGATAATCACCATTTTTTCACATGAATTTTCTCCCCCTTTGACATCAATGACAAAGTTCTCTAAGCTTTGAACTATATATCTAAATTTCTGAACATCTGACTACTCCCCCTGAGTAGCAGCCACCACAACATCAATCTGAGACAAGATATGACTATGAAATGCATAGACTGATGTAATGCAATGCATCCTTAGTTCTAATTAGGAGGGGTAATTACCCCTAGCTTCCCTCTGAGATACTCAAAAGTACCCTTAGGCAACGGCTTGGTAAAGATGTATGCAATCTACTCCTTAATAGGCACATACTCCAATCTAACTTCCTTTTCACTTACCTTCTCCCTCAAAAAGTGAAACTTGATAGATATATGCTTCATTTTTTAATGCAGCACCGGATTCTTGGAAATGTTATTAACACTTGAGTTATCACATAATATAGCAATAGTATCATCATATATAATTATGATATCCTTCAACATCTGTTTCATCCACAGGACTTGAGTACAATTATTAACAACAACAATGTATTCGACCTCTGCATTAGACAAGGAAATGGCATTTTGGTTCTTGCTTAACCATGAAATTAGCTTCTTACCCAAGAAAAATGCTCCACCACTAGTACTTTTTTTGTCATTCACATCTCTTGCCTAGTCAGCATCAGTAAAGGCACTCAAAGTAAGATCATCATCTTTAGGATACCATAGGCTAAGATCAACAGTTCCCTTCAAGTATCTGAAAATTCTCTTCACAATAGTCACATGAGATTCGTTCGGATTAGCTTGAAATCTTGCAACAATACATATAGCATTCATGATATTAGGCCTAGTTTGAGTTAAGTACAACAATCCACCAATCATTGATCTATATCTAAGTCTGATTTGCTTTCAGAGAATCATCTTTTGTTTTCAACTTGCATCTGGTCACCATGGGTGTACCAACTAGCTTTGAATCTTCCATACCGAACTTCTTCAGCAATTCCTTCACATACTTGGACTAAGATATAAAAATCCCTTTATCTAACTGAGTAATTTGCAATCCCAAAAATAATTTCATCTCACCAATCATAGACATCTCAAATTCATTCTGCATCTCATTAGCTAACTTCATGCACAAAGCATCATCTCCTCCAAAAATAATATCATCAACAAAGACTTCAACAATCAAATCTTTATCATCATTCTTGAAATACAGATTACTATCAACATTACCTTTGTTAAATCCAAGCTTCAACAAATACTTGTCCAATCTTGCATACCATGCTCTAGGGGCTTGCCTGAGTCCATACAATGCTTTCTTCAACCGACACACCATATCTTCTTTATAAATCAACTGGAATCCATCAGGTTGCTCAACACACACTTCTTCTTCCAATCTTCCATTTAGAAAAGATGATTTTACATCCATCTGATAAACTTTGTAGTTCTTGTGAGCAGCATAGGCAAGAAATAATCTTACAACTTCAATTCTAGCAACAGGGGCAAAGGTCTCTTCAAAATCAATTCCTTCCATTTGTGAATATCCTTTATATACCAATCTTTCTTTGTTTCTAACCACTTCACCTTGCTCATTCAGTTTGTTTCTAAAGACCCATTTGGTTCCAATGACATTCTTATCCTTAGGTCTGGGAACAAGAATTCATGTATCATTCTTTTCAATTTCTTTTAACTCTTCTTTCATTGCTTCAATCCAATGCCAATCTTTACATGCTTCATTCACACTAGTAGGCTTAGTCTTTGAAATCAAACAATACTCTTCTGCAATCTTTATCCTAGTCTGGACACCTTTGTTCTTATCATCTATAATTTGATCTTCTGAATGATTCAATCTTACATACCTTGGAGTCTTCTTAGGATTTTCTTCAACTTTAGGCTCTTTTGATCTTTCTTCTGCTCTTTCACCAGTTTCTCCTTCTTCTTCATTTTCTTGATTTACGGGATTGATTTGCACTTGATTTGTAGTCTGAACTTGCTTTCCTTTGTTTGTACTATCATCCTGATCATCAGAGTCATAGCCATAGGTTCTGGATAGTGTGCCAAAGTCTTCATCAACCTTAACATTTGCACTTTCAACCATTTTCTTCAATATTTTATTGTAACACCAGTAGGCCTTACTTTTAGTAGCATAACCCATAAAGATACCTTCATCACTCCTAGCATCAAACTTTCCTATGTCTTCATCTCTCTTAATATAACATCTACTTCCAAATATCTTGAAGTATTTAGCAATAGGCTTTTGACCAGTCCATAGCTCAAAAGGGGTCTTACCAGTATCACCTTTGATTTGTATCTAGTTGAGTGTGTACACAGTAGTACTCACGACTTCTCTCCAATAGATATGAGGAACATTTCCTTTTAGCATCATAGTTCTAGCAGCATCTTCAATTGTTTTGTTCTTCCTTTCCACAACTACATTTTGCTGAGGGGTCCACGATGCAGATAATTGTCTCTTTATTCCATGTTCTTCACATAATGTATTAAATTCACCAAAAGTGAATTCACCACCTCTATCTAATCTCAAACATTTAATCTTCAAACCTGTCTCTGTCTCAAAAATAGCTTTAAAGATCTTGAACTTTTCCAGTGCTTCAGATTTCTCCCTTAAGAAATTAACCCATACCATTCTAGAATAATCATAAATGAGTAACATGAAATACCTATAACCTTGTAAAATTCTAACCTTAGAGGGACCACACAGATCAGTATGCACAAGCTCTTACAATTCATTTGAACAATAATTTTTACTCTGAAATGAAATCCTAGTTTGCTTTCCCAATTGACATTCCTTGCATTTTGCATTGGTAGGTTTCACCAAGTTAGGTAAATTTCTCACAGCATTAGTGGAACTTATCTTGACAATATTATCAAAGTTAACATGACACAACCTCCTATGCCATAACCAAATTTCATCAACTTGAGCAATCAAACAACTTTTACTAGCAACACTCAAGTGAAAGATATTACCTTTTGTTTTTGTACCTGATGCAATTTCATTTATGAAACTCAATATTCTGCACTTTCCATCCTTGAGCTGAAGATTGTATCCCTTATCAACCATTTTCCCAACACTCAAAATATTATGCTTCGAGCCTTCTACATATAGAAAATCATCAGTATTATGCTTACCATCAAGAGAAATGCAACCTCTTCCACGGATCACACCGGTTGTATTATCACCAAATCTCACAACACCACCATCATCCTTTTCCAAGCTTACAAAGTTACTTTTGTCTCCTGTTATATGATGTGAACATCCACTATCAATTACCCATTCATCTTTTTCTTCAACTCTAGCAACCAGGGATTTCTCCACATTTGTACACCCAGTAGATTCAATAGATACAAGATTATTTTCCCTAACAGCAATAAATACCAATTCATCATCAGTCACGCCTTCATCAGCAACATAGTAACACTTCTTTTGAAATCTAGGCTTGTTATGTCTTGGTTTAGCAGCTCTTTTCGAACACCTTGATGCAAAATGACCTATCTTATTGCAAGAAAATCATTTAAGAGGTATTTTCCTTCATACTTACCTTTTCCTCTCGATACTCTTTTGACAATAAGTGCTTCCAACTCTTCTAGTTCTCTTTCTTCTTCTTCAATCTGTCTGATTTCATCTTCATACTTGAATGTCTTTCTAGATGAACTCTCACTTGGATCATATCTATGTCTATCTCTTCTGGAAGTAGTATCCTTAAATGAAGATTCAACCTTAGGAAGGGAATCACCAAATTCGCTCAACTCAAAAGCAGTCAGCTTACCAACCAATGTATCTCTAGTTATGTTTGTTATAGTCTGGAGCTCTTCAATAGCACTAGCTTTGACTTTGGAAGAATCAGGCAGGGATCTAAGCACTTTAGCAACAATCTCAGATTCATCTATCTTTCCACCAACACATCTAATACCACACACAAGTTCATTCACTCTTTGAATGAAAGTATTAATGTTCTCATCATCACCCATTCTCAACCTTTCATATTTCCCTTTCAAACTCCATAACTTTGCAATCTTCACATTAGCATCACCTTCATACAAGGTTTCCAACTTTTTCTAGATCTCATAAGCAGTCTTCAGATCCATAACATTTGTCATCTCAAAATCAGTCAAAGCACTCAACAAAGCTTCCTTCACTCGAATATTATACTCAGCATCTCTGATCTTAGCAGAAGTAGTAGGACCATTCTGTGGAATAATATACATATTACTTGTAATGCTCCAGTAGGGTTCACCAATGCATCTCAGATGGCACTCCATTCGAGTCTTCCACAAAGAATAATTTGTTCCATCAAGTCTCAGACTATCCTTCTTGTAACTTTCCATCCCGAATCACCTTAAGTTGTTAAACTTCTTCCAAGGAACAAGCTCTGATACCAATTGTTGGCAATACAAGGGCAAACAACTGAGAGGGGGGGTGAATTAGTGGTCATAGAAATTTAAAACTTATTCAACTTATTTACCTTATTCTCTGATCTGATTATTAACCATGAAAACATAAATCATGAACACATCAGAAACACACATAACACCAAGATTTTTTATGTGGAAACCTTGTTAGGGGAAAAACCACGGTGGAGGTCATTCCACAAGATTATACCCTGTTAAAAGTATAATGAAAATTAAATATGGGGAATGCACATGCATTCAAGCGCACTGCCTAGAACTCACTGCTCAATTACAAAGGAAGACACACTTTCTTACAAGGAGATTCAGATTAAAGCCATCCAGATTTTGAACTAAGAAAATAGCATCTGCTAATGCCTGATTACAATTCCAATTAAGCACATGAACACTTCTTCACTCTTCTTTACACTTTTTCACAATTCTTCACACTTTGATCTTCCTTCGAATGATTTAGAACATTATTCACGCACACACATAGAAGCACACCTTTTTCCACGCTTAAATTTGAATAAACAATCACTCTTATATATCTGCAACATGAAATTTCATCGCTACAAGTCGGCCACAAAGAAATAATAAAATGAATATAAATTGTTGACCCAAAACATTAAAGATTATCAATGTGAATCAACCAAAGTTAGCCACAACTTAGTGAGGACCCAAATCAACATCTCTAGCATGAAGACACTTCAATTAATTTCTCCTTAAAAATCCACAACACACTACAAACACTATGTCGGCCAATAACAAGAAAAACATGAACACACGAGAAAATCGCCAACCACAATCACAACGATCAATGCAGACGTGCAACAAAGATAGAGCATGATCTAGAAACATACACAAGCATCATGAATCATAAGAGAAGCATCCACAACAACTGAACTAACTGAAATAGCATCATCTTCAATCAGGAACACCAACTAAAGAAACAAAAAAATTATTTGAATGGAAATCTTCATAACTCAATCAAATCTTCATGCAGATCTCTAAAACTCGACATGGATAAACTAGATACACTTAGCAACAAACCCTTTAGTCCACAACCTCTGATCAACAACGTACAAAAATAACCACCATATTGAACTTCACTTCACCACTGACAACTTGGAACTCATTTATTACAATTTTCTCAATATCCTTGACATATACAACTTCAAATACATTTATGCTAATAGTGTTAACATCAATGACAACCACAACATCCAACATGTTGTAGGCATAGTTTTTGGTGCTAATCTTGGTGTTAATCTAGGTGTTAATAAGGATGCTACACTAGGTGTTAATATCAGTCCTAATCTTGGTGCTAATTATGGTGCTAATTTCAGCGCCAATTTGTGCCTGAATTAGCACCAACTTGTTTTGGTTGGTGCAAAAAATGCCAAAAATAGCACCAGCTAGAAAAATACCATCAACTTTTCCCAAAAAATGGAGAAAAATACATTAAAACTATGGGTGGAAGCAAAAAAGGGAGCTAATCATGGGGATTTGTTGTAGTGAAATTTGCAAGACAAGAAACTTCAACGCGGAGAAATGTTGAGCAATCTCATTTCTCCCAGACAACCCTCTTCATAGGCAACATATTTTCAAACACAACTTTTGCTACCGTACGATCCAAAATCTGAAACTCTGGATATAGCACCTTTGAAAACCTATGATCATCATGTCCAAACTGCATAAGCATATCTTTAACCATGAAGAAATACAGAGCACAACACAAAACACACCTTTGTTACCTTGCACACTCTCTTATTCAAATTTTCTCGAAAGCACTTGTAAACTAATTGAACCTACTATAACTGCAACACTTATCCATCACAACCATACAAGACATCAATGAAAACACCACAACACCTTCTCACCAAGACTATACAAGGGGTTGACATCAATGTGATATCAAACCACAACACAGTGAAACACACTTCAACAACTCCAACAACCTCTACAAGTAAGGCGTTGACATAAATGACAACACTAATAACACCAGTAATCTCCAACAATCTCTCCTAACAACTCAAGTCACCAACACCTCCAAGTTTCCAATATATTTATGTTAATGTATATTTATATGTGTATGGACATGTGTGGGGTCATTTATATTTATTTGTATATATGGTCATTTGTAAATTTGATGTATGTGTATATGGACATGTGTATCTAAACAAATAAATTGTTTTGTGTATTAATATAATTAATTTAATGCATGCATGAGAAGTATGATCTCCTAGGTAAGATTTGAATCCTAAATAAAAATCAACTCAAATAATAGCCATTTAATAAAAGTTTACACACTTTAATTCTAACAATTATAATACTTTTAACTAGATTTTTAATGCCTCCATTTGTTAATTATTCATGATTACTAGCATATTATCCATATTTTGATTTTTTGAATTTTCAAGTGCATCGTTTTAATCACAATAAATTAATAAAAATATTTTTCTAAAATATTTATAGGTAAATCCATAACCTAGATAGGTAGCATCTACTTTTTTATTTGTCAATTGAGGATAACATACACTTTAATTAATTGTGATAACTTCTATTTATTCAAATTAAGTCTCATATGATTATAGTCTAAAGGGATTAATATCTATATACAAGTTCATTAGCTAAGGAAATACATTAGAAACTACTAATAAGGCCTAATAAATAAGACACGTGTTTAGGGAGTCATAAGGAAAAATTAGTTTAGCCACAATTTAAATTTTTGTTGATGTGGGAGTAGAACTCAAGTTTTATGTTATATTCACAAAGTTTAAATATAAGACTAGTTTGGTTTTACAACCTAATTCAAGGTTATCACTCAAACCAAAAGGTCATTTAAACTACCTAGTTTACGAGATGGCCTCATTTATAACTTGAGTCTTTATTTATGGCACAAGTGGAAGGATACATCATGCCTATGTATAAAATAATGAGAAAGTTTAACTAATACTCTTGAAAATTTAACTCACCTTGTTATAAAGTTGAAATAGATGAATAACCAAGATCTTTCTATGAGAGAGATAAGCTATAAAACTGTAAATAAAATAACACAATTTATAAAACCGAAATTCCTAGAGATGTGCAAATGTCAAGATGACAAGATTGCTTTAGGAGCTCAAAGAAAAACTACAGAATAATGATTGCATTCATCAAGGTACATGCATGCCAAAGTATGCAACAATGAATATGCAAGAGTATAAAAATACAAGCTAAGTAGTCAGTTTATATAGAACTAAGGAAATGATGGACCTATGGCAAATCTAATCAATAAGAATTGACCACCAATAACCACCAATATTGAATAAAGTGATGAAAAGATAAATGCTCCACCTATTAAGGGTGGGGACAACTCATCACATTATCTCCTAGGTATTAAATAATAAGCACTTTATTATCCTAAGAAATCTTAATAAAAAGTATAGGAAAAACCTATAACTAAAGGAAAATTAAGTATCCCACTAGGAAAAGAAAAACCTACACTAACACCCCCCATAAGCACAACTTAGGAGGATTTAAAAGATGATGGGTCCCGATAAATGAGGCCATGTTAGGTACCCATGTACATATCAAATTCCCCCCAAAATAAGAAGTCCCTTTCACTTTGAGAGGGAGAAAACACCCCCAGAATAGAGAGAGAATAAGATGAGAAGGACTAAGTAGCCCCCTCCCTAAAGAGATCCAATGGTAGATACCCAAAAATGGATGTAGAAGATGGTCCATAATCGTTGAACAACATTCCTCCCCTTAGGAATGAACAAAACCAAAGGTGTATGCAAGCTATCTCCCCACTCTTGAAAGGAATATGTAGGAAGAAAACTCAAGATGTATGAAGTCTCTGAACTCGACTCAAGCATTCCCATTTTTATGTTGAAATATATCACAATCAAATTAGGAATTCTAGGCCACACTGCTAAAAATGAAAATTCAGAATCTCCTAGAGACTGATATAGAACACAATCCAAAGACTCAAGTATCTCCTCTAAATATGTCTCCTCCAAATTTTGATCCAAAGTATCCACACTAATTTCAAACTATGATGAATGATCATGTAGAGAATGAACAAGAGGGTTAGAGTTTTCCCTCACAACAACTAAAGAAGAATCAACTTTGTTAAAGAGAAGATGAATACAATGTATAGTGTCTCCCAAATTTGCAATATGTGCTCCATAAACAAGTCTGAAACACCTATCAAGAGATCATCCCATAAAGATGAACCTAAAAGACAATTGATGTCCTACTACAAAGAATCACTAAAAACTTTTGAAGAAGTAACATTGGAATCCAAAGTAACAACAATAGATGGAATACAAGGCTCAAGAACTAGCTCACTTGTGAGAATACCCAAGTTCAAGTAACCAACATTCTCCTCAAAATCAAAGTCCACAATAGAAGTGTGATCATCATCCAAAGGATCAAATCCATCATCAGAAACAAAATTTGAAAAGGAGTACAATTGATATGCATGATCAACCACCCTAGTAGCAATAATCTCTCTACTCTCCAAATCTTTGATAATAAATAAATCGAGAATAAATTCCATAGTCTTCCCTAGTCCACTATGAGTAATCTAATAGATGGAAAGAAGATTACTGGAAAATTTAGGTATACACAATACATCATTGAAAGTGCCATACCTGGTATTAATAAATACCTTCCCAATTACATTCAAATATGTATTTTTACACATCAAAATAGGTGGCATAACACAAGGCTCAAAATAAGAGAACATGGATTGTGAAGTCATATAATGAGAAGCTCTAGAATCTAGAAGCCATCTCCTTGATCCAATACTTGTAGAAGCACAAAGATTTTTTCCTTTATGGTTGTTTTCATAGCCTTTTTCCTTTTACTTAGTAGATTATTGGTTTGATGAAGATGGAGATTCAGTGACCCCTTTATTACTCTTCTCAAGAAGATGTGTGAGGTGGTCAATTTGTTTCTTCATACATTTATGCTCATCATGGCCATGTTTCTTACAATAAGCACATTTAACCTTCTTATATTTTCCTTGATTTGAAGAAGTTTTAGTGTCTACATTAGAAGAAAATGAATATACATTTGAAGCATTATCGCCTTGTTTCTTTTGTTTCTTATTTTGTTTGCCATTATCTTTCTAATCTTTAGTTCCCTAACTTGCAACCAAGGCATGAGACTTCTAGAAGATTTGATAGTTCCCATTTGAATCAACTTGTCATGTTATTTTGTGAGTTCATTAGAAAACACATCAAGAGAAGGTGTTACATAGGAAGCTCCCAAGGCACTTTTAGTGGAATAGAATGTAGAAACAAAGATTGAATAGTCTAGACCAAGTTTAGAGAGAATACTTAAGATCAATTATTTATCATCTTTCTCAATTCCACACTATTTTAATTACAATATTATGGCCTTTAGTTTTGTGAATAAATCTTATATTGTATCAAAACTCAAAGGAATTAACCCTATTAGTTCATTCTCCAATTGGTGACCTCTTAACTCATCTTGTGTATCAAAGAGTTTTTCCAATGTTTTCCAAACTTCATTTGGTGAAGACAAAGATTCAACATGAAAGAGGGAATTTGGAGATATAGACATACACAAGGTTCCAAATGCTTCATCACACTTATTAAACCATTTTGGCTTTTTTATATCAATTGTTGGTTTAGTTTCTAGTCCCTTTGTCACCCTATGTAATCCATAATTTTTCAAGTAGAGTGACATTTTACTTTTCCAATCAAAATAGTTTTAGGGTGTTAACATAAGAATTGTTACTTGATCCATTATAGGTAGAAAAGAAGATTGTTTGTGAGTGCACGAAAAAGATAATGTAAAGTGCAAAAGAGACACCAAGAGACACCCCCTTCCACTAGTCTCAAAAATCACCCCCAAGATATTACAATGTTGGAAATTTATGATTAGTACAATTACAAGGCTTTTTCAAGATACAATGCTTAATATGCCCACAATGGCCAAAATTATAAATTATGATACAAAATGAACCTAAGAAAAAATCTAGAAAAATTAGTCATGTAGTTGTGTAGTTCTCTTCAATACCTTTCCAACTTCTATTTGTTTATGAAAAATAGAGCTCTAGGGTAAAAATTATGGCCCATTGAAGAAAAAAACAACAAATAACTTCAACTTGTAATACTTAGAAAATGTAAAAAAATATTTTCAAAACCTCAGTGGATGGAAAGTTCTCATCTCCATCTTTCCAATAGTATCTTATTTTTGAAAAACACACCATGGTGAAAAGTTATTCAAGTTTTTAAAAAGGCCCAATTTTGCCTATATAAGGTCCTTAGTGGCCCTTGGATGACCTATGGGAAACATCGTCATGGAGTTAGTGCTTGGGAAACGTAAGAGTAGCGATTCGAGTGGCAGAATTTGTAATCAAGTTGATAGTTTTGTCACAGTTATATGTTAACCACTACAGTTTCCAGTTAGGGCTTGTAGTTTACTAGCGAGTTATAATTTGTTGCCTTTAGAAGCTGTAGATGGCTTAGTCACTACAATTTGTGGCCTTTAGAGTTATGGGGCCTTAGGCCCCTACATTAGGTGCTTAAGTCCTTTTTCTTTTTTCTTTTTTTATGTGGTTGTACAGCCTTCTAGGCAAAAACAATTCTTCGACAACTCCTAGCTTTGTATATGGGTAAATTATATTTGAAAATTTATCTCCTTGACCTCCTAAATTCAATGACAAGGTCCATTTTGGTTGAAAATGCTCCTATAAAAAGTTATTTTCCATATTTGAGCTTCAAACCCTTGTTTGCTACCATGTCATATAGTGGCCAGATTGTGTGAAACAAAAGCCAAATTTGACTTTCTCAAGCCTCCCAAATGCAATGGGATGGTTAAAAATACTGCTAGCTAAAATAAATGAAATCACTAAATCTCACCAAAAGAACACATGAAAATATAGGATTAATACATCTTCATAATTCCTTTCTAATTCTCTAAATTGTATTGAAGCACAAGAGAAGAGCATACGAGAATTTAAAAGATCATACAAAAAACTCCAATCTCTTAATCAAGAATCCAAGTACTCGAAACTCTCAAAATATAAGATTTGATACCATGTTAGACATATGAAATAGATGAATAACCAAAATCTTTCTATGAGAGAGATAAGCTATAAAATTGTAAATGAAATAACACAATTACAGACTTGAAATTCCAAGAGATGTGTAAATGTCAAGATGACAAGATTGCATTAGGATCTCAAAGCAAAATTATAGAATAATGACTGCATGCATCAATGTATATGTATACCAAAGTATACAACAATGAACATGTAAGAGTATGAAAATTCAATCTAGCTAGTGAGTTTATATAGAACTAAGGAGATGATGGAGGTGGCAAATCCAACCAATAGGAATTGACCACCAATAACCACCAATATTAAATAAAGTGATGAAAAGATAAATGCTCCAACCACTAAGGGTGGGGATAACTCATTGCATTATCTCCTAATTATTAAATAATAAAATCACTTTATTATCCTAAGCAAGCTTAATAAAAGTTTAGGAAAAACCTAAGACTAAGGGAAAATAAATTAACCCACTAGGAAAATAAAAACTTACACCAAATCATCACATTAAAAACCAAAGATACCCAAACATTCCAAAATAATATTTATGTATGGTAATCACATTGTCAGAAAACTAACATGTAGTTACATTTCATCTCTATAAGTCCATTAAATGCTTTTCTAATGAATGCTCTAAAAAATTTTACATAGAAATATCGTAAACCAAACCATAATGAAACAAAGAGTCATCAACCATATCATGTGGAGTAAAGGATCAATAATAGTCATCACCTATCTCTTTGCTACACAAATCATTAATTGACCAAGATCCAAAAGATATAGACTTAAAGAACTATCATGAGCTACATGTGGGATAACAACCTTATGTGACTTTAAAGAAGCTATATGCATGAAATGAATAACCTTAGGCACATCAAGAATGATAAATCAAGAGATGTATATATGGTTCAAGATCTATCTAGGCGTGAGGGGGAACTATCATGAGATATATAAATAATATCCTCACTAGCCATAACAACAACATTTTAATCACTTACATTAACAATTTGCATCTTAACTAAGAATATATCATGGTGAGAGCGGGAGTGGGAGCGAGCGGGAAGCGAATCGAGGGAGGAAGTTCAAAATCCTTAGTTGATGGCGATGAGGTTGAGGATGATCCAGATGCAGATCCGATGGCTTCAAAGGTTGCCTTCTCTCCAAAGGGTGCGATTTTTCTTTTCTTTTTTGTTGCTTTTGTGTGGGAGGCTGGGTTTGTTTACTGGTCGACTCTTTCCTTTCTTCCAGTCTCTTTGGAACCTCTGGATTTTGTTTTTTTGGCCTCATTAGTTTTTGATGAGGCGTTTATGGATGGAGTGGAGGGCTTTCCCCTACATTGGTTCTTTGGTTGCTCTGGTGACTATGTTATGTTTTTTGTTGTGTGGCTTCTAGGCTTCCCTTCATTGGCGTGTGCAAGCCTTTTTGAGTGGGAATGGCTCTTTATATCTCATTCGTTGTGTTTTATGAGCTCGATGCTCAACCCCAAGACTTGGTTGAAGATCTTTATGTGTCAGGGATTTTATTTCCTTTGTTTCCAGACATGCTTTTGCTCTTGGAAGATTGTTGCTTCTATTGTTGGGAATGGGTTTTGTGGGCTCAAAGAGGGTGGGGCTTCTACAATCTTTGATATGAAGCTAGTTTTGTGTGATCATTGGGTCATGGTACTCCCTGAGATTTTGAAGAGTATTTATCTTTTGAGAGATGATATTTTTTTTGGCTGAAGGCTCCTACATTCTTCGGCTCTATTCTGAGTGGTTTCGACCTTGTTTTTGGCTCTTTGGTGTTTTGTTATTACAGGACTGAAGGCTTCTGTCATTGTTTTTTTAGGATCAATTGTTTCTCGTGGGCTGAGCTATTTTATTTTTATTTTCTTAAGGCTCAAATGTTTTGGTTTTTTATTCTAATGGTTGAAGTGAATTCTTCCTCTTTCTTGGTTCAGTATCTTGCTTTACTAAAGGTGGTTATGACTACCCTTCCTTCTGAAGTTTTTCCTCAGAATCTACAACTAATTTCTTCTATGGAGGTGGAGACTACTCCTATTGAAGCGAAGCCCTCTTCTATTGAGGTGGAGGTGGGTGTTGTAGGTTTGGTGGGGAGTTCTCTCTTTTATTGGTTCCTATCGAGGAAGAGCATGTGTGGGTAGAAGAGTGAAGGATTTGGAGGTCTACGCTCTCATTTCGTCCTCTCCTATAGAGGGGAGCTCCCTCCTGTTAAGGTGGAGTTCGGGTTAGTGATCCTGGTGGGGTGTTGTTGCAAGTTGGTTTATGTGCTTCAATGTTTCTTTGTACTCTCTAACTCCCCTATTGAGGTGGGGCTGTTGGATTTGTTGTTTAGGGGTTTTATGGTGTTCGACACCATTAAGTTGGTTATCTATCTTGGCTCAGTGGTGTCTTCCATGAGCAGCTGGTTTGTTGATGCTTGGCTGATGTAGGTAGTGTTTTTGTGTATCTAAGGGTTTTTGGTCTCGGTTAAAACCTGGTTGTAAAGGGATCTCGGTCCCTTGCTTGCTTTACGATGTAGCCTATGTAGTAATTTTTTCTTGTAGTGGTTGTTGTTGGGTTGTTGATGGTATGTGTATTATCTTATTTGCACCATGATTTCCTTTAACAGGGTTACGGGTCCCTTCAAAATCATTTTGTACTGGGTTTCGGGTCCCATAAAAACCTGTTTTACCCCTAATTAAAAACAACAACACTTTAATCAATTCCCTTGAAATACCAAATGATGAAAGTACTAAAACAAGAGTTAATTCACTTAAATATAGGATGCAAAATAGGAATAATCATGTCATTAAGCACAATGGAATAAGAGTGACCAGATGAAGTAGGAAAAGATATCCATGATAAATATGCAACTATGACAACACATGGAGATTAAAACCTAACCAATATTTAAATCAAATCTAAAATGAAAGATTAAGAAATCATTTAATTATAATATATTATCAAATAAAGTAAGACAGAACCTTAAGTGTAATGCCCCAATATTTTTCTGAAGAAATTAATGAAACAAAAGCATTTGCATTTCACAAAATTATAACACACTCAAATATGTGTCAATAATGAAACCCAAGGTATGAAATAATAATACACAAAGTAGGGTGGTACTCATAGAATACTAACTCAATTACATGTCCAAGCCACCATAACCACCCTCATTCACAAATGGAAGGAGAGGAAGATGATGAAAGTTTTACACATCTTGAAACCTCGAAATAATATAACCACATGTGTTTCCATATCTAACAAAGTACCTAAGTAGGACACAAGGAAGGTTTATATCCAACAAAGTACCTAAAGTACCATGTGAACTTAAGCATTAGGAAAACAAGGAACAAGATTAGGAGAAACCTCATCTTGATATGTAAAACAATACATGTCCATGCGACAAAAAAACTTATATCCAATATCAATCAACCAAAATTTATAACCAAATAATTTAGCATATTACAACATCATAATTATTTAAATCACGTTGAATAAAAGATATAAATGCAAGCAATTGAAATACATATACATTATAAATAATTTTGAATAAAACATGTATACAAATAAAATTGACAATATGCTGATCCAAAATTGCGAAGTACAATTCTTAGATTCTCTCAATAAAAAAGTATGTAATATAACAATATAAATCTTTATGGAATAAATTGAAGATGCTCCAAACTATGCATGGGCAATGTAAAATAGCTTCCCTTAGGTTCAAGAATATATTTCATAACAAGTCTCCTACCAAAATTTGAAATGTAAAAAAAATAGAACTTGCATATCATGAATTCTAAAAAGTCTAAGAAACATTTAAAGTAAAATTAAATATAAGTTATTGAAGCATAAATTAAAATAATTTTTAAAAGTTCTAGAAGACAATTAATTTATCTAGTAAAGGTTTTAAAGGTAAATTTGAAACACCTATTCTAAACACTAATTTCTAACTTGGGTCTTTAAGACACCTAAGTTAAAGAGTACCTATAAGATAATATTATGTCATATATTATAGAGATTATATGTACCTAGTATGAAATAATAACTTAAAATTCTTTGTGCACTATATGTATGGTTTCAAAAATAAATCTCTTGCCAAAACGAAATGAAAAAAATAGAATCTAGAGATTATGAATTCTAAAAAACTTAAGAACCAATTAAGATGAAATTAAATGATAGTTATTTGAACTTCATAAATTAAAAATTCAAAGTTCTATGTAAGACACTTGTGATCTAATATATCTAACACACCTAGTATCTACCTAAGGCAATATTATGCTATAGTGCAAGTCTAGTGAATAGATGAAATGCAAGTTGTCTATATTTTTCATATCATATCCATTGGTTTAGCTCGCTCTTTAATAACATGCAACATTTTCTCATGGCCATATCTATCTAATCTTCACTTAGGATGTCCACATGCACATGGAACTAGATGAAGAGATAGACTAGTAGCAATTACTAGGTGATTATATTGATACACCATGTGTTGTGAGGTTGGTAATCAATAAAATGAATCCTATTGTAGCGTCTTAAATTGTCACCCTTGAAAATTTCACACTAGGTTTAGCTCTCCCTAATGTGCTTAGACCCAATTGTGCATTTAATTTTCCCATTTTGTAATAATATTCAAAAAATAAAAAGTGGAATTGGAAATAAAGATTTAATAATCATTTACCAATACTTGAGGCCCCTAAATGATAGGTTTGGGCTAGGGCGCCCAACGCCCTTGTCTAGCCTATTTTGGCTCAATTTAAAATATGTCAGTGTCGGCATTTTAATATTTGAAAATCCAAAATCATTTGTCAACTATCCATAATTAATTTATGGGAAATTAAAGAATTACCTATAAATACAAGTCATTTTCACCATTTTAATCCTAGCAACTTTGAGAATTAATATTAACAATTTGAATTGAGCAATTGAGCAGTTAAGAGAAAAATTAGCAAAATTATAGCAACATTATTCAAGTCAAGCATCATGTTAGCAATGCATCATATTTTCATGTGAGTTTGTTCATGTTTCATGTTTATTTGTTTTGTGAGTATTAAAACTTGTAGGACTTCAAATCAGGAATCAATTTCTTCTTGAAGGTGATGAGTACAATGACTTCAATCCATCAAGGAATGTAGATCTGAGTGGTAAGTTGCAACAATTATCAATTTGTCACTTGTTTATCATTTAACCTCTACCTGACCAAGGGTTAGCTCTCTTTTGTATCATCATAGCCGCTATGGAGGTAGAAATACCAAAATGGGGTTTGACTTAGGCAAGCCGCTATACAACACAACCCTTTCCCCTCTTTCTTGTGTGTAGGTTGTAGATCTGAAGTAAAATTGAAGAGGATTGGAGACTCAATTGTTCATTCAAGCATTCAAGCCCTACAAGTCAAAAAAATAGGGAAAGTGGGTTTCATCAATGACGGACAAAGATTCTGACACTAAGTCGAGAGAAGAAGAACCTACAGATAGGGAGCAACAAGAGTCCAGAACCTGATTCTAAGTACCTGCTTCCTAGTCTAGGATGCCCAATTCCCTTGTCTAGCCAGATCAAGCCCAAATTCATATTCTAGGTTCCTCTGTGTTTTCCATTTGCTATTCTGAACTTTGTTTCTATTTGTTAATTAAGTATTTTCCAAAAATCATCTTTATTTTTTTCATTTTCTTAGTTAACCTAGGTACATCATTGCATTATAAAATTAAGTTACAATCACATCATCTCGTCACTTTCACTAAGGACTAAAACCTTGATCCACCATTCTAGCTCTCCCATTGATGTTAGTATCCAAGTGGGTGTTTGAGATCAATTTTAGTCCCCTTTCCCTTGTGATATTGGAACAAGTGTGTTTTACACCCTAGATCCCTTTTTCCAATATCACACCTATTATGAACAATTTTGACTTGTTTGAAATATGCTCCTTACGCTACAACTAAACTTGTCAGAAACAACAATACATTGCTTGTATCTAGTTTTATTAACTTCATTCTCTCTACTATGCAATGTAATAAGTAATAACTTACACCTACATTTCTAGCCTCTACAACATTTCCATAAATATCTCTTGCACCACAATGAGAATTTTTCATGAATTGTAATGTTTAAGAGCCAAATTAAAATTAAATTTTATCAACATGTTAAATTTTTTTAAAATGAAATTAACAAGAGTCTTATGATAAATGAATTGTTTTTAATCAATCCTAAAATGTGGTCATAATCAGTTGAAATCAAATGAATGTCTTTGAATATTTCTTCTCCATCTTCATTATATGTGTCAATAAAAAATATTGGCACCAAATTCCATTCATTGACATATCCACCTTATTGGATTTTGAAATCCTTATAATCTCCCAACATGCAATCATAACAAAAACAAGAGTAATACCTAGTGCACAATGTCCATGTTTGGATATTTTTACTCATGACGCAATGCAAAGATCTTGTTTTCTCTACCCTCTTACATCCATGCATTTTTCTTCTATCCACCCACACCTACAAATTTTACATATACATGTCAAACTCACAAATTACAAGTATAATTTTGTTGAAATTACAAAATTATAATAATAATATTTTAAACAAGTCATACTATTTTTAAACAATACATACTTGATATCTCCCATAATACTCTAGTTGGACGTGGGTTCCTCCTTGAATATGTGTCAACCTCACATGTGAAGTGTTTCTTATACCATTCAAAAACATAATGATCATCATTTATACAAGCTCCCTGATAATTCATATGAAATTTTCATAGAGTGTGTTTGATGCAAGCTCTTGCATCATCATGTTCACCATTTCCATGTCCATTCTCAAAGAAATTCTAAATGTGTGGTATTCATGTTGATGATATGAACAAAAGTGCATAAAATGGCCTTGATGATTTGAATTGTGATGCACACCCATTTGACCATTCAATTTTTTTCTCAATTTTCACACCCCTTCTTGCCAAATCTTCAAATAACTTCTTAAAGCAATGTTATACAAAATGTGTCATGCTATTTATCATCACTAATATAAAAGTTATATTCTTTCTTAGTGGGTCATTGTAGATATTACTCTCAATAGCATCCAAATCCAATTGTGCATAGCAATAACATACATGCACTATACTATTGACTTGCTTTGAATAATAATATTGTGTTTGAATCTTCTTTTGATGGGTAAAAGAGTCATTTTATGCAAATTCAACTACTAATAAAACTGTTCTATGTAGGAAATTATATCTCAACAACTAAGACTCTTTAGCTTGCCACTTAGAAAAAAATGTATGTTGTATGTATGGTTGTATCAATTTATATTTTTTTGTAAATGTTCCAATAGATAGTCCCTCTTCTACACAATCTAACCTTGTCAATTCTTTCCCAGATTTAGTTTGATACTTTATGTGCTTATAACTCTTGTAATTTACCATCTTTTTCATGTCAATATCTTTATTTCTCAAAGATAATTTAGCCAAATTTTCACATGTTTCACAAATTCCTTTTACACATTTTATTGGACCATATACATCACCAACATTTTATCACGTAAAATAGATGATATGAATTGAATTACCATTTTTGGAGGTGCATTTGTAAAATTATCACTTTCTTCTATGATCTTTCGATAAACTTGATATTAGAGATCAAATTCAATATGGTGATGACAACAAGTTTAAAAAAATATTTGGTTTGATATCCCATGGCCTTAACATTTCAAATATTGTTTACCTAATCTTTAGACGAGGATTCATATCACAAAATGTAACATACATATCATGTTGTGTTATGTCTAACCAATGTTTTGTATGCAATTCATAATCATTTGGCCCTATCTTGTGTTTGAGTATGTCTCTACTATTTGATGAAGGACGAGTATGATCATGATAAAATTTGAGCAATTTTATAACACCATCTTCAAAAAAGTTTGGAACAAGAATCCCTACACATGAATGCTCAATTATCTTTTGCAGTACTATCATCCTTTCTTCTTTTCACATATTTTGTTAGTGTTTTTCTACTTAAGCCAATTTCACTTGAAAGTGAAGATATTTGACAATTTTTTTGGCATTTGTGGACTTACAATAGAGGTCAACACCATTCTTATTGAAATGCTCTTATCAATTGATCAAGATTTTTTTACCAATGGAGCTAAAACCTTTTGTAATGTTTTGAACAATACCTTTTTTTAGGTGTCTTTTCCTCTTTTTTTATGAAATCTACACCCAACAATTGTAAAGGCTCTTTTATCTCATCACGAGTAAGATACTTAGTAGTTGGGCTTGACCAAGTATATCATAATTTTAAAAATATTTATCAATTATTTCCTTTGAATATCTACTCAATGAACTCTTATTAATTGTACTAGGTTATTCAACATAGAATTTTAATTTATCTATATCAATATCAAGTAAATGATCTATATTAATGTAAAAATAAAATTCTCTTAAGATTTTTAATTTGGTTCATACGATACATATCTATAGAAAGAAGTGATCTAGAACCCTCTCAAAGACCAAAGCTTGGTTTGGCCTCCTTTACATCAATTGTGTGTGGTTGGGCCTCCTCCCTGACATCAATTATGTGTGGTTGAACCCCCTATGCTTCAATATCTAAACTAGGATTGACTTGTACTCTAATTTTTGTATGTTGAGCCCCTACACATATAAAAGAGAGAAGAATTTAAAATACATTTAAGGGATGGATATATAAATTCATTTTCAAACTACTATTCTATGGTGGTCTAGTTTACCTAAGGCCCCAACCCACGTAACATGCCTTAGGCTCAATTAAGACTATCATCCCACCCACCCCTGCTTAGAGGAGAGTTGTTGATTGTAGGGCTATTCTATCTCCTCCTCCCACCCACCCTGCATGGGGTAGGGGTAGCCTAATTAATGTACGCTTGCTATTCTATGGCCTGCCTTTCATCGGTAGCCCCCCTACTATTCTATGGCCTGCCTTTCATCTACAACTGACCATATTGGCCTTAGGATACCTTTTATTGGTAGGCCTTAGGCTACCTTCGGCAAGCCTTAGGTCCCGGTGAAAGCAGGGTTGGGCGGTCGCGAAGCGCACTGCTTTCTCCGGGTATGCTACTGGATATGGACCTGTAGGATCTCTCTTTCTTTCTTTCTTTGGCCCCCCCAGGGCCCAGGTACATATTCACCGCGGCATGCTAATCCGCGATTACTAGTGATTCCAACTTCATGTTCTCGAGTTGCAGAGAACAATCCGAACTGAGGCAACCTTTCTGGATTTGCTAAAACATGTATAGTATTAAAAAATCTTTAGAATATGATTAGTCTTATTGAAGTGTGTGTACTCTTAAGGTGGATGGGAAATTTAGGGCCACTAAACCATAGCTAATTTGTAAAGTTAGTATTAAAAATTAATTAGCCACATATGCAAAGTGACGATGCTAAATATGTTTGACATTGGAATCTAGGTGACATGTTATTAAGTCAAGCAATTGGAAACTAGTCCTGCAACTATATCAACCACTTCAAATCCAAATACTACCATGTGAAAAATATAGTTCAATAGATTTTATAGGTGATTTAGGTAGATATGAAAAAGAGGATTTCAATAGATTTCAATATATTTCACATGCATAGATTATACATCTATAAAGAGGATTTTGGAGAGTCATATTAGTATATTAAAGAAGGTTAGAAAGATGAATTTTTTCGTAAGACTAATCTTCATGTAAAGAATGCTCATAACATGATTAGTATTATTGCATTTATGTAAAATTGTAAAATTTAGATGAATGTAGAATATGTAGGAATCTAATTCTAGTACATTAAAATTAAAGATAAAACTAGAAACTATATTAAAACCCTAGAGTTGAGGAAGCAAGGCAAAGATATACAAACCCTGGAGAGGAACTAGGGAATTTAACCTAGAGAATTTATTCAAAATAAATGTGTAGGATTTTTTAAATTTAGATGAATGTAGAATGTGTAAGAATTTAATTTAAATATTAAAATTGAATCTAAAATTAGAAACTATGTTCAAATCCTAGATTTGAGGAAGTAGGGGAAATAAATCTACAAACCCTAGAGAGGAACTAGTGAATTTAACCTAGAAAATTTATTTAATCTATTAGGATTTTTGAAATCCAGATGAATGTAGAACACATAGGAATCTAATTTAAGTATTGAAATTAAATATAAAATTAGGAACTATGTTCAAACCCTAGAGTCAAGGAAGTAGGGGAAAGAGATCTACAAACCCTAGAGATGAACTAGTGAATTTGATGTAGAGAATTTATTTGGAATCTATGAAGAATTTGAAATTTATATGAATGTAAAACATGTAGAAATAATTTTATTATTATTAAAACTTAATCTAAAATGATAAACTATATTCAAACCCTAGATTTGAATAAATAGGGATAATATAAATACACTAGAGACGTTTTTATACAAATTAAAAAATTATACATACCTTATCTTTGTGAGATATATCTTTGTACCCTTTCTTGAGATAACTTTTGATCATTTTTCTGTTGAGTATCTTTGCATAGTCTTGTTTTTCCTTGCCCCCTTATCTCTCATTTCCTCCTTTGTAAAATATTTCTCCAAATTTCTCAAATATTTTCTCCATCCAAAAAGTCAAAAATTGCAAACATAAGTTTGTAATTTTTCCTCAAAAAATTTACCTACGAAAAAATCAAAATTTAAGATTTTTTTTATAGGTGAAAACTTTTGACTGGAGCTACGAACCAATGAGGTCACATTCAGGGGACCTAATCCCCAACATTTTGTCTCCTTTTGCCTCCCCTTCTCTTCCTGCCACCATCGATCCCCCTCCCTCTACCACTTTATCTCCTTTGGCACTCCATTTGTTTCCTCCTTTCACACCCGCACACCACCACCTCCTCTCCCATCTCCTTACTCCTCCAATTCTCCTTTTGTCTCCTCCTTCACACCTACCCATCACCTCCTCCTCTTCCTTTTTTCCTCTATCACCTCCCTTTACACCCACACCTTACTTCACTCCCACCTCCTACGCCACCTCTAGCCTCCACTGTCTTCATCACCTCCCCCCTCTACCATTACCGCCAACCCCCTATCTCCTATCTCTATCTCTCCTTCTTCATTGTTCCACTGTTGCTCCCTGCCTCCTTACTCCTTCTCTCCTTTGCCACTCCCTCCTCCTTCACTCATCCTCTCCTTTTTCTCCTCTCCTTCATCTCCTCTCCTCCATTTTCTTCCTGCACCTTCAAGCTTCTTTTCTCCTCCCATTGACCCTACAACAATGCCCACCCCTACATTCTTTGTAGCCATTTCTCTATTTCTTCTTACATTGTCTACCTTCATCTCTAGCACTGTCAAGCACACCAATGCCGCTATTGCCATCTATCAAGCACCTACAAACTCTAGTGTTGTCACCTCCAACATCTCCAATCCATCCTCTAGCTTCCTGACACTAGCAATCGTTCATCCCACCATCCACTTGTGGGATTCAAACTCTTACAACAGTGATGCAACTACCATGCAACAACTATTGCACTGTGGGGTCATCCCCAAAATTTAAGAATATTTAATTTTTTAATTTAATTTATAATTTTTTTATTAAGTTTGTATTAATATACAATTCATAATTTTTTAAATGAATTATTTTAATATTTCCTATGGCCACCCAAGGGCCTTTAGACAAATGTGCCTTTCAGCAAAGGACATACCTTTGTCTGAAAGTATCTTCATTCAAAGGTACCTTTGAACAAAAGCTCTTGGATGACCTTTCACCTTGCATGTTTGAGAATTTTCTTAGAATTTTCAATTTTAAACCTCTAATTAGACCTTCAAATTGAATCAATTAGATAAATTAATTTGCAGGATTGTAACACTCAAAATAAACTTTCCGACGAGTATAATTTTTAATATATTTAATTTGAATACTATATTGTTTTCTATTTTCTAGTAAAGATAGGGTTTTCAACAATCGTCAAGGTCTCTAGTCCACACACATTAAAACATAGTAAAATAGATAGTTTTTTTTTGAAAAATGTCTATGCACTAGGTATTGATGTTCTTATTTCAACCAAAAAAATTATTCAAATGCATACAAAAATGTTACATGTTGTGAAAGGAATCTATCTCTAAATTATAGTTAATCTCACTTCAAAAAGTTATAGAAAAAATTATGAACAAGACATTATGAAAAAATATTTGTGCACTAGATATTGTTGTTATGAATCTATATTTAAAAATTTATAATTTTGTTCTTTCTACAAATAAATTAATGCTTTATGGAAGTACCGTCACTTTTAAAAAATATTGTTCACTATTAAAAATAATATTATTATTTAGGTAAAAAAAACTCACAAATTATTCCTCAAAATAAAAAAAGCATTTATAGTCTACATAAAATATCTCAAAAATCACTAGTTCACATCATCTTCAAATTCTTAAAGGTTTAGTTGCTATAGGTGTCAAAAAGTTGAAATTTGGTTTAAAATGTTGATTTCAATGTTTCACATTGGATAAAAGTGGGACACACTATTGAGGAATCACTAGAAAATCATTGATACTATTTGTAGAAAAAATATACTCAATTGTAAGCTCATGGACTAGTAAAGTGAATGCATCCAAAAGGGAAGGAAAAGAGATGATATGGCCTATAAAGGATAAAAGTAACATGTTATGAAATAACGCATCCATGGAGCATGCCTCACCATCCTTGCTATAGAATGACATTATATCACCAAAGATAAAAAGGATAAGATGTAACATATTGGAAGAACATATTGAAATCCTTAATGTATGCACATGAAAGGAGGATAGAGGTAGGGGTTTATGGGAATCCATAATTAAGATAACAAGGAAAAACGCACAAGAAGGGATCCAAAGAGGGATAATATACTAATGGTCAAATCTTGAGTATAGAACAAAATGCACAAGGACCAATCAAATATTGAAAAAGACGAGAAAAACTAGAGCACACATCTAAGAGTTAGAAAAATATAAATCTAACCTTAGGGTATACAACCATGTAAGCTACAAATTCACTAAATGAAAATAAATTAAGCAACCATTCAAAAATATTTTTTGAATGCATTAAATGAAAATTAATATTGCATAGCACCTTATATATATGAGAGTTGAGTTTTAAATTGACCTAAATAAACTAACAAAGACTATAATTAAATATGCTTTAAAATAGTAATGAGATAGTTAGGGTCATATATCTTGAAATGTGAGCTTTGATTGATATGATACTATGGGAAAGGATTACAAACTAAAATTTGGGATTGGGTTTCATATTAGGGAGTTGAGATGATAGACCTAGGAAAATGAGTGTTTAGGATGTTATCACGATAAGGATCCTCTCTAAGGATACAATATTATCTTTATTTTTAAGATTCCATCTTGAGCATAATTGGACTTTTAGTACCTTCATAACCTATTCACTTGATTTATGCCTTTGTAAATAAAAATTGAGCAATACTAAGAGGAGTCATGCAACTTGCTATACAAGGACTAAAGTTTAGGTATTATTTGCACCTTGGTTAGGTTACAAGACTCAATTAATAATAATGTTAAAAGAGATAAAGAGTGGCAATGGATACCATTAAGTTGACTATTGATATCTTGTTGAATTTTAATGTAAATAGATAAACATTTGTGCCCAAAAATGTCTTTGTAGTGTTCTTTGACAATGAATGTTGATTGTTTGATTATTGATTATTGTTGATGCTCGGTTCTAACATATAAGGACTAAGGATTGATTCTTGTTAAAAGGAGAAATGATTTTTGTTCTTTTGATACTTTTGTTGATTGATCTCAAACGATCTTAAATTGTCCTGGGATGATGTCTTTTTATACACAACCCTAGATAGATAATCCAAAAAAAATTACACTCACATCAATGGTTAATGATTATATTCTAGAAGCATTGACATTAGAATGAATAAATTTGAATATTAGTTCATGAAAAACATGATCATGTCCACAATATTGTTCAAGGATAAAATTATTGTTACAATTTTATCTAGGGTGGAAAAACTATTGGGGATTGATACCAATGTGTATTGAATTGTATGATATTGCATATTAGAGTGCTAGGTTCAAGATTGAGGTCATTATACATGCTAGAAGAGTAAAATTATGTGCCAAAGTCATGGATTTAAGGATATCGACCTAAAGTTTAGTAAAACAAATGAAGAAAAGTGTAAAGGTATGTGCTTTTATCCTCCACAATACTATAATATGTTTGAAAAGAAAATAAATGCTTTACATAGTTTATCTAGGCTAACTATGAAATAAATGCACCAGATAAGTATGAATTAACTTGGATAATAGAGTTAATACTAATAATTAAATATGTAGACACCTAAAAATGTCTAACACATTCTTCATCATCACTAATCATCCCTTCATCACTATTAATTAAATAATTTTTAATTATTTATTAATCTAACACTTTCCCTCCATTAATTAATTAATTTTGAATTATTTACTCATTTCACTATTTTCACTCATCAACTTTAATCATTTTCCCTCCAACCACTTTAATTAAATATTTTTTTAATTATTAATTATTTTTAATTTTTGTTGTCATCCATATTAATTAAATAATTTTAATTATTTAATTAATTCCTAATTATTCTTCCATCCATATACTAAACATTTTTTTATTATTTAATTAAATATTGTATTATTCTTTGAATCCCATAATTAAATAATATTTAATTAGCTAATTTTTATAAAAGGGTAAAAACTTATTAATTAGAAAAGCCCAATAGTACAATCAGTAGTAGAACCAAGAAGCCTCGGGGGATTAGAAGCCCAATAAATAGAAGTGCAAGCAATACCATAGCTGAACCATACCCACATAAGGGTTGCACCACCAACCCCCTTAACCTTGTATATCTGCATGAATCAACCTCTAAAAACTAACCAAATAATCCTCAGGGAGTTGCTCCCATTCACTAACCTAACAATCTCTTTGGTCCTTTGAAGCCCATTAGTAAGGCAATCCGTAACACGATTCCACTCCCTCGGGATATGGACAAAGGAAGCCTCATCCAGGTAATTTCTCAACCTTAGAATTTGTCTAGCTACTAAAGATAATTGCCAATTCACTCCCTCAAAACTCTGCTTATTCAACATATTAACTAAAATCATAGAATTAGATTCACAAACTATCTTGTGTGACCCCAAGGCATAGACCTTCTCTAAAGCAATAAGAATAGCAAGAGCCTCCATCAGATTATTAGTTTGGTACCCCTTCTAAATGGAAAAGAAGAACATTACTGAGCCAAACTTATCCCTTCCAACTCCTCCCACCCCAACTTGTCTAAGTTTCCCCTAGATGACCCATCTGTATTGACCTTCAAAACACCATTAGAAGGAGGAGGCCACCTATCATCTCGCTAAATTTTCATTTTGGGATTCCTTCCCTTCGAAGAGATAGAGTCCTTCCTCCCATTTCCACTTAATCCCAATCTTTTCATCAACTCAACCTCCCCACAATCAGTTGGAAGATCCACCTCACACTTAGCCTAAAAAGTTTCTTGAATCATACCCATGACCCAAATCCAGATTTGTTGGACATCCACGGCCCAAGCTTGGAAAATCCTATGATTCCTCTCAAGACAAGTTTTCCAAAGAATACAAGAGGGCCCCGAATTCTAGGCCACCTGGAGACATAGATCCTTAGTAGCGATCTCCCCATACTTCTCCAAAACTCCACAAGCAACGAAGTATGCACACACACTTATTTCTAGGCCACCTGGAGACACAAATCCTTAGCAGGAGGTCTCCACATACTTCTCCAAAACTCCACAAGTGATGAATCATGCACACACACTTATTTCCAAGCCTCCCACCAATGGTGCCACACGAACCTAACAAAGGAACACTAAAAAAATATATGAGAGGAGGAATCCTCATTGCATTCACACATGACACAGATTGAAGGACCCTAAAATCCACGCTTCCTCAAGTTTTCCCAAGTGAGACACCGATCTCGAGCCACAAGCCACAAAAAGAAATTGCACTTGGGCCAGACAGGCTTATTCCAAGCATACTTCCACCAAGGGACTTCCCCTCCACCATGCTTCTACCTGCCAAGAACTTGATAGCTAGCTGCCACTGAGTACATCCCCCTTGAATCAAGACTCCACGCAAGGGTATCATCTAAAGAAAGGGAGTTGCATTCCCTATCAACCAATATCCAAGAAAGCTCCTCACGATCCTCTACAAAACCACTTGGTGGCTATTCATGAGGAAATTTTCACATAAACACCTCCACATGGCCCACCCTATCACTAAATTTAAAATCTTCAATCTTTGCCCAACCATCCTATAAGAAGATGTGGCCCAAAATCCAAAGATGTGAGTACAAGGATAGAATTGGGGGGTGACCATCACAAGAATCAAACTAGAGTATGACCCTAGAACCCCTATTGCTAATCCATAACAAGCTATGCTTGATTAGAATGGCCCCTCTCTTAAGGGTATCCCAAATCATGGAGCCTCTTCTGGCCACACCATACCTAGGAACATCAATACTCACCACACCTCTTAGGTACTTACACATCAAAATCCTAGCCCATGCTTGGTCCTGGTTAGTGCACCATCTCTAATAGAGCTTAGTAGCAAGGGTGTGGCTAGTGAGAACAACTTGTTGCAACCCAAGACCCCCGCCTACTGAGATCTACAAACATCCTCCCACTTAACCAAAGGCCACTTAGAAGAATCTAAGTTCTCAAACCATATAAATTATTTGGAAGGAGAATCCAAGTCCTTGATAAAACTTAAAGGAGCCACTTGCACCATACATCTATATATAGGGAGAGATTGGACCATGATTTGAGAAGAAGCACTCTCCCCACAAAGGAGAGCCACTTGATTGTCCAATGACTAACTTTACCCCAGAACTTATCAATTATATTTTTCCAAGTCACCTGAGGCAAAGGGTTTGTAAAGATAGGAATTTCCAAGTACTCTAGGGGGAGGGAACCAATCCAAAACTTGAGAATCCTTGCAATTATCGACTGAATCAAAGGAGGGGTGTTGTAAAAGTAAATGAATGACTTACCTTCATTTATCTTTTGACTTGAAGCAACCAAGTAAATATCCATAACCCGTATGAAATTGGTAGCTTCCCTGATCTTGGCCACTCCCATCAAAGAAGTATCATCAACAAACTAAAGGTGAGACTGGGCAAGAAGACCAAACACCAAAAACCATCCCCAAATGAGCCCTTTCTTGACATAGTCCTTTATAAATGTTCCTAAACCCTCAGCCAAAATGATGATTCTAGATAAGGTGATAGGGGGTCTCCCTATCGAAGACTATGAGAGGCCCCAAAAAAATAGTAGGCTCTCCATTAATAAGAACAAAGTAAGAAGTTGAGGTAATGCAACTCATTACCCATTTGATCCATTCGTTGGAAAACCTAAAAGCATTGAGCACATTTTGTAGAAAGGACCATCTCAGCCAATCATAGGCTTTAGCCATGTCCAACTTCATGAACATAGCCTTTTCCTTAGAGTTAGCCATTGAATGGATAGCCTTAGTCGATATAACAACCTTGTCTAATATTTGCCTTCCAGACACAAAACCACCCTTCTCATCTGAAATAACTCTATTAAGCCAAGGTTTGAGTCTCTCTGCCATAAGCTTGGAGATGATCTTATAGACCACATTGCAAAGAGAAATTGGTCTAAATAGATCTAGATAATTAGCTCCTACCCTCTTGGAAATGAGCACCAAAAAAGTAGCATTCAATGATCTCAATATTTGTTTGTTTACCTGAGACTCCTGAACAATGGCCAGTAAATCATATTTGACAATATCCTATAACTCTTGAAAGAATTCAATAGGAGATCCACTCAGTCTAGAACCCTTCCCTTTCTTCATCTGAAAAAAAATCCCTTCCACCTCTTCAAGAGTGATAGGGTTGCAAAGACTCTGATTCATCTCATTAGAGACCACAAGAGGAACACAGTTCAAAATAAGGTTCTCTTCCACCAAAACTCGATGGGAGTCTTCCTTAAAAAGAGGAGAAATACTGAGTAGCCTCCTTTGAAATATCTAACAAAGAGGACAATTGGCTTCCCTGAGATGGCATTAGAGAAGATAGCAGATTTCCATGCCTCCTATCTTTAACAGAGTTAAAAAATAAAGCAGTATTCTTATCCCCCTCTTGAAGCCAATCAATCCTAGACTTCTATTTCTAGTAGATCTCCTCCCACAACACCCATTCATCCAATTCCTTCAAAGTAGTTCCTTCCTCTCGAAGGGAGCTCTCTGAAAGACCATAATCCTAGATCTGTCTAGTGATTACATCAAGGCGATTCTAGGTAGCAGCTTTGGCCTGAAAAATGTTCCCAAAATACTATCTATTCCACTTCTTAAGCTGGAGCTTCACAAATTGAAGACATTTTGCAAAGGAATACATTATAGTACCATGCATAGGCATACCTCTCCACCACCAATCCCTCACCAACTCCTGCAAAGATGGTTCTCATAGCCACATTAATTGGAACTTAAAAGAAGGGTTCTTATTGACTCCTAAATTGGAAGCTGAGAATTTGATAGGCCAATGGTTAGAGTCCCTCCAATCCAAAATCTCTGAGCTACTCACCTAGATGTTGCCAATCCAAAAGCTAAAAACTAAGAATCCATCCAGCCTCTCAACAATGGACTCCACCCCACACCCCCTATTGCTCCAAGTGAACAAACCATTACCATGATTAATATCAACCAAATTTAGCAAATGAATGTCATCCCTTAAAAGAATAGAAGAGGCTTCCAACCTAGCCACACCCCCCTCTTTTCCTCCAAATTGATGATGGCATTGAAATCTCCTACCATAATCTAATGGAAAAGAGGTGCCAGAGATATCACTTACTGAATATGAGTCCATAGACTAGATTTCCCAAGTAAGTCCATAGGAGCATAAAAATTAGTAAGGAGGAACATTTCCCCAAAAACAAAAATAGAAGCAACCATTAACAAATAATATTTGCTAGACATGCACCAGAGAGTAGTCACCTTCTATGGATCCCAAAGGCTCACAACTCCTCCAGCCCTTCCTTGTGCCCTAATAAATTGACACTAGCCTCTACTCCATAACTTATACACGATACAAAGCATTTGATCAATCAACACCTTAAATTCTTAATAAACAAAAATCAAGAGAATACACTTTAATTAACTCACGAACAACCTTTTGTCTAGAGATGTTGTTCAAACCCCTTGCATTCCATGATAGAACTATCATTTCAGAGATTTAGAAAAATGGTAGTCAATAGGTTTAACTGACCTCAATTCCACCAAATTTTCACCCATTAACTTTATTTTATCCTAGTCCTTTTTTCTCCCTACTCCAGAAGGCTTCTTTGAGGCCCCTTTTTGAAGTTCTTTTGTTGCAAGCCTAACAAAGGAAAAACCTTACTGCCTTTCCTAGGGGGAGAAACCTTCTCTTCTAGCTTCAAATCAATATTGTGCATAGATGAAACCACAACCAAATCCAAACCCTCAATTGGCCCCAGTTCACAAGACCCTGCCTGTGCAAGATCCATAGCCATCTGAATCTTTGACTACACTGACTCTTGCCTGATGAGGTTGACATCTGTTAATTTCTCTATGCCCAAAGGAGGACCACCTGATATCATACTACCTGAGTTCCCCTCCAGCAAGTCAAAATCCTCCAAAGCCTCGAAGCGATTAGAGGACTCGTTCACCTGCTTGTCCTTGAGAGAGCACTTTAGGCCCCTTCCTTTGCGATGGGATTTTACTAGAATAAACCCCTTTGCATATGCTGCCCTCTCAGATATCGGATCCTTCCCTTTGTCATTCACCTGCTCAACATGGGACAAAGTTTTGGTTGAAGTGCTATAGTTATCTTCCCCAAAGGGTTAGCTTTAGGAAACTTATGTTGTAAGTGCCCGTACTCATGACATATGCAACATTAGAAAGGAAGAGCTTCATCATCCAGTTGTTAAATCCACATAGTATCCCCAACACGAATTTTGAGAGAGTCTGGAAAAGGGTTATTTAAGTCAATTTCAATACAAATTCGAGCATAGGAAATAACTTTCTTATCCAATGTTTGTTGCAAAAGCACAATCATATGCAGGATATCATGTCACCAAAATTTCAATGGTAACCACGAGAGCTGAACCCACACATGCACTTTTGATGGGAGCTCCTCTGAAGGATTAAAACCAATATGCCAGGGTTTAATAAATATGCCCACTTGATTGTAAAAATATGGCCCTCCCTCATAGGCCTTATTATGACCTACCAGGCAAGAAAACACCACAATGAAGTAATTGTTCAGAATTAACATCACCTCCATATCACCTTCTAGGTTGTAGGTGCGGTGAGTCCACGAATCCAAGAATGGGAGCAAAACTTGAGTACCCATAAACTTGCAGATAAGAGCATGATTACATAGGTAGCTTACATCCTCCACCATCGAATCTTGTTGGATCACCAAAACCGGACGAGAGGTACTCCTCTCCAAGCATCCATTCACTTTTAGAGGCCTTTAGCTCCTCGATTGGGACGAGCCACTACCATACACAGAGTTATTTAAAAATATTCCACCTTTGCATGGGTGAATGCGGGAGGAACAAACCCTGAAACAACATCACAAAAGGTCATATCTTGATTAGAATCCAAGGTTGCACTTGTAGCCATACTCCCAGCCAAAGAAGCACTGCTAAAAACCTAACCCAAACCACCAACCACACTTCCCAAACACCCTTGAGAACAAAAGAAAGATCCACCCATGTTGCCCAAATTGCATGACTACCTTGCCCTACACCTCCCCACACATGCACAAGAAACAAATTGCATGCAAGTTGCGCACCCGTAACGCCATCGCCCTCCCATCCATACCTCGATCTCTAGTCTTAAGTTGCCTATTTAATTAGATAATTTTATTCCTCCAAAATTAAATATATTATTTAATTTATTTAGTTTGCACATTCCTCTAAAATTAAATAAAATCATTATTTTATTATTTCCTAGTAATTTCAAATCCTATCTTTATTCTTCCAAATCCTAAATTTAGAGACCAAAGCTAAATTTAGTGAGTTGATGGAACTTCCATCCTAGTTCACTCTCCCTCACTCCAGTTCATCTCTCCATGCAACCTCATGCACATTCCTCATGATCTCTCAATAATCTTCATCCATTGATCTCATCTCACATTTTATACCGTTGATCCAATATCCCTAAAAGCTATAAATCACCCATAATTTGATCATTCAATATCTCCTCGAATTTGCAACCAAATTATACTCAATTTTTATCATGATTTTTCTTAACAAGGTTATGCTAAGGTTTTATCAGAAATCCACATATAATCAAATATCATAATTTTATACTTTATAATGGAGTAAGGTTAGACAAATTTCGGTGGAGATAAAGTAGATTAGATAGATTCATTTATATTATTATTGATTTCATTTTGATGTGCACATGCTTCATTGAGATTATGTCTATTTGAGAATTGGATTTGGATTCTTGATTGTTGCTATTGTTTCCTATTTGCTTGATTTCATTGATCATTCCATTTATTCCTATTTACAAAATATCATAAAAAATAAAAAATACTCAAATGAATATAAAAAATGAATAAATTAAATGCATAGGCACTAAATTTTATTTTAATGTTGGTGTCTCTATTTAGGTGTTAGAAAACTATTTGCTAAAACCTTGAAAGTTTATTTTGTGTAATTGACCTATAAATTTGACTATGCACTACACGAAGTCACTTCCATGAGTACAAAAATTATCTCTATGAGTGTGGAACTAACCTTGATGCATGGAAGAGGGCCTAAGACTCGTGGATTTGATATGGCTAGTTTTTGTAGTTTGAAACTTGTTGGCCTCAATATTTTGATATGTGAATTAATAAGGACATGTGGTGTTTATAAACACCTTTAGAGAGTTTGTCAAATTGTGAAGATCATGCTCTTCTTGTTGAAAACCCCAATATATAGAATTTATGGGTTTGAGTAAAATATCAAAGACAACAAGTAAGCATGTTGTATAGGAGTGAATTTGCACTCCTCTTGCAAATTCCCCTTTTATGCCCCTCCACCTTAGAAAATCAAACTGACTAAGAAATTCCACATCACCCATTTGCAATGCATCCACTCAACGCTTTTCCTTTGTGTCAGTGGGGGAATTTTTGTTGAGGATGTGCGTGTGGCACCTAAACGTTTGCACGACACACTACTGTCCCTTACAGATTCCTACCTCTGGAATCTGCAGGGATGTTATGTTCCCCATTGGGGATGAAGCGTAACACCTCTATGTCAACCAACGACCCAAGAATGACTCTTTCCCTCCCATTTTGATCTTCAAATGCATCTATCTCATTTTCATTCCATCTTCTACAATCTCTTGGATAGTTTCTTACACACTAGCTTGGTCTCTTGAGCATTACTTAGTAATTTGTTGCTCCAACTTCATCAAGAACGTGTTGTGCTACCATAGAAGTTGCGAGTTTGGTGTCTTGTGAGACCTCCTTCGTCACTATTGCGGTCATGTCGACTTTTCCAAGCTCGTAGTCTTGCATTCTCCCTTCATTGGCCTTGAGTGTCTTTGGGTGGAGGTGGTATTGCTTCACTATCCTTCTTTTGTTGTGGTTTGATAGAGTAGCATTGTGTTTTTTGTAGTGTTTGATATTTTCTTTCAAGCATTTTCTTTATCATATCTCTATTTCTCTTTATCTATTTAGTTATTCGTGGAGGTGGAAACACCAAAGTGAAGGTTTGACTGAGGCAAACCTCTATACATCCCCAACATTTTTCCTCTATTGGTTGTGTGTAGGTACATGTACATGTGGAGCTTGTTGGCGAACTTGAATCTTAGTTGATCTTTGTCACCTTCATTTTTGTCATCTCCTTTATCATATTTACAATCACTTCTTGTACTTTGTCATTTACCATTTTGTTTAATACATTGAACTTAATTAGCTAGACTGTCAGTAGGTTTTTTGGCATTCGGTAGTATACTTTTTCACTTTTTGGCCATATGGACGCCAACACCCCAGTGAGATGCCAACACACCGCGTTGTCATCCCTGACCTGTGTTGCTATCCTCGGGCAGAGAGTTGTTTGAGGTAAGGTTTGGGTTCCAAAAATTGGCTTGTTTAGTCCCATCCAAGCATTCAGATCAGTAGAGTGATAAAATCACTTGAGAATGCTCTTCATTCTCTATCCTTGACCTAAAACACCCACCTAGCTTGAGATAAGTTAGGGTAGCCCTCTGCTCTCGACTCTTTGTGACCTGTAGCCTTGGTGTGATTGGTCCCACTATCTTACATTTTGGTGAACCTAACGTGAACCATTTTGGTTCCATTTAGTAGTGTTGAAAGGCCCTTTTGTCATATCCTAGGAGCGTTGTGGGTGTGAGTGTTGTGAGGCGTCTTGCCTTGCAACCCAACCTATGACCCCTAGTGGTGTAGTTGGAAGGTCCCACAGGCATCGCAAAATGAAACCTTAGTTGGGCCACTGTCTAGTTGCAAAACCTTTGGGGGCTCTATGAAAGTTTCGTCTAGTATACATGATGACCTCCTTTTTACATTTTCCCATCCCATCTACACAACCTGCGAGTAGTTCCCCTAGTATAACTTTCACCTCGTAGGACTTCTTGATGAACTATAATAGAGAGCCATCTCCTTATACATCCCCGCACAAATCAATGGAAACACTATAACAGGTGTTCTTGTTGACCCCATGTGTTGGGTGAATGTCATTAGTGAGGAGATTAGGTTGATTAACTTCCTACACAAAGATGGGTATGATGAATCCAAGAGTACCATCTATACACACAACAAAATTTGTGTACCTCCCCTTGGCTGCATCACCTTATCGGTCCTAGTTGGACCTAAATCAGTGAATTTACTCTTTGACATATTCCCAGGGTCCAGGGTTTGAACTCTTCAGGGTGAAACTAGGTATCCCTTGGTTGGTCTCTATGAACACAGTTCCCTTGGTGGTGCATAAATCTTTGAAATTCATCCATGAAGGCATAGTGCATGTAGTCCATGACACTAGCTATAAACCGTCGATTGCACGTGGTAGCTACTCGTTGGATCACTTTTGGTTTGCGCCCTTGGTCTACTTCCTTGTAGGATGGACCTCTTCTACCGAACCTATGTGAAGTACAAGAGCAGATGCTTAACGCCTAAGGTGAGATACCCTCCTTCTCCCTATGTCGTCTCGCATAGGGCTTGCTTAAAAGATGATAATGATGCCACCTTGGCTCAGAGAAGGGAGGAAGAGAAACACTCTCGAGATTCTTCTTCCTCCTCTTCCATTATCCCACTTGTCACTTCCTCTCACCTTGCTGCGGTGTCATTAGACTTTTCTCCTAGGCGCTTGTTGGAGAACTTGATGGTGCCCGCTTGGTGAAAGCCTAAGTGTCTAGCGTTTGAACTTCTTGTTCTACCCACAAGCCCTCGACCTGGCATGTATGGTAAGGGGAAGGGTCCTTGTGGGGAGTCCTTTATGTCTCGACCTCCACGACCTCCTATTACTCCTGCCCCCAAGGGAGTGAATGGGAAGAGGCCCACCATCGAGGCATTGGAGCCTACTCCCCCCACTATTGTTCCAACCTCCTCTTAGTCTCTCCCTCTTGCTCTTTCCCAGGAGTCCCTCCCTTCGTTAGAGACAACTATGATGGAAACTTTGATGGCTGAGCAAGAGCCTTTTGTCCCCTCCTACCTTCTAGCCTCTAGCTCCCAAAGTCATAAGAACCACCTTGTGCATGAGTGCAAGCATCAGCGAAAGGCTCTAGTTGTTGAGCAGGTCGCTTTGCAAGGGAAGGAGGGGGAGTCGACAGTTTCTGCTCCGACACCTTCCACTACATCTTCCTCTCCTATCCCCTCTGCTTTGGTTCCATCAACCTTGGTGTTGCTTTTGGCTCCTACTGTGAGTGTAAACAACCCTCACCCGAAAAAAGGTACAGGTGTTTATTGCTGCTTTGGTCAAGCCGCCTCTTTTGATTTCCCTTTCGGACATCCCGCCATTTTTGAAGCCCATGGACATGTTGAACACCTTGGTAGTGTCCACCATGGTCTTCTCCTCCTCTTCTATGCCTTCTACCTCATCTGTGGGGGTCTTGCATCCTTCGACGAAGCAAAAGATGGAGGATGGCCCTGCTAGTAAAAGGGGTCGAAAGAGGAGTTCACCTTCTTCAGAAGGTGGCTCTGCATTAGCATGTGCTGTCCTAGTCAATGGAAGAAGTTCTGACGTCCCTAGAGTTTGTCATTACTACTGAGTCTCTTGATGAGCCTAGTAATGAATCTCGGGCACTGCCTCCCTCGCCCGTTGAATTAACACATAGAACACTGGTGAAGTGCATGTTTAATTCTTTGGACAAGGTCCTGACCATTTCAATGATCTTTGTGAAGTCGCTGACCTTCACCCCACAGGAACTGAGTGGAGGAGAACCCGAAGAGTCTCCTTCGTTGGCTCTTGTTACGAGGGGGTCAGAGGGCTCCCTCGATATTCCACCCTTACAAGCTTGTCCACCTTCCCCATACAATGGTCTAGATTGAGAGGTCGATGACCTCTTGCTTGATGAGGACTAAGGGGGTGCCTCTTCTTCATCTGTAGAGTAGATTGTGTGTGTTTGTGTTCCCCCATGCCTGCGTTGTGTTTTCCTAGATGATCCTTGTCACCCTTTTAGGTGCTTGGATACATGAGTGTTTTTTGTGTCGTAAAACTTTCTCTATTTGTTGCATCATTCTTCCTCTATTATGTGTATTGATTTTCAATAATTAGGGACGGTGCAAAGTGTTAGGGGCATTTAGGCTTCCCTTCCATGTTGACCTAATTTTTTATTTTTATTTTGTCTTCTCATGTATTCTTCACATGGTCTGATATAGCAGGGGGCTAATGACAATTTATTTATATACTATTATTATACTTATCTATATTTATGAGCAACTTTGACCTCGAACTATCAAATCACCCCTGTCCTTTTGCCTTTCTTCATATATTTCTCTCTTCTTTTCTTGTTTCATGATGTTGTGGTGCTCATGTGTTGTCCCTCGCATGTGCGACAACATTACCATGGTTACATCTCGCTATGTTCCACGGGACACAACATCACTTTTTCATTGTTGCTTTTCTCTCCTTAGGATGTCACGTGCCTCTGCATTTAGTACGCACCATCCCAAAGGGGGGCTATCATGTCAACTTTGATTTTCAGAAAATGCATTCAGTGGCCAATGAAATTTTTCTCGAAATTCTTTTCAATTTTTTTTTTCAAAAATCACATTCTCAACAACGACCCCTAGCAGAATGTGCTTCCTTCATCATCGGTTTGTAAAGAAAGAACTTGAAGAACTTTCCTCTGAGGAGGGAGCAAATTTTCTTGCAGGAGAAGCCTCGACCTTCCTCTTGTGAGGGGGTATTTTCTTCCTTTCAAATTCCTTGATGAAGTGAACATCTTTCAAAAGGATTCCTTAATGTTGAATTGATTTGCAAAAAACATTCTTGCACTTTCAAATTGAGTGGACCCCTTTTTCTTTTGAAGGGTTCCCAAGGGACCCCTTTGAAAGATCTTCCTTCAATTCTCGATTGTTTGTGTGACTGTCTACTTGTCTTCCTGTGTGGCTACTTTTTGTTTTCTAACATGTTTTATTTGCAGATTAACATGTTGCTTTGCAGGTGTGCCTGTGAAGCTGCTTTCTAATTCGACTCTGCGGAGTCCCCTACATTGGGCTTCCTCAAGAGAGAGTACCTAGGGGTGCCTTCTTTGTAGGTCTAAGGATTTGTAAAGCACTTGCATCTTGCGAGATTTATTCATCGTTGGTCTACGGGCCTTCGATGTACTATGTTCAACTCTGTAGTTTTGAGGATCTACGAAGTCCTTTGTTCAAACCTCCTAAGGAGAGAGTACCTGTGGAGTTCTTTGCCTGCCTTGCTCTTTTGAGCTTACCAAATTGTGGTATGCTTCCTTGACGGTTCATGTATACATTTCTAAACTCTTTGATCTACTTTACCGAACACTCATTAACACTCGTGCTCACTAAAGTGGGGGCAAAATGTATAGGAGCGAATTTACACCCCTCTTACAAATTCCCCTTTTACACCCCTCCACCTTAGAAAATCAAACTTGACTAAGAAATTCCACATCACCCATTTGCAATGCATCCACTTGGCGCTTTTCCTTTCTGTCAATGGGGGAATTTTTGTCGGGGATGCGTGCGCAACGTGCGGACATCTGTACAGTGTGATGTCGTCCCTGACCAATTCCTACCTTTGGAATCCATAGGGACGTTACGTTCCCCATTGGGGGTAAAGCGTAACGCCTCTATGTCAACCAACCGACCTGAGAATGGCTCTTTCCCTCTCATTTTGATCTTCAAATGCCACTATCTCATTTTCATTCCATCTTCTACAATCTCTTGGATAAATTTTTACACACTAGCTTCATCTCTTGAGCATTGCTTAGCAATTTGTTGCTCCATCATCTTCATCAAGAACATGTTGTGCTACCATAGAAGTTGCGAGTTAGGTGTCTTGCGAGACCTCCTTCATCACTACTACGGTCGTGTTGACTTTGCCAAGCTCATAGTCTTGCATTCTCCTTTCATTGGCCCTGAGTGCCTTTGGGTGGAGGTGGTATTGCTTCACTATCCTTCTTTCGTTGTGGTTTGATAGAGGAGCATTGTGTTTTTTTGTAGTGTTTGATATTTTCTTTCCAACATTTCCTTTATCATATCTCTATTTCTCTTTATCTATTTGGTTGTTCGTGAAGGTGGAAACAACAAAGCGAGGTTTTGATTGAGGCAAACCCCTCTACAACCCCAACATTTTTCCTCTCTTGGTTGTGTGTAGGTACGTGTATGTGTGGAGCTTGCTGGCGAATTTGACTCTTAGTGAGTTGATCTTTGTCACCTTCATTTCTGTCATCTCCTTTATCACCTTTACAATCATTTCTTGTACTTTGTCATTTACCATTTTGTTTAATACATTGAACTTCATTAGCTAAACTGTCAGTAGGTTTTTTAGCATTTGGTACTGTACTTTTTCACTTTTTGGCCATATGGATGCCAGCGCCCCATAGAGACACCAGTGTGCTACGCTATCGTCCCTAACCTGCGCTGCTGTCCTCAGACAAAGAGTTTTATGAGGTATGGTTCGGGTTCCAAAAGCCGACTTGTTTAGTCCCATCCAAGCATTCAGACTAGTAGAGTGACAGAAGCACTTGAGAGTGCTCTTCATTCTCTATCTTTGACCTAAAACACCCGCCTAGTTTGAGGTAAGTTAGGGAAACACTCCGCTCTTGGCTCTCCGTGACCTAGAGCCTTAGTGTGGTTGGTCCCCCTATTTTACACATGCAACAAAACAGGATGATGTGATCTAATAATGCTACTCAAGTTCTCTCATAAATTTCCTATAAATAACCCCAACATGCTCCTTTTAGTAACTCCTAGATCGTCTCCAAATGAGTGACTGACATTCCTTAAAGACAACATCTAAGCACACAAATCAACGTATGGTGTACTCAATTGACTCATAATGACTAATAGTATGGTTAGCAAGGTGCATATTTGTTTTTTTTGGATTTTAAATTGCAGGGTTTATATCTGTAAGTTTAAAAATGTCATGGGTCAAGTTTGCACTCACATATCTAATTCAATGTGACAAAAAATAGATTTAGAGATCAAGAATGAGAATACAAAGATCAATGATAAAGATGATCATCAAGTGTGTTCTTATAAATTGAATTCATACAAAATTATAACACTTATAAACTAATTATTACATTTACATCTGAATCAAAACATAAGAAAAAAAGAACATGGATATACAATCTTCACCATTACAATATTTGATTAATAAAAAAAATAATGAGTATTTCAAATGATTTAGAAACATGCAAATATGCTTATATATAATTAAAAAACATAGCAATGTGGAAAATGGTTGTAAGTGAAAGAAGAACGGCAACGCCAACAATATTTTGACACAGTCTTCGCTATTATGAAGATTGAAAATTAATGTGAGCAGGCCTCTGACAGAATTTCCTACCCCTGAAGAAGGCTTGGGCAAGCGTGACTCGAGTGCAAGGGGATCGGAAAGCCGAAAAACAGCTGCGAGTGGATCTTGTGAATAGAAGATAATGCAGGGGGAGGAGGATTTGGGTGTGGAGGCCAAGGAGACCGCTGTTCGGGAAGTCGCCAAGTTGTTACCTCTCCCCGAATCGCTTTCGTCCATTGCTTCCATCAAAGCCGATTACGCTCTCCGTCAACAGGTTCTCTTTCACCTGTTTTATTCTTAATATAGCCATTTTCTTGCTAAATTCCAAGGGATTGCAGTTTAATTCTATGTCTGATTAATAGGAGCCTGTTTCATATGTGTGTGCAGGCAAATGATGCACAACTCAGCACCGCTGTCATGACACAGGTAACTTATTTTTACTCTACTATGCTCTCAAGACCCAAGACTGTTGAATATCAATGATAATCCATCTGGGTCGACTTATTTTCCATGACAAGGTGTTGCACAATTACTTTTGCCATTTGCATATTAGCCCCATGGTATTGTTATGGACTATTTCTCATTAATTGGCCATTTTTAAAAATTAGATTCATTAAATAACCAATTTATCAAAAAAAACGTTAGATATATAAAACATAGGGTTCAACTTTTAGACTGTTGGTTGCGATATTGCAGCAAGAATCTACCCAATTATAAGCCTATGTAGAATCAAATCAAGTTGGCTGACATTGTGGACTATAAAAGGATTTCATTATCATTTCCATTTCTATTTTCCATATTCCACAACCTCACTATGTTTTTATACTTCGCAACCCTTTTGACATTCCCTCCAGGATATTGGCCACCTCGGGGAGTCTTACGAGTACATTCCTCTACCATTACACCACAACCCTTAAGACAATTTTTGTCAAAGATTATCCCACAATACACATTTCTTGTATCTATAATTAGAAGATTCACATACTATCTATATTCATAAGAATATTACTTCCTACTAAAAAAAGTGAAAATGCTTTAGCAGGATTATATAGTCTGCCTGTAGAAAAAATTGTCATCTAGATACGTTGCTTACTCTTTTGTCCTTCTTTACATGTAAAGCTAGACAATTAAAGGGAGATAGGCTTGTAGTTCAATAGTAGGTAGAACTTATTTGTTTTATTCATATAATCTGTTGAATGGTTTAAAATATGTTTTACCATGCATCATCGTGTCATGTTGTAGGTTGAACAAGCACAATCCGGGATTGAAGCATTGTCCGCATCACAACAGACAATTCAGCAGCTCCAAGAAAATTTTCATCTGATTGACAAGTATTGTATTCCTGAAATATAGTGAACGTTATGTTTTTCTTTTTTATGAATTTTTGATTTTAAGTTTTATAATGTACCGTTTATACGTTTTCTCTCCTTATTTATCCATCAAAGACATAAAATAACAAAAATGTAGTAATCCATTATAAATTGATTGTTAGATCTTCCACCTTTAGCAGGACCTTTATGTCAGATGAGCTCCTATAGTTTTGTTAGTATATCTGGCTATCCATTGGTTGCATCTCCATTTCATCAATAAACAGTCTCTCTATTCTTATTTCTGGAGCAATAAGTTGATCAAAACCTTTTCCAAAGCAAATGCCCTTGACCACTGCTAACATGATGGAGATTCCCCTATCATTACACTCTACAACTTCTTTATTGGACTTCACATTTCAAAAAATCATTTGTATTCAATCTCATGAATATCTCTTATATGGCATTTATATTAGTGTTCTTTCATAGATGCTGTTTTGGTTGTTTTGATGGATACATACTCTCTAGGTGTGTATATCATGTCATACCAGGTTTTTCTAGATTCTTGATTGTTATATGATTTGGGCAATCAAGCCCGGTAACAATATAACCTTGTCATATTTGTATTATTGCCCCTCTTGTAGTAAAACATTGATTTAAAGTCATGTAAGTGCTTACAACATCAAATTTAATAAAACTGAGCATGAGGCTATAGAACAACCTTGCTTTCTTATAGAGAACTTTTATTAGAGAGGGTACAACCTTTAACAAACATATGGCAGAAACACTATTTGAAGGAAGTCAAATGTCAACTCCTTATCTTGTTGATGATGGGTCTCCAAGATTGATTACGACCCAAACCGTTGTCTGTGTTAAGGTTAATCTCACACTTGTTGATCTCTACAACTTTCCTTAGGCACATCTTCGGATGTTGATCTTCAATCACAATGACCTTAGTCTCCTCAATTTTTAATGTTGTGCTGAGTTGAAAAAAGGTGCTTCACTAATGCATATTGCTTAGATCTGTCATTACGTCATCGTGTATGTCTTTATAGTGCCTTTTAACCATTGTAGTGCATATTGCTTAGTAGTGCATATGTAGTGCATATTGCTTAGTAGTGCATATTGTAGTGCATATGTCTTTATAGTGCCTTTTATCCATTGTAGTGCATATTGCTTCGCTAATGCATATTGCTTAGATCTGTCATTACGTCATCGTGTATGTCTTTATAGTGCCTTTTAACCATTGTATTAAGCTATCTCCCTATTTTCCCAATATATGACACTATACATGAGCATTCAATTCTATTTACTCCACTTTTTAGTTTCAACTCCAATTTATCTTTTTCCAATCTCAGTTTATTCCTTAACTTGTGTTGGGGGATGAAAATAAATTTGATATTTTATCCATCTAGAATCTTAGAAATCTTATTTTAGACATCTTCAATGTATGGTAGGAAACCCTAACGTTCCTCTATGTAAGTACACAACCTTTCCATTAGATTTATCACTACATGGATGGCAATGCTAATTCTCATTCATATATTTGGTTACTTGGATACAAGGGTAAACAATCTACTAATTGGGTTCAATGACATGAGATTGCAAGTCATCATCCCTTATGTGTTACAATCTATGCAATTATTAATTCTCAGATTGCATGTTATGGCTTATGATTTGTGAACGGTATCATCAATCACTCTTATAAACTTATCTGAATGTACACGTCATAAAAAATCCATAATTTTTGTAGAAGGGGCATGATGAATAACTATTATTGCAAATTTTTGAGCCTTTTCCTCAATGCTGCATGTTTGGTAGATGTTTCTGGAATCTGCCACACGAGTTTTTTCAACATTGGCATTTTGAATCCACCTCTGGACTCATAATCACGAAAAATTGCATATGCTTCAAGCAAGATGGCATTTTCAAAGAATATTGGTTGTCCAATACTTGTATGCATACTCAATAATGTTGTCCATGGTAAAAATAATTTTTATATTGAGACACTAGACTTTATTCAAGTCTAAAATGAAATATATTGTACACTAAGACTTTTCTTACAACAATACTGCTGTACTGCAAATTTTGTTTGGGTCAGAAGTGAGACACCTTGAAGAGGAAGTCCTATAAAGCTAGAAGTCAGATGAAATAACACTGATGTCCTCAAATGACGAAAATAGATCAATGGGACAATGGTCACTTACTATGGAAAGCAAAGCAACTAAACATTGCAATGCTAAAACAATAAGCATGTAAAACTGGAAACATGAGTAGAAGTGGTAAACCAAAGGGGTTAAACCTAAAAGGATTTGATCCAAGTACAATTCCAAATAGCCATGAGAGGGAAAAAAACATCTGATTGAAGCACAAGGCTGATGTAGAAAACACTGCAGCTGGACCCTGAGGCTGGAAACCAACAATGCCATGCATCTGTAACAAAGCTTGGGCAAGAAGTACTGAAAACATCATTGTCCAGCACCACAAAAGGTTGAATATGATATCTGACAATTTCCATCGGCCAATGTCTTGGGCTAAAAGGCATGAGCTGTAAAATCCTACGAGGAATTAGTATAATCCCCCTAGAACCTTTCCGAGCACTCTGGGCCAATGGTCCAGACAGAAACTAGTAGTGCTCAATAAAAGACTTCCACAAGATTTCCAGAATATACAAAATTTTATTGACCAATTTTGGAATGATATGCCTTAGTATGGGATATTTTACTAGAAGCAACCCTATTTCTTCATCTATTTTTTAGACAGTGTTCTACATTATTTGATTTAATAACCCTGCATTCAAGGGAACTTATTTCCACAATAAGGAATCATCTTTTTAAGATGTTTTATTAAGCAAACAACTTTCTCTTCATGATTGATAGTTGCAAGTCACACATTTTAATGATTTGTAGCTCTTCTTCCAACGCTTTTGTGTATGTGGTCCACAACATCTCTGTGTTTTGTTGTCCACGAACTTTCCTTTACAACTTGTAGCCCATGGATTTACCTTCATGGCTTAAGATGTTACAGGCTGTGGCTTGAATTTTTTAGCCTGTAGTTTGTAGACCAGAAATGGTTTAACACATAGGACAGTCAAACATGTGACATGACTACACATCTTCATGTCTTGACACGTCAGACTCTTTTCTGCTCCTAGCCTTTTTTACCAGTTTATGATGGAATATTTTATGATTCTATACAGCCAGGAACAACATTACATGCAGTTAGATTTTGAATTATTAGTCTAGAAACTGTGAAGAGGATGTAAATAGAATGTTGTAGATGCACAATATCACTCATAAGAAAATTAAAACACATGTTGAAGAAACATATGCTATATTCAAATTATTTTCAGTGCATGTACAGCTGATAGTGTCCTCTCATCAAATCTCACCTAAAGTAAGAGAGCAACCACAAACATGAGTGTATCTACCTTTATAGGATAGCATTGTGTGGTGGCAATGATTGTCGAGGTGATAGTGACTGCCAATCTCTGTAATTGTGTGTTAGTCCTTCTCACCTTCTACACATGGGTGAAGGCACCCGCATATCTCTGTTTATAATTTATTTAGACATAAGGTGTAATCATCAGCTTCTCACATTTAGACTGAAATTCTTTTTATAAATTTCATATAGAAAGAAAGCAAGGAAGAAAGTAATTATATTAATATCCCATGATGATTGGAACATGTCAATGGGCCTCAAAAGAAAATAAGATCCAAAAAGAGGCTACAAGCTAAAATTAAACTAAAAGTACAACAGTAAAAGCGTTTAACTAACAAGAGGGATAATAGAGCTATGTGCTACAGGCATTAAGAAGTAACCGTGAAAGAGAAAAATCTTTAAATCTGTCCCTGTATAGGACAGGGCTGATAAAGCTTGTCACCAATGAGTATTGCTGTGGATATGATTAAGATTTGGGTATATCATTCATTTGACAAGGGCCCTATAAGCCACATCTACTTTACAAGGTATACATAAGATGGTGGTTTCTCATAATAACCACCTCTGAATAGGTAAAAGATGGAAAGTCTCTCTTGGTGGACACACAACAATGGCAATTTATAAGGATATCAGAATGGGAAATGTATACAACAAGAAGGTAAATGACAATCTGTTAAGGATGGTTGATATGGTCAAGGATAGGGGGTCAAATGAATGGCAGCCTTGTCCTTGAAGCCAACACAAAAGCACTCACCTACAGCTTACGGAAAAAACTCAACAAGAATGCCTTAGATCAAAACAACATGATACAACTCAGATTTTTTTAACAATACCATATCATTACTCTATTGCAATATCAAGAATTTGTAATATCCACACTAGATTTTTTTTGAAAATATTAACAACTGAAATAGAGATGCAAATCAACTTCCTTCCCACTTTCTGATTACCCAGATCCCAGGATGGGCAAGGTGAGAGCATATGGTGTTCCAGATTACAATTAAACCAAGTCAGCAATTAAAAGTTTGGCACTAGGCGCAAGCCAGCCAATACCACTTAGCCAATACTCACAAACAGTACTGAAAGAAATAACCATCCACTTATTCAGTGGGAATTACAAGGGCACATCCACTTATTCAGTGGGAAAGCTTATACAATACTTGAAGATGAAAAACAAGTTCTTCCACTTATCCAGTGGTGAGCTATTACAATATTACCTCTTGTTCAGTGGGGTAAATACATCAGCAATAACAAATTAAAACCTTCTGGTGGTACTACCATCTAGTGTTTACAAAATAAAGTGCTTAGAAATTGAAGCTTTCGGTAGTATAACCATCCGAAGCATTACAAGGTTAGCACATATACATTGTGAACACTAAAATAAGAGGATTAGCTGCTGATATAAAGTGTTGATGTAAAAAACTGCTGAAACACCCCACAATAGTGCCAAATAACATGTACCCAATAAATAACCCAGCTATGAAATAACAATGTGATACCTTAAATAGATGAATTAGAAGGCTGGTATGCATCTGAAAACACCCTTTAAGCTTGTTGTCATGAACCAAACAGCTAAGAATATCACCCAGCTAACTCATCAACATCATTACCATCACACCCAATAGTGTTTAAGGCAGATATAATTTTTTAAACACCCCCAAGTGAAGGACAGCTATGGTAGACAATGGAGAAGCCACGAAATCACTGAGGTAACACTGAAAATCACTGTCAAACACTTATTCCTAGGTCTGATATAAAATAACAGCCAATATGAGTCTGAAATAACATTGAATATCATGTAGAAATCACTCAAATAACACAATGAATCATACCCATCACTGCTCAAACATTGTAGTTGATGTAGGAACCCTGAAACTCACTGAAAACTCACTGTTCACCATGAAATCTGAGTCATATGCAGGTCTGAAATCCGAAACAGCAAGGAAAAGGTCTGAAACACCATCAAACCCTAGTGCCACAAACCCCAAATTCATTCCAACATAATTTGATCAACAACAAATCATCTAATAGTAAATCTCTACAACCAAGTGCCTCCATACAGCCAAGAATCACTCTAGAACAAGCTGCAAACTAACTCAGAAACTCACGCACACACAATACTCCAGCATTGGCGCACTCTCCACAAAATGGTACAGCCATTTTAGCAAGGTAATTCTGTAAATTTTAGGTGAACAGATTATATGCACAGAAAAATAATTCAAAAACAGACAAAATAACACAGCAGATACCCTGGGAAAACCCTCCTCTTTAGGGTGAAAAACCCAGCAACAAAGATCTCTCTTATATTTAAAACAGTGGCAACAAATCTTGTTACAATTAGGTCTAACACAAGACCAATATTCAGCACCTGGCAATATGCAATAACAGATAACAAACTGGCACTTCAAATTCTGTTCTAGAATAGTTCACAACCTGCCCTTAGATCAATTCACAATCTGATCTTGAAGAACTGGAAAGACTTCACACTTGACAGAGAACGGACCTACAGAAATTCGCACCTGGCAATATTCGTAATTGACTGAATGGAGACCTACAGAATTCGCACCTGGATGATACTTTGCACTGTATGATCTTCGCACTGTATGATGTTCGCACTTGTATGATGTTTGCACTTGAATGTTTTTGTTCGCACTTGAATGTTTTTGTGTCAAGGGAGTGAACTGACCTTCTATATATACAAAGCTATGAGAGGTCACACCTCTTGATGAACAAAGTCGGCCTCAATTACAACTTGAATAAAGTGAATAACAAGTCGGCCAAAATAAGATAAATTATCTTCTAGAATGAAGTCGGCCACAAAGAGGAAATCTCAATTAATACATATGAGGTCGGCCTCAAATATTCGTGCCTCCTCATTAAATGACAATACAAAAAATCGCATATAAATTAAATAGCTAAATAGCTATCATTTAATTTATGTTTTCTTCAATAGGACTGAGCTGGAAGGATCGCCTGTAGCTGTACTTATCATTAACAAATTCAACACTTCAAACTCTGCAAAATCTCAACACATTAGTCAAAACAAAACTTCAACATATATCAACAAACTTCAAATTCTTTGCAGAAAACAACTAACTCTTTTGAAGCTCCAATGTGACTTTTGAAGTGAAACCACCATAAACCAACTAGGGAGGATCTCTCACCATCAAAACCAGCAAACTCAAGAGGGTTTTTGTCCTCAAGGGTTTTTGAGAAGAACTCAAGTTTTCTCCAAAATGTAGAAGCAAAATCAAATTCATCAACAACCCCAACAATGAGCCCTCAACCTCCTTTTATAATTTTTTGAAGCAATAGAATATTACTTTTTTCCTTATTTGCTCCAAAACTCTTTTTATAAAATAAATAATTAACTTTATGGAACACTTTTCATCTTTTTGGGGAATAATAATGTTTTCTCATGAATAAAGTCTCTTGTCCGAGGTGTCCAAGAAATAACTTTTCAACACCTTTAAAATGAGCTATCACACTTAGTTGTCTCTTCAAATATTTCCAACATTGGACAACTGAAGTGAAATATTAATTAAATAACTCAATAATATATCCAAGTTGCAGAAAGCACCCAAATGGCATAATTTTGCAATTTTGATCATACCAAAGTGATATTGAAGACTAAGGACAACGATTGGAGGCAACCAGGTGACTTTTTAAAATAGCTTGCTCCTCTAAGAAGTTTGGAGGTATAATATCCCTCACTGCTGATTGATAAGTTTTTGTGATTAATTTCTATTTATTTGACAATGCAAGCATTTTGTCAAACAGTTCGCTATCGATAGAGTTCTATATACTTCCCTTTTCAAAATCCCACTATATCAGATTCAACAATATGCACATTGATCCATATCGGCATAATCTCCAGGCTTTTTTTTGGAATTGATATTAAAATTTTTTGCAACAATCATGTATTTCAAAGAACATAAAATATACCCAACTATTACATAAGTATTTAATATACACCTGAAGTTTATATGCTGGCTTGGAAACTTGTCAGAGTTTTTAGCATAGACATAATCTTTGCATCGACTGTCAAATCTTCCACATGGTCTAACCAACTCACTTGAACGGCTTCAGGAAATTTTGAGCCAATATATTATTACCTTTCTCTGCGCCTATTTAAACCTTTCAATGCCTTCATGAAAGCTAATATCTCCTACGGTTTTAACATCATTGGCTGTAGAAAACCGTGGCGTCATATCATACACCTCGATATGTCTTTAATCCCAACTATTTCTTCCTCATACATTAGGTGGCCAAATTTGAAATAGAGACATCCCTTAATATGTAGTGGCGGCTATTAATAGAGATACCCGATGGTATTACATGCATCCACCTTATGTAGAAGTAACGCGATATTATTCTTGGGTTGGCGATTGTATTATGGGCAACAATTTAGTTTAATAAGCAATAGCTCCACTTTAATATTCTCGGGTCCCTTACATAATATCAACGCCTCAGTCTGAACTGCATAAAACAAGTTTGTCTTATATGCTACCATAATACTCCATCGCAGTAATTATACTTTTTCTTATTGCCAAGTTAGGTTCTGTAATAGTTAGTTTGACTTCCCTTTTGAGAGCTGCAATTGGATTTTCCAACGTCAACCTTAAACTTCTGATTCATAATGCCATCGATTGGAATATGTTTCCATTAGGATTTAAAGTGCCAAAACCTCCTTTTTCCACTTGCTGTGACCCGATACCTATCTAAATATGTTTCCTCTCAAGCAAAACTTCCATCATTGGGTATGCTGGCAAAGCTATATCTAAACTTCATCTGCATTATATATGTGTATCTTTGAAGACCTGAATATTTTAGAATATTTATCAACCTGAAGCCTTAATATATACCTGAAATTTGTCTTCAAAGAAGACATCACAAAATTTCTCCAATTATCGTCCAATGTGAACTTTGGATTAAGCCCACCTCAAAAGATGAATTAGGTTTTTGTCAAACCCATCTACTCAAGGGTTTCCGTCCTCGAGGTCCTAAAAGTTGTGCTTCCCTGTTTTCTCCCGATTAAATTTCCAAGATAAGAAATTTGAAAATTTCCCTCTCAAATTGCCTTTTATACTTCACCACTAATTTAATATTTTGCCATCATAAAGTCACTTTATTTGATATTTGAACATACTTATTTAATAAAGTCACTTTATAACATTAATTAATTAATTAAATATAAAGGTCCACAATAATAATTTTAGGACCAATATTTAATTAATTAAATTAGTCTAGTGGTGACTATTCGGGAATTAGGGACATTACAAGAGAGCATCCAAAAGTTCGGAAATCGATTTCGAAAGCATCAAAGGGCTCCAACTAACCAACTGAACTCAAACCCAAGAACAATTGCTTTGTAAGACTGATCAAATGCTTCTCCAAGAATGTTGGAGTTCTCCCTAACTAACTAGTTAACCTCCGAAAGACTTGGAAACTGGCTAAATGTGCATGAATTGGCTAAGTGCCAAAAGGGGACATTACAAAATTCCACACACAACTTGAGATTTCATTCAGCAATGGATTACATTGGATTTTGGGAAAAATTTGATGGAGTTTCTCCTTAAAAGATATATCTTTCTCAACTTACAACAATGATCTATGCAAGCTTAACTCCACTAAACTTCAGAGTCCTACTTGACAGCAGTCTTGGAACATGAACAATAGACCCTGGGGAAATTTTGGTTAAGTTTTCCCTTGCAAAATCAACAATCTAACTTGCAAATTGACATGTGAACATATAACTCCTCAATCCAACATCTGCAAACACCACACACTGAGTACTCCTTCGACTCCTCAATTGACTTTTTGTGACCTGCAAATCATGACTAAAATTTCAATATTCATACTTGCTTCCTTCAAACTGCAATCAGATCTTGTGGGGGCTAACCTCTCTTTCAATCTTCAAGTATTATCTATAAGTTTGCCTCCTTAAATTGGGATGCCAAAATCAAGAGAGCAAGAATGGATGATGTGTAACTCTCCACCACCAAATTGAAATACAGCCTTCCAAGAATGAAGACCAAGTCAAGATTGTACCCCCTCCACCAAAGAGAATCTTCCAGCAACTAAAATTAGGAAAGCGAGTGCCCTGTCCAACATGCATCAACATGTAAACGAGAGTGTTCTATTTCCCAAGGCCAAATTTGACAATTCAAGCAATGCCCATCTCATGTAACTCCTCATCATGATGCATCATAGATGCTCCTACCCATTTTCAATGCTGTCATATATACTTCCCATATTGAAAGAGGTTGTCATTAACCTGCATACAAGTGGCAAGGGGGAATCTCTAGGAATCCCAAAAAGTGGGATGCCCCAAATTACATGATAATTAATATTTAAGAATGCCTCAAAAATTAAATCATAGATATTATCCTCACCATAGGAGTCTAAGGTCCTAATTCATGAACAAAAATAAAGAGAATATTTTTTGGTATGTGCACAAACCTCAAGTGCCCCATAACTGAATGCAAGTGTCTCAAGAAATATCTTCTTTCACCTCTTCCAGATTTTGGTTGGGCCATATCCTGCCCTCATACACTAAGTTTTGTTCTCCATTGCTTTTGTTCTTCTTGTGGATCTTTGTCCACCATAATCTGGCCTCTTCAAACTGCTTCTCCTCAGCTTCCCCTTAATATAGAAACTGAATTCATTTACCTCTTTCTGCAACTCTTTTTCTCAAAATCTGTATTGCCTTTGTATACCATGCACTTATGATCAAAATCTGTGCTAATTTTTGGGTTCACTCTCCAAAGCATGATCTCATCTTCAACTGCATTCAAGATCTTGCATAGCAACTCCTCCTATTCATGTGTAAGATATTTCTCTAGGCTCAAATCCACATGATGAAATCGAACAAGCCACCCATTAGTTCTTATTAATTTTTTGTCCATCCTTGATCAAGATCTCATCTTCCCCATTTGTAACTTTCTCTAGCCTCTTATCTGCAACTTCTCCTTCTAGACTTAGTACCATCTCAGAGTACTTATCGTGTGCATTTACATGCACTTCTTTCACTTCCTCATGAGCATTCACGTGCACCACCTCCACTGTCACCTTCATGTCCTCCAAAGTACATATTTTCTTGCTCTCTTCTTCTTTGGAGTCAATAGCTACCGCCTCCTTATCTTCTATCATGAGAAATTCTTGTACATCACACTACTTGTCAGGTGTCGGTTTCTCATCTTCTTTGCCCAATCTCTAACTTCCTTGTGTGATTTACAAAGAACGTCCACCCTTGCTTGCAAATTTTTTATGTTCTCATCAAATTTTCTCATTAGTCCGCCAATTATTTTGTTTGTGAAAGATAGTCTCACTGGTCTCCATAGGATCCATCCAACCACTCTTATGGCAGGCATCTTGATTCCCTTTGAACCACCCATTAGTAGGAAACTCTATTTCACATGCTCTTGCAGGACACTCATACTCTCATACTCTTATTTTGTAACACCAGCCAACCAAACACACACTTGAACAACTCCAACAAGTCAAACACAACTTCAATCAATACCTTCTATGGTAAGATGCTTTCCACTGTCTTTGTCAACAAGTCAAACAACTTACAATCCACTTGATGCACCAGCTATGACAACTCACAACTCACCCCTACAGGAACTGAAATCTTACTTCTTCCGTAGAGTCCACTTCTCAAACACTTGCAGTATTCAACCCGATTCCCACACATGTTCAATTCCACTTAATCACATGAACTAGTTTTCAGAACAGGCCCTCATTCCATCATATTTTTTTAGACAAGGACTTTAAACTCACACCTTTCCCACAGGAACTAAATCTGCTTTGATAACATTTGATGTAGTCAAGGACAGGGGGGCAAATGAATGACAATCTTCTCCTTGCAGCAAACATCCAAATAGACACACCCACAAGATTTCAACTTCTTAGATTTAATCCCCAACCCACATAGAGATTGCATCAACTCAAAATAGACACATGCAACGTCCCAGATTGAATCTTTACACAAGGATCAGTTGTCAACAATATATTAGATTTAATTTATTAAACAGTATAGATATACAAGCATTTGATTCTAGTAACAATTTGATAGAGTCTTCCCCATCGAGAGATCAATAATTTGCAACACAAGACTCACAAACAATCTCTGTACTCATGAATCTCAGATTTTCCTTCAATAATAGTTTGTTACACATGTACTAAGACCTGCAACATGACATGCAAAACCTCTATCCAATTTTGGGGGAATTTTGGCAAAGTTTCCCCTTACAAAATCAACAATCTATATCTGCAAAATGACATGCAAACATATAACTCCTCAATCTAACATCTGCAAACACCCACCCTCCAAGTGTTCTGCTCTCTTTAATCGAGCTTGATGACTTGCAAACCACAACAAAAAGTCCACCCTTCCTTAAACCTACAGTCAAACCTTGTGGGAGCTAATGTCTCCTTCAATCGTCAAGCATTATTTATAAGTTTTCTGCTCCTCTAATTGGGATGTAAAAATCAAGAGAGCAAGATTGGGTAATGTGAAACTATACACCACCAAATTGAAAGGCCACCTTCCAAGAATGAAGACCAAGTCAAGATTGTAGCCCCCTTCACCAAAGAGAATCTTCCATTGGCTAAAAATAACCAAGTGGGGCACCCTATCCTAAGATATCAATGGTTGGAAAATAGAAAATCCCATTGTTTTCTCACATGCGCAAAATTTCGTAAGGAGGTCCACAACCGCTTTGTTCCAAGTGTATACGGAGATTTCATAGGGGCCTTAAATAAGTTATGCGAAAAACATTCAGCTTGTGAATTACTAAATGTAGTTTGAGAAGTTAGCTAATCACAAAAGTGGGCTAGATGAAAGTTTTTTCAAAAGTTGTTTTTATCAATAGTCTAAAATGCATTTGTCATGAAGTCCAAATGTTGAAGCCTGCCACATTCCAGAAAGCTCTTAGTTTAGCTTGATTAGCTGAGGATAAATTTGCAGATCAATGTAATCCATATAAAGGCTCGCAGGCTAGCAATCAATTGACATTTTGTCCTATATCACATTAGGGTGCATGCCTCACCTAATCTCAATCTGCACCTACCAAACATCAAGTGCCTCACCCATGAAATGGTTGCTTACCAAATAAAGAGTTATGCAAAAATTTTGATGACAAGAACTCCGGTCACATATGTGTGGAATAGAAATTGTATCTATTGGAAGTGAAGTCACCCCCTATCTTCGAAGATTTCAAGCATCTAGAGGAATCCTCCCTAGAGGAAGAATACCAAGTACAAAACTCTAATAATGATCATGTTCCAAAGATTTTGATGTGTGCCTTCGGCGAATTAATCACATCCTAGACAATGAATATTAAGGGGTACTTCAAGAAGCAACCTTTAATTATCCTCAAGGGTAACTTAAAAAACAACCTTTAACTATTCTCATTGATTCAAAAAGCACCCATAATTTCTTAGATCTTGTGTTGCTCTACAACTTGGCCATTATGTGTACCCATGCTCTAGTTTTGAGGTCATAATAGCTAATGGGGGTACATTGGCATGCAAAAGGGAGATGTAGGAATACACACATTTTTGTTGGCGATTATAATTTGCAATATGATATGTTTGTTCTCTTGCTCGGCAGATGTGATGTGGTTGTAGGCATATAATGGTTATGCACTTTTGGATCCATGCTTTGCAACTTCATAGAAATGTGGATGCAATTTATGACCAATGACGAGAAATACACTCACAAGTCTCAAAATAGGTTCCACACACCTCATTAACTCACATTGTATGGAGAATCTATTAAAAAGGGGTCTTATGGGGTAATGTCCCTACTTCATTCTATGCAGCTCACAAAATTTGATGCCTCAATTCAATCCTTAGAAATACACGCATTGCTAATATTCCTCAATATTTGTAGAGCCCCATGATTTACACCCTTGATACTCACACAATCATTCCATTTAGTTGATTCTAGGTAGAATGCTAACTAATATTCAATTGTATTGATACCCTTTTGTGAAGAAGACTAAGATTGAATAAATAGTGCATGAATTGCTAAAGGCACGGGTCATTCGATCTAGTGTTGGCCCATACACTTCTCTAATCCTCGTTTGGAAAAAGGATGGGTCTTGGCACTTATGTATATATTTCTGACAATTAAATAAATTCCTTATCAAGGACAAGGTGCCTATTCTTGTGATAAATGAGTTGCTTGATGAATTGTATGGGGCTTGCTTCTTTACCAAAATAAATTTTTGATCTGACTATCACCATATTTGCTTGCGTGAGGAGAATATTCCTAAGACCACCTTCTACATTCATGAGGGCCACAATGAATTTTTGGTTATGCCATTTGGCCTTATTAATGCCTTGTCGACATTCCAAAGCTTGATGAACAAGATTTTTCGACCCTTTGTCTAAATTCATTTTGGTATTCTTTGATGACATTCTTGTCTACAACAACACTTGGGAAGAATACCTCCTTTAGCTTGATCAATCCTTGCAACTTATTTTCAAAAACTAGTTGTTTGCAAGCATTCCAAGTGTTTTGTTGGCCAAATAGAGGTCAAATATCTAGGGCACATTGTGTCTGTCCAGGGAGTTAAGGTTGACCGAAACAAATTAGAGACATGAAGAATTGGCCCAAACACAAAACCCTCAAAAGTCTCGAGGGATTCTTGGGGCTCACTAGCTATTATGGGGTATTTGTCAAGGGCTATGATTAAATTGCTGCTCCATTGATCGATATGTTAAAGGAAAATGCATTCATGTGGTTGGAGGTAAGAAGGCTTTCAATTTCCCCAAGCATGCTATGTGCACTATGTCGACACTTGGGCTGCTAGACTTTTCACAACTTTGGATCATTGAAATTGATGCTTTGGGTAGTGGCATTGGAGCTGTCATAGTATAGGAGGGACAACCACTAGCTTATACACAGTTGAGTCCAAAAGCAATTTTATACACAACTAGTAGCTTTTAGTTGTACAACACTAGTTGAGCGGAATCTTGCCAAATCAACTTGTGAGAAGGAGATGTTTTCCCTTCTCTATGTTGTTAATAAATGAAGGCCATATTTGGTGGGATGTCACTTTTATATTAAAAAAATCATCATAGCCTCAAGTACTTCCTAGAACAATGTGTCTCCTCTCTAGAACAACAAAGGTAGGTCACCACATTATTAGTCTACAAGTATGGGAGTATCTACAAAAGTGGAAGGACAATGTGGTGGTTGATGCCCTTTCTTGGAAATTTCAGGACCAAGGAACATTATGTGTTTTATCCTTCCAAACTCTAGATTGGTTGCATATGGTCCAATATAAATGGCAATAGGATGTGCAACTTCATCAACTTCTTTAATAGGTAACAAATGATACCCCAACTAAGCTTGGATATGCTTGGGATGGTAGCTACATGTGTTACAAAGGGCAAATTGTTCTTTCTACGAATTCTATTCTTTAGGCACCCTTGTTAGAGTAATTACGTGTCCCCTTTTCTAGGGCATTTTGGGTTCCTTAGGACATGAATGAATAAAATGCACTTCTTTTAGGTTGGCATGAAAAATGACATGAAAAAATTGATTGCAAAATGTGGTATGTGCTAATGACAGAGAGGTGAAACCATTTGAATTCGAGGCACTACAATTGTTGTCAATTCCAACATTGCCCAAGTTAGGTGGAAAATCATTCATTTTAGTGGAGGTTGAGTGTCTCTCCAAATATGCTTACTTCTATTCTTTGGCTTATTTGTATCATGCCTCTACTTATTGCCCAAGCCTTCTACCTCCATGGTATGCCAACTTCCATTTTCTATGACTGTGACCCCACCTTCACTAGTAACCTTTGGTAGGAACCAAGCTATAGGGAATACAATTGACGATGAGCTTGATATATGACCTACAAATTGATGGTTAGAATAAGTGCTTTGAGACTTATTTATGTTGCTTTGCTTCAAAACAAAATTTTCATTGGGCTAAATGGCCACTCCTTGTAGATGGTGGTACAACACTTCCTATCATTCTTATACCAAGATGTCACCCTATGAAGTTGTGTATGGCCAACACCCACCATATCTCACTTCCTACTTGCTCAACAATTCTAAAGTGCAAGTTGACTTCACTCTGAGAACATGTGAGTCTTTTATCCACACTCTCAAGGACAACTTGGCCTTGGCTCAAAACTTGATGAAATAGTAGGCCAATCATCATCATTGCAAGCGCGCACATTCATTGTTGGGGGAACAATTTTTCTATGTCCTTGACCATATAAGTTGATGTCCCTCAAGCTTATTGGCATACATAAATTAGCACCAAAATTCTATGGAACTTTTTGGATACTACAAAGGGTGGATAAAGTGGCCTACAAGTTGGATCTTCCTCTATCTTCCAAGATACTTCTTGTTTTCCATGTAACATGTCTAAATGTCCTTGGTCAACATGTTCACATTTCGTGTACACTTCCCAAATTGGATGATGAAAGATCTATTGCCCTTGAGCTAGAGGCTATTTTGGACCAACAATCACATTCACTTTTTAAATAACTGCGATATCAGAAAACTTTGGTTTAGTGGTGAGGATTGCAATCAAAATATGCTAGTTGGGAACCTCTCCATCAATTTCAATAGTGGCTTCACCAATTCAAGCCTTGAGGACAAGTCTTTCTGAAGGGTGGGGGCATGTTAAGACCATCACATCCTAATTATTTTGAGCATTATAAAAGTTAGAGTATAATTATTTAGTTAATATTACATTGTGTGGATCTATCCCACATTGGTTGTACCTCATAAATTACTCTTACTTTAATCAATGAGATGCATGGCCCTTAGTACAACAATAAGCTTCTTCACCATCATAGAGGTAAGTCTATACTTGTTAATAGAGTGGAGAGAGCTATATGTTGATCAATTCCTTTCAGCATGAGAGCAATTAGAAACCTATGAGAATTGGAAGGTGTACACAACAATCCTAGAGGCCCTTATAGTTGTCACTAGCAATTTTGCCTCATATGTGTCAAAGTGAGCCTATATATTTGCGTTAAACTCTTATAGTCATTGCATTTAGTAAATGTGAGCCACTTTATTTGAACATTTCAAGCTTCATTTGGACTGTAATGTTAGTTTTAGGATCAGAAATGTAAACAAGCAGAAAACACAACTCAGAGACAATGAACACAACATTTTACCCTGGGAAAACCCTCCTACTTGAGGGAGAAAAATCCAGCAAAAGATGATCTCTTATATATCAGATGAATAAGTGCAGAAATTCTGCATACAAAATCAGGCCCTAAGCATGGCCGAGTCTCATACAATGAGATATAACACTTCTCCTTAAGATGAACGATAACACTTCTTCTTGAAATGAATCTGCTGCTGAAGAAACCGAACTGCCTGAGAAGATGTGAACTGCTGCTTAGATGATGCAAACTTGAATTGAATGAATTGATGCCAAAGAGAGAGGACTTCGTCCTCTTTAAATACAAGGCTAGGCGCCCTTCTTCCTAGGGCCGACCTAGAACATATAAATTTTCTTTATAAAAAATAAGGCCAACTTGCCTTGTACAAGAATATATTAAGGAGAAAAATATCTCCCGAAGCTAAACAACACTACTTCACCTCTTTGTTGTCAGTGGGGATAACACTACTTGACCTTTTTACTATTCACATTATTTTGGGTTTCCCACATATGCAACTGTGTTTAAAGGTGTGTTCAGCTTTTCCCACCTTTGTTGGATAATGGGTTGAACATGCTCGTGGTGGAACTTGAAAGTCGGTTTATCTCACAAATGACAACCTTCATTTGGCCAAGCACGCTTTCAATGCACTTATAGATTTGCCTCCTACGATTGGCACTGTTAGAATCCCCCATATAAGATGACAAGGAAAATTGGGGATACAATAGATATGATATATCTCACATCTTGTTATAACACTTTATCGACCAAAACCTCCTCTACCTTCTTTCCCAACTCTATGTTTGCTACCTAGTTCACTTGTGTGTCATGCCTCATAACTTGCAAGAGCTCCTACAACTCAAGCATCCTTTGCAATAGATTGAAGGAGGAGATCGATGGGTCTCAATTGGTTTGAGGAATGCCTTTTTTGAAAAGGACCAAGCAATGCCAGCAAGGTGTGACGGTTGCAAATGAACATTAGCACATCCCTTGCATCTACTGCAAGTCTGCAACTTTTTTGACCTACTCAATTTTGTCAACGGCATCTCTCAAGATCTGAAGCTGAAACTGCATGCTTGTGCTTTTATTGAGCTGCCAATTACCCCAAGAAAGTTAGGTACCTCCTTTTAGAAAACTATGATATTAATGAGTGAGTGGTGTCTAATATTCATGTACACATCCATTAGGATGCTGAACCCATGAGAGACCATGTGGCCTTCATATTGTCCATTAACAAACTTACTTTGCATTAGATTGATGTAGTTATTTCTATTTGATGAGGTTTTATGTGTTTGTTAAAAAAATTTAAAACTAAAAATGATGCAAGAGTTACTTGCACGTAAAAGTGAAAAAACTGCATATCGGTCAGAATTTTACCTTTTCTTTTGGTTGGAAAAAGCTTTATCAATTGAGAAACAGTAGAGTACATTGCTTTCTTAACTCCCCACAAAAAAGAAATGTGTGAGAAGATAGCAGAACCTACAAATAGAGATTTAATTAGTCTACAAGTCAAAGATAAAAAAAGAACTAAAAGCCTTAAACAATTGAGAGATTGGTGATCCCACGTAAGTCCCTGTACCAAGAAACCCCAGTAACATAGAAAACCCTATATAACAACACCAAGTATTTGTTGTGGCAACGTATATCCCCCAAAACAGAATGAATAGTAGTAAATGCAAAATTTTACAAACCATAGTTGGGAAAAAACAAAACCATCAAATAGCTTACACATTGAGATTTCTCGCAGAAGCTTCCATGTGAATTAGTGATATCAGGCAACAACAGCCATCTTCAAAGCCTTATGTACCAGCAAGGAATTCACTGAATCATATTGAGATGCTGAAACCGTATAAGGTTTGAATAGGTCTCTGCCATAAACATTGTCCAGAATAACCATAATTCTTTAGAGGGCACAAAACAACTTCATCTGAGCAAAAGAGCTTAAGCTTGTCTACTACAAAATGTGTACAATTCAATGACAACCTACACAACAGAAGATCTTAATCTGTGTCTTCCATCGCTTGTCCCTTTCTACCTGCATCCATCCCCCAAATAACTTTTTGCTAATTATGGTGAAATATAGAGGCAGGGTAAGTAATTTGGAAGAGAGGGATGCTGGAGTCTCTCCTCTTTTCCCCTATCTCCATCTTTCACTGTTTTATGTAATCTCCCCAACTCAAATCAAGATGATTAGCAGCAGATTGGCTGTCCTTTTCTTGGTTTACCCAAGGGGAAGAGGACGTAGAGCATCGTTGAGTAAGAAATGATGTCCTTGGCTTGTTCTAAATTCGTATTTAAGTTGAGTGCACGTCTTTTGATGCAACTTAAGTGAACTTAAGTTATTTTAAGGGAACTTAAGTTATTTTAAGTTGGGCACGTCTTTTTAGGCAACTTAAAGTGATGCCTAGCCATGGGACTTAAATTGGCCCCTTTTTATGTACTTAAGTGACATCTTTAAAACATGTGATAAATTGCCTAAGGGGGGCGTCCAGCTTCTAGGAGCTTATAAGAACAGATTTTAGGGTTTTATTGTGAGCCCTTGGATTAAAAAGGTTAAGATGGAGGGTGGAGATTAAATCATATTGTTAAGAGATGTTATATAACACCCTAAAGGCTCTTTTGGAGGCATTATGTGATGAAATTTTCTGCTTATTGCTGCTGCAACTTAGCTTGAGGATTGAAACCATAGTTGCCGCGAGACTGGTACTGGTACGGGAGATTGGTACCGGTACCGGTATGACATTTTTTTGAAAATAGGAGACGGGGGTACTTGGAGATGCCATTTTTTTTTTTAATATAAAAATTAATAATATATAGAAAATCTGAAAATATAATGACATTGAACTTTCAAAACAATAGCAGTAGTAAAGTATACATAATCATAGTTCCAACTTCTAAGTTCACATTTGACATTTCACATTAGTCAACTAATTACATATTCGATTACATATTGAAATTCAAAAATATTGATAGTTCGATTGGCTGATATGCAAACAAAAAACAAAAATCAGAAATCTATCTGATATCTGAATCTCATATCATCTACACCACATCAAAATCATCCATGTCAAGGTCCTCAGCTATGATGCTCTCCAAATACTCATCACTCTCTAACTCAGGTTCCTCTGCTAGTAGTAGAACTGGGGGTAAATCAATAAGGCCATCTGGTTCAACCACTTCATCCACTATGGCTGCAACATCTTCATCAGGTGAAATTTGGTCCCATTTTGCTGAAGGACCCTCATTGTATGCAGGATCTACACGAGAGAGAAGGTGAAGTGAGCTATGAATGTACACCAGGTTCTCTGCTTTCTTTGACCCCAATCGGTTCCTCTTTAGTGAATGAATAAAACCATAAGTACTCCAATTTCTCTCACAAGATGAAGAGCTAGCTACTTGTGAGAGTAATCTTATTGCAAATGATTGCAATTCAGGTGTTTCACCTCCATGGTTCCACCACCACTCTATAGGGTCTTTCTTTGCTCGCATATCATATAAAGCTTCCACAGAAGAAAAGTCACCATGCCCACGTGAAAACTTATTCCATTGACTCCTTATAATTGATGCTTCCTCACCTCGGCCATATATCTTTTTTATTGCAGCCCAAAACCCCTTCATTACCTCTCTATCCTCATATGGAGCCCTCTTATTGGTCTCTTCTATATTATGCCATTTAGGATTTAAGGCATAGGCAGCACAATGAAGAGGTGTGTTAAGTTTGTTCCATCTTCCATGTAACTTACCTTCTATCAAAGGATATAGTGAAGGATCTTTTGCATCTGTTATTTGCTTAATTCTTTCGCACATGGAATCTATTTCTTCATAAATTTCCCCCAAACATGGCTTGTCTGAATCTGCAAATTTGATCACCTCACATATGGGCTGAATAAAGTCCACAACAAATTTAACATCAGCCCAAAAACGGTCATCAAGGATCATACCTCTCACCTCAACTGCATCATTTGATGTAGATTGCCTCCAAGCTGCCCATGCATCACTAACAACCGTGGAACACAAAGCACCTTTCACTTCACAAAGACGGTGAAGAAGAATAAAATAAGAAGCAAACCTTGTATCAGCTGGTTTGAGAAGCTCCACCTTGGCAAATTTTCGATAAATAGCTTGTGTTTGGTGATGGTTGCATATAAACATTTGAATTTTTCTGCCCTTTTCTATGAGAGCTGAAACCCACTCAAACTTGCCAATATCTTTGAGTGCATTATTCAACGAATGCACACAACATGGTGTCCAAAATATATGCTTATATTTCTTTTGCACCAACATGCCTGCTGCTTTACAAACAGGGGCAGCATCTGTAACAATTTGGACTACATTTGATGCCCCTACCTCCTCAATGCCGTCACATAGCTGGCTATAAAGATACTCTGCATTTTTTTCATGCCCCGAACAATCCAATGCCTTCAAAAAATAAGGCCCTTTGCTGCATGTTACCATGATATTAAGTAGTGGACGGTTTCTAGTATCCGTCCACCCATCCATCACAATGCTGCATCCTTCTGAAACCCACACTCTTTTCAATGGTGCAGTTTGTTGCTCTAATCGAATTTTTTCTTTATCAATTAGAGTAGTGCGAAGCTTTTCATACATAGGTGGTCTATATCCAGCTGGTGCATTGTTGATTGCTTGGATCATCTCTGTATAGAAAGGTGATTGAGCAACATTAAATGGTATTCCATTGGCATAAAAGAAGCGTGCAATTGCTGCGTCAACCGCTTCTCGACCTTGCACATCAAATAATCTGCCAATGGGGTTTGAGCTACCAATGTGTGGCCTCTTGTGAGAACTTTCTGCTGCTACATCTCTTGAAGACACATCCACCTCTGCCTCTCTGTTGATATTCTGATTTTGATATGCAGCAGTGTTTGTTGAAGCGTGAGAGCTCATATTAGAAACTTTACCATTAGCCCTTTCTTCATCCCTCACAGCCTCATATCGGTCCACCTCATTTATACAAGGATCAACACTTTTTCCAGGTAGGTGAAGAAAATGAGCCCTCACCCTCGTGTAAGTACCTTGCCATGACATTGGGCATAATTTGCATGAGATCGTGGCTGTTTCACCTGAACCCTTCAGCCCCTTAACACGATCAACATACTTCCACAACGGATACAAGCCTTGTTTGTTTCCCCCACTTGACATCTTGATTCAATGATTCAGATTCTACACAAAAAGAAAAACAAAAAAACATTATGATTAGAAATCAAATGACTGTAGCTAAAGTTATGAAAAAGGAAACAGAAAAAAAATAAAAAATTGAAATGGCTGTAGCCTGTAGCTAAAGTTATGAAAAATTAAAAAAGAAACAAAAAAAGACATGTCTTTGAGGAAATTATTTAAATGAACCATGATTCAGATTGCACAATGCACACATCATGAGCAGTAGCACACTCAAAATGAATCCAACATCAAGAAGGCCATAAAAATTTAAAAATTAAAATGGACCATGGTACATGCTTTTAGTTTTTGACATTTTGTGTAAGAGACAAAATTGACAAATGATCAAATGATTCAAATCACATCCACAAACCAGTAATCTCCAGGCAGCATACTCATGAGACTTGAGTCCATGACTCAGTCATTATTACAGTGCAAGCCAGGAGCCTATTTTAAAAATTTTAATTTTATTATTTTTTAGATTGTTATTCAGTATTCAGTGTTCACTTATTTGTTTTATCTACAGAGCAGTCATCAACTCATCATGCATGCCATTTTAATATTTTATTCACCAGTAATCTTGACAAGGGCATTGCCCTTGTTTAAAATTGTGGCATACTACTTGAGACTTCAGTTATCGATCTACAGGGCACCAAAAATTTAAGAAAAAATAGAGAATAAAGAAAAAATTTAATGCCTTTGAGGCTACAGGGCAGTCATCAACTATGATTGAAACCCTTAAGTATCCCTGATTTCGGTGAGACATATGGGCTCTCTCTAGTCAGAAGAGTGTGTTTCGGTGGAAGAACTTTGGTTTGTGAAACCCTAGCACATTGTTTATTTGAGCTACAAGAATTTATCAGGTTTGGAGGCCAAAATTGAGGAGAATATTAGTGCTGGATACTCAGATCTGAGAACATTCACTTCTGCAAATCATCCATTCTTGAGTTTCCTGAGGATGGCTGCTAAAGTGCATCAATTTCAGACTTATTGCTGGTCATTTTGGGAGCCCAACATCACTTTTAGAGGGTCGGCTAGGGTTAGAAAATATCCTGTCCTAAATTTGGAGTATTTTGGTATGAAATCTGCACACTTATTTCATGGGAAAAGTCTGATATTTAATTCTGAAAATTTCTGGGCAGTTATAAGGGTTTGAATTGTCACTTTTTTGAGCATTGTAATAATTTGAAATCTGATCAGAAATTCTGAGTTTGTTTGAAGCTACTCTAATACAAATAAATTTCAGATTTATGCCCTAGTTTGTAAAAGTTTTTGTTATTAGATTTGTGCCTTAGTTTGCAGAAAATTATTGTTTCTTTTTAGTATCCTATTTGGGGATATTACAGTGGTATTAGAGTTGCAAGAACTTGGCAGCCTGTTTGGGTTGATTGCATGCGTGGAAAGGGTGGCCATAGCTTGGAAAAGCTGAAGGAATTAATGGAAGATCTCAATCAGCCACCATCATCAAATGAAGAAGAAGCAAAACAAATGTTTTCAGAAATGGTGAGGCTGTTACATGATAACAATCTTTATTTAAGTTAGCTGGCTCATAACACAACATATGGAAGGTCTATGGTGCATATATAGAGAGAAGTAAATAGCAAAATTGCAGAAAATAAGGAAGGTTCTTCCAACAAATCCATGGGTTCTTCACAATCCAAATTGTTCATGCCTACTTTCATACAAGAAGATGAATCTACACAAGAGGAACCTATTGAAAATAATGAGGATGCTGAAATACTAGCTAAGCATCAAGCTTTGGGACCGGATTTTCAATCAGCCATCTCTTTCAGGGACTACTTGGAGGTCACCAAGTGCACAAAGCCCAAGCAAAAACAAAATCAAGGGAAGCAGAATTATGGGTTCCAGAAGTGTTTGGGACAACTATCCCTACCTAGTTTTGATGGATCATTCAAGTGTACTGCCAGAGCTTGGGTCCAAAAATTGGACACTTATCTTGCTTTGAATCAGATGAAGGAGATTGAGGCCATCAAGTTTGCTACCCTTCACCTTGAAGGAGCTGCACATGAGTGGTGGTATCATGGGTTAGTGACACAAGGACAGAGCAATAGTCTCTTATGATCAATTTTGCACTACATTGATAGAAGGGTTTGACCATAAGGATTCAGAGGCACACTCTAAGGAGTTGGCTCAGTTGAGACAGGTTGGGGCACTTAATGAATATATTTTAGAGTTTCAACGAATAGCAGTTATGGTGTCTAATGTGATCGAGAAGAGGTTGATTTCTTGGTTCATGGAGGGTTTGTTAGAACCTCTCAGGGGTTGGGTCAAAGCTTTTGATCCACCATCCTTGTAGGATGCTATTAAGCGTGCAAGGAATATGGAGTTATCTACACTATAGGCTAGGTTTCCTAGTAAGTTTCCGCAGAAATCCTCACCGTAGAATTGCCCACAGAAGAAGGACAAGAAACTAGAGTATACTAGACTAGCAGGAGGGATATCCAAGCCAGTTGGTGGGACATCTCGTGATTTGAGGGACGAGTTGAGATGGAAGAAGCTTTGCTTTGATTGTCGTGAGCCTTGGACACTTGGACATAAGTGTAAGAATGGGGGAAAAGCCCATTGGATTTAGGTCTTTGAAGAGCCTAGTGATGATGAGTTGGAGGAGACCCAGGTTCATGATGAGAAGCAGGAGTTGATGGATGGGGAGTCAAGCGTAGATGAGCATTAGGATGACTCGGCACAAATGGAGGGTGTGATTGCAACTCTTTCTACCACTCCTCATTATAATGCCTTCAGAGTCAAGGGCGTCATGTAGGGACAACGAGTTATTGTATTGATTGATGGTGGGGCTACCCACAACTTCATTGATGCGTCCTATGTGAAGAAGCGGGGTTTGAAAGTTGAAGAGCCTGATGGCTTCTAAGTGAAGATAATGAATGGCACATTGCATTGTGTTAATTTTGTGCCACAATTGAGTGTCTTTGGGCAATTACACCCTTACTGATGATTTCTATGTGATTGACATTGAGGACACCAATGTTGTTTTGGGTGTTTAGTGGTTGCATTCTATAAGGCCATATTTCACGAACTTTAAAACTATGCAATTGAGTTTTACAGCAGATGGTAAGAAGGTGGTGTTACGGGGCTTATCTTCAAAGGCACCTAGAGTTATTTCAACCAAGAGGATGGAGAGAATTTTTCGGCATTTAGAGGCTGAGTGGGCAGTGCAGTGTTTTATTTCAGATATGCCTGTAGATACAAGACAACATAGATATCATGTGGATACACAGGGCATGATGGACAAGCATAGTTTGGTGTTTTCAGATTTACCACATGGACTACCCCTGGATCGTGGATTTGAGAATGTCATTGAGCTTGTGGACAACAAACCAGTGGTTACGAATCCCTATTGTCATCCTAAATGGTTCAAGGATGAGATTGAGAAGACTATTTGAGAATTGTTGGATGCAGGGCATAGACGGCCTAGCTCTAGTCCTTTCGCTTCCTTTGTTGTTTTGGTGAAGAAGAAGGATGGTACGATGAGGATGTGCATAGATTATCGTGTACTTAACAAGAAGACCATCAATAATAAGTATCCTATTCCATGTATTGATGAGTTGTTGGATGATCTACATGGAGCGGTCTATTTTTCCAAAATAGATATTTGTTCAGGATACCATCAGATTTGAGTTCAAGAGCGAGATGTACACAAAACAGCTTGCAGGTGTCATTATGGACAGTTTGAGTATTTGGTGATGCCCTTTGGATTATCAAATGCTCCAGCTACTTTTCAGTCTTGCATGAATCATGTGTTCAATAAGCAGTTGAGGAAATTTGTGTTGGTTTTCTTTGATGACATCTTAGTATATAGCAAGAGGTGGGAAGAGCATCTTCGACGCCTTGATGAGGTATTGAGTATCTTAGTAGCTAATTCTCTTTTTGCAAAAGCCTCTAAATGTGAGTTCGGTATGACTGAGCTATTGTACTTGGGATGTGTCATTGGGAATGGTGGAGTGAAGGTACATAGAGAGAAGATTCAAGCTATACTTGACTGGCCACCACCCAAGAACGTGTCACAATTGAGGGGTTTTGTTGGTCTAATAGCAGCATAAATCGTTTGGGGAATAAATCGGCAAACCAAAAGTTCAGGATTTTTTGAAAAAATCGGGAAAAAATCGGATTTACAAAAAAACATAAAAAATTGAAAAAAAATAGTCAGAAACTACTTTAAAAAAAAATTTAATGGCATTTCCATAGCATACAGACATTGAGAGCAAATAAAATACAGAGTTCAATCCATGAATTATAGAAAATAGATTTTTGTTGGTTATATTCATATCGCTGATTACATTGCACAAAACATACTACAAGCTGCATAAATATCGATGGTGAGGTTGTCGATGCTACATTTTTCATACATGTCTACCAAAGCATTTTATCAAAGCGGTTCTTTGCCTTGCTGCTATGGCTAAAACCCTAAAGCAGTGCTTTTGAACAAGTTATGGATGCTTGGAAAAGATCTATCAAAGCATAATAGTAAGCAATAGATAGACAAGGTAGTGAAGCTGTTTCAAAATGCCTCAAAGAAATGTGGTCTCATGGTGATGGAATGCCATGACAATCCATAGCAATTTGCTTGTCATGGCATTAGTTATGGCATTCCATCACCATGAGACCACATTTCTTTAGCCTTTTTCAACTTCATAATAATACCAAAGCATTTTTATCAAACAGTTCAACCCTTCATGCTATGGGTAAAAGCCTAAAACAAGTGCTTTCAGACAAGCTATGGATGCTTGGAAAAAATCTACCAAAGCATAATAGTAGCAATAACAAAAGCGGTGAATTGTTTGAAAAATGCCTCAAAAGATCTCCAGTTGATGGAATGCCATGACAATCCATAGCAATTTGCTTGTCATGGCATTAGATGGCATTCCATCACCATGAGACTACATTTCTTTGAGACATTTTCAAGCGTTCAACGCCTTGTCTATGCTACCACATTTTTCATACATGTCTACCAAAGCATTTTATCAAAGCAGTTCATTGCCTTGCTGCTATGGCTAAAAGCCTAAAGCAGTGCTTTCAAACAAGCTATGGATGCTTGGAAAAATCTATCAAAGCATAATAGTAGTAACATAGACAAGGCGTTGAAGAACTTTGAAAAATGCCTCAAAGAAATGCAGTCTCATGATGGAATGCCATGACAATCCATAGCAATTTGCTTGTCATGGCATTCATCATGGCATTCCATCACCATGAGACTACATTTCTTTGAGACATTTTTTCAAGCGATTCCCTTGTCATACATGTCTACCAAATCATTTTATCAAACAGTTCATTGCCTTGCTGCTATGGCTAAAAGCCTAAAACAGGTGCTTTCAAACAAGCTATGGATGCTTGGAAAAAATCTATCAAAGCATAATAATAAGCAACAAGCCATGGTCTCATCACTCATGGTTTTTCTTGTGCGAAAATCAGCTCGATTTCGTTTTTTTCCAGATTTTAAACACTTTTTTTGGCGAATTTGCAGTTTGAAACGAAAAAAAATCATTGACCAAAAAGTCAACAATTTTTTCAAAAAATCGGGGAAAAAATCGTCGAGCCTGCAGATTTATTAAAAATCGCGATTAATCAGGTTTTTTTGCAGATTTATGCTTCTATGGGTCTATGCACATACTATAGACGGTTTGTGATTAACCGCTCCTTTGACAGATTTGACCAAGAAGGACGCTTTCAGGTGGATGGATGAGACTCAAAGAATCATGGATCATCTTAAGAAGGTAATGAGTACTTGTCCTATTTTGGCTTTACCGGATTTCTCTAAACCCTTTGTGCTTGAATGTGATGCATCTGGTATTGGTATTGGGGCTGTTTTGATGCAAGACAAGCATCCCATTACTTATGAGAACTGAAAATTGAATGAAGTTGAAAGGAGTTTCTCTACATATGATAAGGAGATGTTGGCAATCATGCACACACTTGAAAAGTTTCGGCAATATCTTGTGGGCAGCAAGTTTATAATGAGGACTGATCATAATAGCCTCAAGCATTTTATGGAGCAAAAAGGCTTAAATGAGAGACAACAACGTTGGGTAAGTAAGCTACAAGGGTATGCTTTTGACATTGAATTTGTCAAAGGGAAAAATAATGTTGTTGCTGATGCATTGTCTAGAAAGCCTACATTTTGCTCACTTTCAGAAATTACAGCCACTTGGAGGGATCACATACTAGCTGAATCTTCAAAGAATCAACATACTTGTGGCATTTTAGATGGTAAAGTTGATGATGAAAGATATAAAGTGCTAAATGACATCATCTATTACAAGGACAAAATCTACTTAGTGCCTGAAAGTAAGCTAAAGCATAAGATTCTTATTGCTGCTCATAATAGTTAGCTTGCTGGTCATCTTGGTTATTTGAAGACAAACAGGTACATTCGTGAAAGATTTTCACGGAAGGGTATGAAAGATGATGTTCTTTAACATGTAAGAGAATGTCTAGAGTTCCAAAGAAACAAGGCTGAAGTTTCTTTTCCAGTAGGGCTGCTACAACCACTTCCTATTCCCAATCAGAAATGGGAACAAATATCGATGGATTTTATTACGGGGCTGCCTAAGGTGAATGGTAAGGACTGTATTTTTGTTGTGGTGGACAGACTTACTAAATATGCTCATTTTATGTCTATTCCTTTCGAATTTAAAGCACCACAAGTTGCTGGTCTATTTTTCGAGCAAATTTTTAGACTTCATGGAGTGCCAAAGAAGATTGTAAGTGATAGAGACCACATATTCATCAGCACTTTTTGGCAAGAGTTGATGAAGCTGGTTGGAACGGAACTTGATCCTAGCACTAGTTATCATCCTCAAACAGATGGTCAAACTGAAATTGTTAACAAATGGCTTGAAGGTTATTTGAGGAACTATGTTTCGAGACAGCAAAAAGCATAGGAAAAATGGTTACATTTGGCAGAATTTTGTTACAATACTACATATCACATGAGCATTGACATGACTCCTTTCAAAGCATTGTATGGCTATGAGGCTTCTACATTTGTAGATTTGGTTTTTTTAGATTCCAGAGCTCCAAAAGCTCTTGAGTGGGCTAAAGAAAATCAAGACATCCTCAAAGCACTCAAGGAGAATATTCAGATTGCACAGGAATAGTAGAAGAAATATGCTGATCGCCATCGAGTTGAGAGGTCTTTTAAGGTGGGAGACTTGGTATTTGTGCGTCTTCAACCTTATAGACAATCTTCCTTGAAGGTAAGTGGGGCGGAAAAGCTTAAACCCATATTTTATGGGCCTTTCAAGGTAACTAAGAGAATTGGTGAAGTAGTATATGAGTTGGAGCTGCCATCTACAAGCAAGATACACAATGTATTCCACGTGTCATGTCTCAAAAAGGCACTTGGACAGCATGTGACACCTTCTACGAAATTGCCTCCCATGGATGAAGAGGGTAAATTGATACTCATTCCATAAACAATTTTGCAAGTAAGGGAGAAAAGGTTGAGGAATAAGGTAATTTTTGAATATCTTATCAAATGGAAATACTTGCCTTTGAAGGATGCAACATGGGAAGGAGAGGAGATTCTTAAGCATCCTAGCCTTCAAATGCTTGAGGACAAGCATTCTTTGGGTGGGGAGGACTGTAATGTCCCCAACTCAAATCAAGATGATTAGCAGCAGATTGGCTGTCCTTTCCTTGGTTTACCCATAAGGAAGAGGATGTAGAGTATCATTGGGTAAGAAATGAAGTCCTTGGCTTGTTCTAAATTCTAATTTTAAGTTGAGTGCATGTCTTTTGATGCAACTTAAGTGAACTTAAGTTATTTTAAGGGAACTTAAGTTATTTTAAGTTGGGCATGTCTTTTTAGGCAACTTAAAGTGATGCCTAGCCATGGGACTTAAATTGGCCCCTTTTTATGTACTTAAGTGACATCTTTAAAACATGTAATAAATTGCCTAAGGGGGAATCCAACTTCTAGGAGCTTATAAGAACATATTTTAGGGTTTTATTGTGAGCCCTTGGATTAAAAAGGTTAAGATGGAGGGTGTAGATTAAAACATATTATTAAGAGATCTTATATAACACCCTAAAGGCTCATTTGGAGGCATTATGTGGTGAAGTTTTCTGCTTATTGCTGCTACAACTTGGCTTGAGGATTCAAACCCTTAAGTATATTTGATTTTGGTGAGACATACGGGCTCTCCCAAGTCAGAAGAGTGTGTTTCGGTGGAAGAACTTTGGTTTGTGAAACCCTAACACATTGTTTATTTGAGCTACAAGAATTTATCAGGTTTGGAGGCCAAAATTGAGGAGAATATCAATGCTGGATACTCAGATCTGAGAACATTCACTGCTGAAAATTATCCATTCTTGAGTTTCCTGAGGATGGCTGCTAAGTGCATCAATTTCAGACTTATTGCTGGTCATTTTGGGAGCCCAACATCACTTTTGGAGGGTTGGATAGGGTTAGAAAATATTCTATCCTAAATCTGGAGTATTTTGGTATGAAATCTGCACACTTATTTCATGGGAAAAGTTTGATATTTAATTCTGAAAATTTCTGGGCAGTTATAAGGGTTTGAATTGTCACTTTTCTGAGCATCGTAATAATCTGAAATCTGATCAGAAATTCTGAGTTTGTTTGAAACTACTCTAATGCAAATAAATTTCAGATTTATGCCCTAGTTTGTAAAAGTTTTTGTTATTAGATTTGTGCCCTAGTTTGCAGAAAATTATTGTTTCTTTTTAGTATCCTATTTGGGGATATTACATTTTACCAATACTGTTAGTTATATTTTTCATAATCATATCACATATGTTTTAGGTTCTATCTCCAAAGATTTGTTGGTACATGCCACTGAAATTTTGAGAAGTGGATGAATGTACCCAGATTTTGCTTCTTGGATGATAAAATATTTTCTTGATTTGAAAAGATTGTAAAATTCATGGTAATATGTGACTATGGTATTTTAGATCCCTATTCAATTGAAAATATTGATAATTCACTTGTGCTCAAAAAAATATCTATTTGGTTTCTTAAATTTTATATTGTAATGCCAAATTTCTATCATTCAGGTATATTGTGAAATTATGGATCACATTAGTGCAATGCACAATGTCTCTGTCTTTTATCTATAGAAAAATCTGCAAAAATGCAATCTGTAATAAATATTAGTATTTTCAATATTCATAAATAGATATACATGTATCATATTTTGCGGAGACCTTGGAAACCCTATTTCCCATCATGTTGCCATTTCTCCTCACGCTTCCCATTTCCCATTTTTGTAACTTGGGTTTATAATTCCACGGCATGCACACCAGTATGGAGGATTTGGCATGTGAGTTGGTAATAAATGATAGATTTTGAATATCATGATTTCTATTCCCATTAAGCATTATTTATTAGCTCATATATATATAGGTTTCTCATTAAGATTCTGTCAAATGAAATGCACGAGTGATATGATGCAGTTGCATCCAACACTTTGTCTTATTGAGTTTCATTTGTATAGGATTTGGTCTTTTCTTCCCATTGACCCAATGTGAGCATAAGCACAAGGCTTAATAATCTGATTGTTTTTTTCAATTACTCGAGAATTACATCCTGTAATTGGCCATAATTAGAGTAGTCTTTGTATATCCTTAAGTCCTGGAAAATGTTTTCTATGCATTTGATTTCATTTGCGAGGAAGCTAAGAGTGTATCAGCTTACTTCCATCCTTGAATAATTGACGATATCATTTAAAATCCTTTTTACCATCTACAATTGATGTTTACTATACATGTATATTAAGTTATAGTTTAAGTTGGAATTGTCTATTTTTGTGACAGATTATGTCAAGAATGTCAAACACTGATTGCAAACCATGATCAGATCAAGCTTCTGAGCAATGCTCGCAACAACCTGAACACAACCCTAAAGGTGAGTTTAGCTTGACCTTTAGTTGGTAGTATTGTTATTAACACCATTGCTGAGAGATGAGTGACATCCTAGAGGAATTGATTTTTTTTTCTGATGTGCCATTCAATTGGTTATAAGATGTTTTTCGTTTGGTTATACCATTGTTCTACATGTGATAATAGCAAATGCTCTTAGTGGTTTATACCTCCTATGTGACAATGTTATATGAATGATAGACACTTGTACATTCCTCTAGAGCTTCAGTAGTCATGCATCCACTCTAACATCTCAATTATTTGTTTGGTTTCTGTCTTATAATCCCATACATGGTTGTTGATGCCATTTTTGGGAAACCCATATTGTAAACCAATTTTCCAGAAATTTCAGATATAGGTTTCCGTTTAATTATTTGAAATGGTATGAAAAAAACTGAGAAAAACAATGAATCGAAGGAAAATATGGTTTGGAATAACAATGAAGCAACTGAAAATTTCAATTAGAAACATTTAAATTATTTCAGAAAATTGAATACATATCTGATTTTCCTTGGATTTTGGCTCTTCTTTCATATGGCGATCAGCTGCAGAGGTCCTTTAACTAATGCCTATAAGGAGTAAAACAGTTGTCACATAAATACACTTTTTCCTAGCCAGGCCCATCCAAGTTATACCCTTTGTCCTTGGTTGGACATGCAATGCATGCCCCTTCTCCAATGCGCACTGCCTACCTTGCTTTGTCATGCAAGAGATTCCACAATTCCTAAATATCCAAGCTTACAAAGAATATATAGTTTTTCTAGAGTAGTTGAACAACCAATATACCCTTTCATTATTAATATAATTACAAATGGTATTTCATTTTACAACTGTTTTTGCCCCATTATAAAAGTACAATGGAATATTAATTCATTATTACTTTTGGGTAAAAAGTCTCATAATATTTCTCTCTGTAAATCTGCTGCTGCTCTCAAGAGTACGGTGTTAGTCAAATAAATTTGAATATTGGCTACAACTATATTCAGTCTTTTTTCCATGGAGCACTATTTACATCATAAAAGGTCCATATAATTTTAATTTTAAAATAAAATAAAATAAAATGGAGGAATCAATACCTGGTGGGACCTGCAAAACAAAGTCCTAACAAGCACCACTATAACTTCCATCTGCATGAGCTGCCCTCCAGCCATGTGGGTAAATCCAGGAGAATTGAACCTGTGACCATCATCCATGTTTTCGAATGACTTGACCATCTGGTCTACCTGTGAGGGCTCCATATAACTTCTTCAATCACTCTATTTTGTAATTTCGTAGTTCTTTTCTCAATAATTTCTTCGGGTTCACTATTAAATTCACAACTAGGTGCAATAGCTATATTTTTCCAATAAATTACATGTTCCAATATTTTTTCCTATGCAAATTAACATGAAAAACATTTTGAACTCTATTTAACTGAGGAGGTAAAGCAAGTTTATATGCTAAATCTCCTTTTTTTTCAAAAATTTCAAACAGACCACAATAATGAGGAGCCAGTTTAATATATTTTCCAAATTTCAAAGAATTCCTTCTAGGTTTTACCTAAAGAAACCCTTGGTCACCAATTTCAAATTTATGAATAGACCATTTAGAATCTGGCCAATTCTTATGTCTATCTTGTGCAGCCTTCATGTTACATTTGGCCTTATTAATGATTTCTTCCATTTCTTGAAAACTTTTGGTTTCAAATCATCTTCTAAGAATTAAATTTGACCATGATATAGGAGTATTACAATTATGACTAGAAACAACAGGAAAAGGTGACATCTTGATAGTAAAATGATGCCCTTGATTTTAGGCAAACTCAACTAAATGTAAATATTTCACCCATGTTCCAGGTTTTTTCTAGTAGTATACATTCTTTACATATCCTCTATTATCCTATTAATTCTTTTAGTTTGACCGTCAGATTTAAGGTGATAAGCAGTAGTTAAATTCAAACCAGTCCCTAATTCACCAAAATGGGATTTTCCAAATAGAACTAATTCTAGGATCTCGTTTAGATACCAATTTTTTTGAAGACCATGTATATAGAACACTTAATTAAGAAATGGGTGGGCTATATTTGAAATAGATGGCTTAATCTTCGTTGATAAAAAGTGAGCCATTTTAGTTAATCTATAAACCACAGCTAAGATAAAATCACGCCCTTTACAAGTTTGAGTTAAACCAGTAATATAATCTATACTTGTAGATTCCCATTTCTAGTCAAGAATGGACAAAGGTTGTAACCAACTAGGTTTCTAACACTATTTTGCTTTAACTTTTTGGAAATTTAAACGTTTTTTGCACATATTTATGAATGTCTTGTTTCATTTTAGGCCTAAAATAATTCTTTTTAATTGACAAATAGTTCTTCTGAAAACTAAGATGACTAAAGATGGGTATATCATGAGAATCTCTCAATACTGTCATTTAATATTAGATATACATGGAATATCAAGTCGTCCCCTGTAATATATGAGTCCAGTTGTTTCTAGTAGATAAGAACTAAGTGAATAAGGGTATTTGTTCACATACGTTTTCCACTTAGAGCATCAACTATTAAATTTTCTCTACTTGGAACATATTGGATATTAAAGTCATATTCAGTTAACAACTCCATCTATCCTCGTTTTCTCATGTTTAGCTGAGGTTGAGTGAGAATATGTTGTAAACTCCTGTGACTAGTTTTTAGAACATTTTTTTCCCAACTAAAAAAGTGTCCATATTTGCAAGGCTTGAACCATAGTTTACATAATCGCCGATTAATCTCCGAGTGGACGATTAATCTCTAGATTCTGAGCAAAATGATTATTTTCTGCCTTTACTTGCCAAATGCTACAGTAGTTTTAATGGCTGATTTTTTCCCTCGTTTTCGCGCGGATATTTCAGGGTTTTCACGCGTTTTTTCTGCGTTTGTTTTTTTTTCATGTTTTCTACATTTTTTTCCGCATTTTTTTGGCGCCATTTCATCTGTTTTTGAGCTAATTTCCGCTTGCTTTCCCCGCCGCTCTTGGTTTCTGCTCCTCTAAACTCTTCATTGCTGGTATTGAGCTTTCATCGCTAGTTTCCGCTACAGCCTGAAAGTAGGGTTTTGAAAGGTTTCGACGAATGTTTTAGAGTATGTTTATTAAAACGAAAGGTTTTGACAAGTGTTTTAGAGTATGTTTATTAAAATGAAAATTACGGCCAAGATGCTAATAATGAGCACATTTAGGTTTTAACATTATAGATTAGCATAATTAATATATAATATATATTTTATATAATAAAAAATAAATTATAAATAATATAATTATATTACTTATTAATATTATATATTATATTTTTTAACAAAACTATTAAATACATATGTAAAATTATTTAACTAATAGTTAATAATTATTATATTTTTTATATAATACAAATGAGCACATTTAGGTTTTAACATTACGACATCATAGTTAAGTATATATTAGCATAATTAATATATAATATATATTTTAAATTTTTATATAATAAAAAATAAATTATGAATAAAACAATTATACTAATTATTATTATATATTATATTCTTTAACAAAACTATTAAATACATATATAAAATTATTATAATTAATAGTTAATAATAATTATTATATTTTTTTCATAAGAAATTTTGCTACTTTTTAAGTTGCCGAGTATTTTCCGAGTGGTTGCCAAGTATTTTCTGAGTCAAAAATTTTGGGCTTGCCGAGTACTCTCCGATTCTGAGTATGTAAACTATGCCTTGAACTATTCAAAGTAATTCTAAATTATGGTTAGGATAGTTTCTTTCAGTGGGATAGTAGTTCATGTGACCCATAAACCATAACTCTGTTTTCTTGCATCAAAACCACCTATACTTGAACCACAAGCATCTGCAACAACTACAAAGGGTTTAATAAAGTCAGGGATACATAAATTAAGTACAGAAATCAACAATGTTTTGAGTTTATTGAATACCTTATCAGACTCGAGTCTATTCAATATGTCCATTGTTCTTAGTTAGGTCAATTAAAGGTGCAACATTTTAATAATAGTTTTGAACAAATCCACGGTAAAAACTAGACAACCAACTTTAAGAAACTTTTGATCTCATTAGTATCTTAGGTAATAGCCATTCTTGATTAGATCTAATCTTAATAAGGTTGGGAGAAATACGTATATCAGGTACTATGTGACCAAGATATGATACTTATGTTTTAAAGAATTCACATTTACTCAGTGTGGCATATAACTTATGTTTCCTTATGATTTCTAAGACCATCCTAAGATGTTGTCTTTGATCTTCCTCTATTTTTGAATAGACCCAAATATTATCTAAGAAAATGATTACAAACATGTCCAGATATGGTTGAAAAACATCATGGATTAAGGTCATAAAGGTAGCTGGTGCATTTGTTGAATCAAAAGGCATTACAACAAATTCACAATATTCATATCAAATTCTAAAGGCTTTTTTAGAAATGCCATATTTATTTGATGATACCTTGATTGCAAGTCAATTTTAGAATAAACGTTTTGCACCACTTAACTGATCTAAAAAATCATGGACTTGAGGCAAAAGGTATTTGTTTTTGATGATTACCTTATTTAGTTATCGATAATCAATGCAGAGTTTCATTGTGGCATTGTGCCATTTTTTCTGTTAACAACTAATACAACAGCTCACAGCGATGCACTAGGTTGAAGTTTTCGTTGCTTACATAATATGGTTAATTGAACCTTGAGTTTAGTTAATTCTGGGATCGGTTGACAATAGGTAGCTTTAGAAATAGATGGTTGTTATTTCTAGGATTGATTGACGATAAGGAGCGTTAGGATTAGGTGATTGTGCAGTTAAAGTGACATGATGCTCTATACTAGATTTTGTTTTTAAATTTTAATAAAGGTTATATCAAGGTCGTTGTTTCTGTAGTATCTATAACATACTACTAGCATGGTTGACAACCTTTGTATATTTACAGTTATATGGTGGAAGCACTGCAAGTGTTTAGTGCTTTTTCTATCTCTTAGATAGGAGGCATTGAAGAATGCTTATTAAGAACTAAGGAGGTATTTTAATACATGAAGATCATGAACAAGACATTAAGAATTAGCTTGGTTGTAAAGTACCAACGTTGTTTCAGAAAACCAACCTATCAATATAGACCAATGTAAAATTGGAGCAGCAATTCGTTTCATATACTGTTATACAAAATGAGCACACAGATTTTGGATTCCCTAATTTGATTCGGGAAAAACAGTCTACTTGTTGCAATAGTAAATTTTTTCTTTTCATTGGAGCAACCTCAAGTTGGAACGTTCATATTGCATGACTGAATAATCATTCAGATAGAAACTAGTACTCAATCACACATCGAGTTGTTTGTGCAAAGTTAAAGGTACAGAAGGTTGACTTTGGAAAACTAAAAGCTTGAGGTCAGATGTCAAAGATTTTCTGGTCATGAAGGTTTGTAGTAAACCCATCTTATTTAAGTGTGTCATCAAAGTCATTGTTGTCCTCTATCATAAAAATATATTGGGAAGGACATAATTGGTTTTTCTGATATAAAAGTTGATAATATGCTGCTTATGCATGTTTGGGCCAGATAATATTTAGCTTATGTATGTTTAGTAGATGATTTGTTCCATGAAGATTCTGGAATCAGTTCAGGTAAAAGTGTCTATGAGAATCACTTGATTATTTTAATAGGTGTGAGATGTTGAAGATGATCAAAGATTCTTGCTAAACAATGCAAGTCCTGAAGGGCTATATATTTCTTTGCTTGCTTTGCTGATTAGCATATATCAGTGACTCCAGCATGGATAGAAGATGTAAGAGTATTGATGAATGTTTGAGTTAAATATGACCTAATTTTAGACATGTGGGTGCCATTTTTGATCAACACTCAAGTAGTAATCTGTAATTCTTATTAAAAGTCCTAAACATTGAAGCATTTGATTCCTTGTGGATTAATCTTGCTAAAGCCTATTTGATCAGGATATGATTGTCACATTTACAAATGCAGACATACATACTTGTGTATGCTTCTTGACATGTATGTATAGGCTTTGGTATTGCCTGGTCTGAATAGATTCAGGTATCATACAGGATGTGGAAGGGATGCTGTCCATTTCTGTTGAAGCAGCAGAAGCAAGGGACTCACTGAGCAATGATAGAGAACTGGTTAATACTTTCGAGGTCTGTTAGTTTCACTGACATTATTTCAGTTCTATTTACTTGTTAGAGAGGCATACTTAAGCATTTAGATTTCAGAATGACTTTGACTTACAATATGCATTAAATCATATTTTGCAGGATGGCTACAGTTGCTGATTAATTTCGTTTTTCCTTTGTGAATAACAGAGATTAACTGCCCTTGATGGAAAAAGAAGATTTGCATTAGCTGCAGCCTCTTCTCACAAGGAAGAGGCTGGCAAACTAAGGTTAGTAAAATGAACACTCATTGATTCTTTACAGCTTTCAATCTTTGACATATACAAACTTGTAAATTTAGTTGGTTGTGACATTTTGTAGTCTGTAAATTTAATTTGCTTAGTTCATGTGCAAGGAAACCATAATATTACTAGTTACTTATAAATTATTTCTTTTTTTTTGTTTTCTTCTGGATGAACCTATATCGCAGCTAAGATATTGGGTTTGCCTGAATGGGTTTGGGTCCAGGTCTGTCCTAGGTTCACTCAAGGCACAGCCAGGTCTCAGATGAACCAAGGGACCTGCATGCAGCGGCACACCAATTCAACAAAAAAGCATTTAAAAAAAACCATTTTTATATAAAGAAGTAAACCTAAATTGCATTTTGTCACTTGATAAACACAAGACACAAAGACATCTTCATTTGATAAACACAAGACACAAAAACATCTACTATCATTCCATCTTCCTATTTTTCATTCAAGCTTGCTGTTTGTTTTTTCAGTGGTGAAGGATTGCAAAGACATGAAGTATGTTTTCAATTCTGCAAGTAGGCATATGAATATCATTACCAATTGTGTTTTCACTTATGTATATACATATATATACCCAGTCACAGTGAACCTGAGGGGAATATAATCGCTATACCAGTGAACCTGAACCCTGCACCTGTACCCAACCCCATACCCGAACCAGTAAGTTGATGTTTGAGCAACATATACTGACTGTAGCTTCAAAGGCTTTGTAACTAATGAAAAGTCGGAAATATTAAATTGGTAGCATTGAACTGAAGTTCTGTGTTTTTTAACTGATGGATTTATACCAAATTGCCTTTAAGTTTTTTTTTGGATGAACCAATGGTGTGAGAAACACATATTGCATTAAGCTCTTGAGGTTGGTAACAAATGAAAAGTTGGAAGAAATAAATTTCTTTATTAATAGCAATAATAGTTTTGAAGTTGTTGAAGGGGTCAAGCTTGATAGGTTAAAGCATTGGGTTCTCATTGTGGAGCCCCAAGTTCAAATCTCCTCTAGTGACGTCTATTATTCCAAGTGATGGCTCTTAGACTTCCATTGTGGCTTCTAAGTTGAATAAAGGTGAATATGTTGAATAAAGTGGATGCATTAAAAGGGGAGTAGGTCACTCTTGTGACCTCCACCGGTGTGGGGCTGGCCTAAATAAACCCATCCTATGAAAAAAAGAAGGTTTTAAGTACTGTATTTTTGACTATTAATTACATGCAGATGTATTTAATCAACAGCTCCTAATGCTGTAGTTGGAATACTTCATGGATATTTTTGTTGTTAAAAGAAATTTCAATTGTTGTGAAGATCAAAAAAATGTTTCTTCAGGCAAAAACATATTATTAATATCTTGAAAGGCCTTATATTCTGAACAATATGGCCTTCTGCAAAGTTAAGAGAAGTGAATGCACTTTTTACATCTCCTACCTATGTTGATTGTATTTGTCCTGAAGAAAGCTTTATATTACTTAAAATGAACTTGAGGATATAATCATAATCTGCAGGCCCATTGACATATGAAGTATAAAATTAATTTCATGGGAGGAATTGGCTGAGCAATGTTATGCTTCTGCGATTAAAATATGAAAAGGGTCATCATCTTTTCTTCTACTCTTTTGTATATTTATCTGTAGTTGTTTAATGAAGTTAAATTGCTCTAGAGAGAATATCTCATCTTTCTATAGATTTCTATGTCCTATAGGCACTTTGCCAATGGCTTATGTTACCCAAAAATAGGTAAAGGGTATCACCCCTTTGCATAAATCCATTAGTAATTGCATATCAGCTGCCATTAACAATGCACGTCTTGGAAGAGCTGCAATTTAGGATGTGGAAAAAGGACTTGTGAAGCTGATACCGAGAGAAAACTTGCATAATTAATACCTTGTTCTGAAGAAAATAACTAAAAGTAATATTAAAGTAATGTTTTATATTGTAATGGTCTATTAACTTTTAGGATAGACTTTAGGAATCTTCTTTAATAACATCATGTTGACTCTAGATATTTTTCCTACAAGTTGTCATCCTTATCCTTTGTGGATAAAATATTTGTCATCCTTATCCTTTGTGGATAAGATTTAACTTTTTGCTTTATGAGTTGTCAATTTTATCCTATGAGTTGTCATCCTTATCCTTTGTGGATAAGATATTTGTCATCGTTATCCTCTATGGATAAGATATTTGTAATCCTATATAAGAATGCTTTTGCTCCTTATTTCTTAATAGATTTTTATGCAATATTGGTTAACTTTCTGTGTGCTGTTTTTGTAATATGGTATCGGAGCTCGGGTTTTGTAAATTTTCGGGATTGGAGAGCACATGAATTCTATGGATTGTGGCAGTGACGAATTGCATGCAAGAGACACAAAAGAATGTGCCAAAGGAAGTTGTACAAATTTGTACAAAGGCTTTTGACGAATTTTTTCAATAAATTCGTGGGTTTATTTTTTGTAATTTTTTAGCTTTTTTACCAAAATTGGTTTTAACAGCTAAAAATCGCATAGGGTTTTAAGACCTGCTTTTTGATGATTTTTTTTTTTTTTTTAAAATCGTAATTGTTCAACTCTTTTTTGCAATTTTTGTACAAAATCGTGGCTGTTTGTGGCATTTTTTCAGATTTTTTTCGGAATTTTTTTGCAGAATTTTTCCTGAATTTTTTGCAGATTTCTTTTGGAATTTTTTGCAGATTGTTTTTGGAATTTTTTGCAAATTTTTTCGAATTTTTGCAGATTTTTTTCAGAATTTTTTGCAGATTTTCTCCAGAATTTTTGCCAATTTTTTTATAAAATCGTGGGTTTTTTACTTTGCTGCTCAAGTTTTGCAAATTTTTTCACAAAAATTTTAGTGGTTTTTCTAACAGCAGCAAGTTTCTTTATTTTTTGTGATTTTGGATTGCGGGAGGGATGGCTTCATTGCCCAACATCATGTTGGAAGGCAGCCAAAGGTTCATTGATAAAAATTATAACACTTGGAAACAAAGGATGCTCATGATCTTTGAGTATAGATGCCTTGATCATATTGTCCTCGCTACATACACTTGTCCAATAGTTGTGGGTAAAGACCAGGACAAGTTTGATGAGCATAATCGTGAAGCTGTCATGCTCATTAAATTATCAATAATAGATGCAATACTTTCGAAGGTTTCGTCAGGCAAAACCTCTACGGAGATTTGGACGCACTTGCGTGATCTGCATGAGATGTTAGAGAAAGGCATGGCTTTCTTCTTGAAGAATATGTTGTTCTTGATCATGATGGACGAGAAAATGTCTTTGCAGGATCATTTGATGAAGATCAAAGTTATTTGTGATCAATTGTTAGCCAAAGTTCGCAAGATGGAAGAAGAAGATTGAAAAGCTTATCATGGTCATATGAGCATTTCATCGAAACACTCAACATCACGTCTACCAATGTTGACTTGAAGTTTGATGATTTGTGCAACAAACTCTTGTAGTAGGATAGGTGGAAAAAACAGTTTGGTAGCAGTAGTGATTCATTGAGTGTGGAACAGGCCTTTGTAGCCAAAAACAAGGGCAAAGGCAAGTGGCCTCAAAAGAAAGGTCAAGGAAATGCTGATGATACTTCGAAAAATTTGAAGACTATCACGTCACTATTGTGGTAAACTTGGTCACATGAAGAAGCATTGCGGAAAGTGGTTGGCTGATCAAAAATCCAACTAGGGAGGGCGTCCACAAAAGGATCATGTTGCAGAGCATTCTGAGCAGGAGTCAACCTTCTTTGCTTTCATGGCCAAACGACTAGCAGATCAGATAAAGTCTTCTACATGGTACATTGATTCCGGAGCGTCTCAAAATTTTACACATAGAAAAGATTGGTTCATTGACTATACAACTTGCTCAAATTCAGTGATCTTTGGTGGTGGTGAGGAGTATGGAAGGAAAATTCTTCTTTTCCTCAATGTATACTATGTTCCGAGCATGGAGCTCAATTTGCTCTCAGTGAGTCAAATTATGCGCCACTGTCCCAAGTTGGACATCCTCTTCAGCACACACAAGTGCCATATTGTTGCAAGGAGTCCAAGAAAACCATCGCTGTTGGCATAGAGGATCATGGTTTGTATTGGTTTATTGATACGGGAGAGGTTCAAGATCGTGCATTGGCAACCAAGAGTACATTTGCTATCAGTACTCTTTGGCATCAGTGTTATGGGCATCTCAACCTTTCTTATCTCTCTTAGTTGGCTTGTGAGAATATGGTAGAAGGTTTACTTGAAATCCAACAACAAATATAGGGAGTTTGTGGAGCTTGCCAAGCAAGGAAGCAGCACAAAACTTCGTTTCCAGATGGATAGGCCTAGAGAGCATCGAGAGTTCTACAGTTGGTTCATGCAGATGTATGTGGACCAATGAATATGGCATCAGTCATTGGTGCTAGGTATTTTCTTTTGTTTGTAGATGATTTCAGTAGAAAAATGTGGGTGTTTAAGGAATTCCAAAAGTTCAAAGCATTGGTAGAAAGAGTTTGGTTGTTCAATAATCACTTTTAGGTCTGATAATGGAGGTGAATTATGTTCAAACAAATTAACGAACTTTTATGCTAAACACGGTATGAAACGTCAATTCACAACACCCTATTCTCCACAATAGAATGGAGTGGTTGAGAGAAGGAACCGTACTATTACGAAGATGGCCCGGTGTATGTTAGAGAATAGGAGTGTTCCCAAGAAGTTTTGGGCAAAGGTAGTTTATATTCTGTACGGGTCTTTGACATAGGCAGTGAAGGAGAAGATCCCAAAGGAAGCATGTTTGGGAGGATGCCAAAAGAACCAAATTGGACTCCAAGAGTTAGAAGTTAATGCTTATAGGGTATAGTGAAAATCATAAAGCCTATAGGCTGATTGATATGGACACTGACCGCTTAACATTCAATAGGGATGTGGTGATTGATGAAGAAGTTGGGCCTTTTCAGCTCTCTTCTAACATCAAGAGTACTGAAGATCAACCTTTGAAGGCTAAAGATTTAGGTGTCCAACTTCCATTACCTACACACTTACACCTGGAGGGTTAGCAAGTTCAAACCCATTTGAATGTCCATCTGAAATCCTTAAAAAATGGGCAAAAGGCCCATTAAACCCCAAAAAGCCTCTACTACAATTTGCAACAAGAGTTGATAAAGATAAGAAAAAAATTCGAGGGGTAGTAGAGTATGGGAGTGTCATTTGTGCCACAAACAATATAGGGGCAGCTATACGAGAGTTTATTGCCATCTTTTGTGAATTGGTGGTCCAGGGGTGAAAGGGTGTAGAAAAATAACCCAACAACAAAAAATTGAGGCAACTAGATTGCATATGGAGGGGGAGGCATTAAGTAAAGGGGTTTCAATTGAGATTTTGCAGCCTAGTATGGGAATGCCTACATGATCAGTGGATATTGCTTCAACTTCTCAATCTCATGTGGGGGAGGATTCTACTAGAGGAAAGAAAAGAAGTATGAATGTTGCTGATATGTTTAATATTACAGTAAAAGATGGGTTTGATTCCTCTATTGCCAAGTTTTTTTATGCTAATGCCATACCATTTCATGTCTCATGTTCACCATATTTTAAACAAATGTGCAAAGATATTATAGCTGCTAGTCCCTCATATGTTCCACATGGAGAAACAAAGCTATGCACCACCCTTCTTGATGGAGAGTACTCCAAGGTGAATATTTTGATGGAGGATATGAGACAAACATGGTTGACAGATGGTTGCTCCATAATCATGGATGGGTGGACCGATATCTAGCATCGGCCACTCATCAATCTTATTCTCACTAGTACAATAGGCTCTTATTTTCTTAGAGCTATAGATTGTTCGGGCAAAAGGATGGATGCAATCTTCCAATTTCAGATTTTGAGAGATGCTATAGAGGAGGTTGGAGCCGCTAATGTTGTGCAGGTAGTGACTGATCTAGCCTGTGTGTGTAAATTAGCTGGATTGATGGTGGAGAGTGCTTATAAGCGCATTTTTTGGACCCCTTGTGTGCATGCATTGAACAATACCTTGAAGGAAATTGGGAAGATAGGTTGGGTGAAGGCAATGGTTGCAGAGGCTAGAGATGTGCAAATGTTCATTTGCAACCATCAGACTTCACTTGCTTTGTTTAGAACATTTTGGAGGAAGGAATTCCTCAAGCCGTGGAGACTAGATATACCAGCTACTTCATTTTATTAGAGATGATGCTTGAGGTCCAAGAGGCTCTACAATTAATGGTGGTCAATGTAGAGTGGGGTAGATGGCATGAGTCAAGCACACTGGGGGGAAGAAGTGTGAAACAAAAAATCCTTGATGATGACTGGTGGTCCACAATGAGGTAAGAAAATTGGCATTGGCAAACCAGAGGTGAGGACGGATAGAGCTACATTGGCTCAAACCGACCCTATTGGATGGTGGATGTGGCATGGGAAGGATGCACCAAAGTTGAGATTACTTGCCATTCGTCTTCTTTCACAGGTTGCTAGTTCCTCTACTGCAGAGAGGAATTGGTCCACATATAGCTTCATCCAATCAGTCAAGAGGAACTGCCTTACCTCTAGACGATCAGAGAAGTTGGTGGTAGTACACAGTGCTTTGCGGCTACATGATCCCCAGTCTAGTGAGTATCGTCAGACTTCAGCCTTACGTTGGGATGTTAATCTCGAAGATGCTATGCAGATTGAGGAGGAGGATGCA